>JARHVA010000664.1:2812500-3187500 GCA_037957365.1 Torreya grandis | reverse complement strand
ATGAAGGATGAAAAATGGGAGGTTCTTGATCGGAAGGCTCTGGGATCTATAAGGTTGAGTCTTGCATCGTTTGTGATTTCCAACTTATCACACACTAAGACAATGGTAGAGTTGATGGAATCTTTGGCAAATTTATATGAAAAACCCTCAGCTTTGAATAAGGTATTTCTTATGAAGCAATTATTTAATTTGTAGATGTTGGAAGGTGGATCTATACATAGTCATCTTAGTGATTTCCATGGTTTGGTAAACCAGTTAAATTTAGTCAATATTATTTTTGATGATGAAATTAAGGTTCTCTTAATATTATGCTTATTACCTAAAATTTGGGAGAATTTGGTAATGGCAGTTAGTAATACTGCATCTGCTTCAAAAATCTTAAAAGTGGATGATGTTGTGAGTGTAATCTTGAATGAAGATATATGCAGGAAAAGCACAAGTGAATCATCAGGGAATGATTTGAGTGTTGAAGGTAGAGGAAGGCAAAGAGATAAGATAGAGCGTGGGAGATCAAGGAGATCTAAGTCCAGGTATGGTAGAATAACCTATTGGAAATGTGGAAAGCAAGGGCACTTAAAGAGAGATTGCAGGTCGAGTGAAGATCAGCATGAAGGACATGAAGGAGAAGCAGATGTTACAGAGTTTGTTGCACAAGATGCTCTGGTATGTTCTTTAGATAAAGTAGAATCTTGGGTTTTATATTTTGGTGCCTCTTTTCATGCATCCCCAAATAGGGAATTTTTTCATGAGTATGTCCAGGGAGACTTTGGAGAAATTTGTTTAGGGGATGGTAAGCCTTGTCAGATGGTTGGCAAAGGGAAAGTGAAGCTGAAATTGTAGACAGGTAACACATGGGTGTTGAAGGAGGTCATGCATGTCCCAGTTCTAGAGCAGAATTTGATTTTTGTAAGAAGTTTGGGTGATGAGGGTTGCACAGTAACTCTCACAATAGACTCTTGAAAGGTTACCAAGGGTGCACTTGTTGTAGCAAGAGGTAAGAAAGTAGGTATGCTTTATCTATCTACTTGTATTACTGATTCTCTTTCTAGGTTATCTACTTCAGCTGTAGATTCAAAGATGTGGCTTAATAGGCTTGGTCACATGAATAAGAAGGAGATGCATGTTCTTGAGTCAAAGGGTATGCTTTCAGATTTGAAAAGCATGAATTGAGATTTTTGTATGCAGAAGAAGAAGGTAATGTTTATTGAGGAATCTGATGTTCGTGACAAGAGCAGGAAAGCCTTGGTTTTCAAGGAGAAGGTGACGGATAGAGTTTAGTTCAAGGGGCTAAAGAATTCTGAGTAGAGTAAGGGTGATTTGGACAAGGGTTGATCCAAAAGGAGCTTGCGGGAAAAAGTCAATTCTCACAAGAAAAACATAGAGACCAACATCGGTTAGAAAACTGACGTCAGCATCCAGACAGGGACTGACATCAGCTATGTGTAGCCTAATGTCAGTGACTCAGGGCAGATAAACACTGACATCAGTTAGGGGGAACCGATGTCGGTAGTGAGGTAGTCACATGGAACTGACGTCGGTCAGGTGCAGACTGAGATGTGATCGGCATCGGTCACTGAGACAAATTTTGGGCAGATAGCAAGCTGTCAAGGAGTCTCAAGTGCCCATATGGAGGACTTAAAGGGTAAGTAAGCCTTAAATTTGTCATTTCCCTTCTTTACACTACTTGTTGCTCACTAATGGTAAAGAACCAGGAAGTTATTAAAGAAGTAGAGCAGGTAGATCCAGGAAATAGTGGGAGCTTGGCATGGATGAGGATGTGATTCCTTGGAGGAGAACCAAATGGGAGTTTTTGGTGGAGTTACCGACTGGAAGAAAGCACTGAGAGACGAATGGATGTTTAGGATGAAGAAGAGTGGGAATGGATACGTGAGATGGAAGGCCAGGATATATGGTCTTGAATAAGTTGTAAGACAATGGAGGTTTGATCATTGTGTTTCTCTTTACCAGGTTGGATAATATTAGCTACATTATCCTATTACTGTATGTTGTGCTTGTAGCAGGGTTACAAATATAAGGAGTTGCTGAACTCAAGGTAAAGCTAGTTCAGAGATTTGTCATGAGAAATCTGGGAGCAATAAGATTCTTTGGCATGAGTGTGTTCTAGAGACATGGAAGGTCACAGGTTGACTTTGTTTCAGGATGATTGTGTGAGACCGGTTAGCATGCTGATGGTTGGACAGTTTTATGAACTATGTCTTGATTCACATAATGAGGTTGAGTACATGTGTACTAAACCTAAATTTTCCCAAGTAGTGGGAGTTGTCAGAAAGTTAGGAGCCAATCCGGGAAAGAAGCACTGGAGGGCAGTTTAGTGGATTCTTAGAGGGACCAGCAGTAGGTGCACAAGCTATGTAGGGTCAAGTTCTTTTCTATATGGTTTGTAGATGCAAATGTGGTAGGTAATTTGAATGATAGGAGGTGCACCATAGGTTTTGTGGTGGTTGGTCTTCAAGGGTGATCTTGAAGAGGGATACAGTGCCAGGAAACAAACTAGATGGTGTACAGGTATAGGTACAGTTGCAGTTGTTTATCTCTAAGTGGGAGATTGTTAGGTTGTGGAGCTAAAAGCTTCAACTATGCAAATGAAGAGGAGGTTGTTGAAGTTTCAGAAGTATCAGCATCGATAGTATGACCGACGTCGATCAGCACCAGTTAGACAGGGACCGACATCAGTCGCCTGTGTGTTCCAGAACTATTCATTGCACAAATAGTTAGTTTGTTGAATTGATTGTTTGCATGTAAAGGCTATTTCAAGTCTTGAGTTGCGTGTCTATTATTAGTAAATTAAGAGTCTAAGTTATTGTTTAAGTCTGGGATCTATTTATAGACCCATTGGCATGTATTTTAATGATGAGCTAGAAAGGAAGGCAAGGAAGATCCTTCCATTGTAAGATCATTGAGTTGCAGGTTGTTGCAAGCTCATAGGAGATCTACATGTGTAAGTATGGTCTATTGAATTGTAGGTTGTAGGTTCATGGGAGATCTACTTGAAGTAATTTAGAGTGCTTGGTGAACTGGCAGGGTTATTACTAACTGGTTGGAGAGGTGAACACCAATTATGTGTGTGAGTTGTGTGTTGGGACCGTTTTTGGTAGGAGAGTGAACTTTTGAAGAAGAATTACTGTACACTTGAGGTGTGGGAAGCCTCTGTAAGGTGGAAGAGTGTGGCGTCTCTTTATTGTATTCTTTTCTGTACGAGTATTAATATAAGATTGTATATTGTCTCTCATATTTTGTGCTATTTGTGAATTCTAGTTACTTGTACTTCTAGATATTTCCGCATGTTTAATTGTTTGTATTTGGTAATCATATTGTGCTCTTTTTGAGGAGCAAGATCCTAACAAGTGGGATCAGAATAGGTGTTTTGTTCTTGGATTCCCCATCAAAGGTTAAATCTAAAGCTAACTTTATAGGTAAAAGCAATATTTACTTGTCATTAATATAAAAAATTTAGGGCACATAATAAAATATTTCAAGATGTTGGTAACTAAAAATCAAGCTAATCAAGAGAGTGAAAAGAAGGAAATCCAAGCTGAAAAAGTGATTTTGAAGAACACTTACATTATAGTATCACATGTTTTATGGGAATAGAGTATGGAAATAAATTATTGTCTCTTGATTTAGGTTTAAAAAATCACATGAAAAGTCATAAATATGGTTTTAACAAGTTAGATAATTCCTTAAAAAGCTAAGTGCAATTGGGAGATGCAAAGCTTATCCAAGTTGAAGGAAAAGGAAGCATGAAAATCAAAAAAATTCAAGGTAAAGGTGAAATAAATGATATTAATTTTTATTAAATTATTTATCCTATGAGTATTGACCATAATTTTACAAGATTTAGTGATGAAAACAAAACATATAAATTTTATAATCGTACTAATAAATCCATAATTGTTTCTAGGGATTGTTTTATTTTTAAAAATTAGATGTATGATGATTCTGATTATATAGATATATAATTCACAAGTGAAGGGGTGAAATATCTTAAATTTTATTTTTAGGGCTTAAATTTTCTACATATGCTTCTAGTTCAATAGAAAAATACTATCTTTTCACAAGAGACTAATCATCCATCTTCATTAACTCCAAGCAAGAACAAACATATATTGAATCCAAATCCATTCAATCAAATTTTAGATAATAATTATGAGATGAGCATCATAATTATTAAACATTATGAAGGTAATTTATTTGATGATTTTTATGATTTAAATATCATGTTTGTATTTTCATTTGTGTCTATTGAACCTAAAATTTATGTAGAAACTAGTGAAAAGAAAGAATGCATTGATGTTATGAACTTTGATATGGATCCAATTGATAGTAAGGATACATGGACTCTTTTTTAGCCTCAACATGATAAATAATTCATTGTAACAAATTGGGTTTATAAGACTAATGTCAAAAGTGATAGGATAATTGACAAGTTAAAAGCTAGACTAGTTACAAAAGGATTTACACAAACATATCAGGTTGACTGTGATTAAACTTATGCACCTTTGGAACATAAAGATACTATAAGAATAATGATTATTTTAATTGGTCATAAAGGATGTAAAATAAATAAAATGGATATAAAAAATGCATTCCTAAATGGAGTGATTGAAGAATAAGTATATGTCAGGAAACCACATGGTTTTGAAGTAAAGGGTAAATAATTTTGGGTATATAAATTGAATAAGGCTCTCTATGAATTGAATAAAGATCTAAGATCTTATTATTGAAGAATTTATATCTATTTATTAGTTTAAGGATTTTTAATAATTCTAAATAAACTAAATCTTTACAAACAAACATTGGGTTCTAATGATTTATATGTTTGTCTCTATGTATATGAATTTATATTTAATGGTTGATGTATAGATATGTTGAGTAGATTCAAGGAAGCTATGAAATCATAATTTGAGATGATTGATATTGAACTTATGAAGTAGTTTCTTGGATTGGAAGTCCATAAAAAGAAAGAAGTATTCATTTGTCAATATAAATATGTCCAAGACATGTTAAATAAGTACAATATTCAATATTAAAATCCCACATACACTTGAATTAAAAGTGGATAAAATTTAATTAGAGAGGATTGAAGTCCTTTAGTTGATCAAAAAAATTAGATTTATGAGAAAACTATCACTCAAGAATTTGTAAGTAATTAAAATAATTTTAAGATATAAAAGAGGTAATTATAATCATAGTATTTATTTTATAACAATTATTTATATCATTATGTCTAACTGGATACATGTATTTATATTTTGGAGGATTTATTCATGACACAAAGCCAACTTCAGGGTATTACTTCACACTGAGAAGTGGGTTGGTTTTTTGGTCTTTAATGAAATAATCTACAATTATTTTATCTTCAAATAATTATCAATACACATTCATTACATCATCTTGCACACAAGAATAATGGCCAATAATAATATTATTTTATTTAAAATTGGATCAATTTGAGCCAACACATATTTTTGTGACAACATTTGGGTAATACAATCGTCCAAGAAACTAATTTTCCATGCTAATACCAAGTAAATTGAACTCAAGAATCATTTTATTAGAGAATTAATAAATGATAAAAAAAAATTCATTAATTATTTGATAAGATCAATTTTATGATATTACCACCAAGGGATTGCACAATCCTATTCATGGAAGACTAAAGGAAATGATAGACATCTCTCCTCTTTGCATCAAAGGGAGGAATGTTGAGTATGATACCATTATAAGCACTTAATTATTAATATTATATTTAATTTATTTAGATATTTATTATTTTATGAAAGTTATTTAATTAAATTATGTCTTATTTTAGTTGTTTGGTCAATTTCAGACACTTTCCAAGAACTTCCTAAAAAATTACTAGAAGACCTAGTTAGAGTGCACTTTATTGAATGCGTTCTTAACTAATATTGAATTACTATAAATTCATACTTAAGAGGTTGAAAACATTTTTTTAATATTAATTAACTAATATTCAATTTATTTTCAATCAATTTTTATTTTTTATGGATTTGGGGTGCCTAGTTTGACCAGGTTGCATGAGTTGCTTAATTATTAAGCAAGATTTTTCGTATGTTGACCTTGTCTTGTCAATAACTCAATCTTATTTTATTGAGTATAATTTAAATTTTATTTGAATATATTTTCATAATTATAATTTTATATTACTTAATTTTTAAGTAAATTTTTTTATTTAGTTTTCACTTTATAGACATAACTTGTCATGTAAGTTATCTTGTAATACACTTATTTTAGCTTTATTTATTTATAAAGAATGGTCCACAAGGGAGTGTGGTGAATTACTACAACTGAGTATTTTTTTTTTCATTTTTAAACTTTTATTTTTTTAGGTATATATTAATTAATACCATCAATCATGTCTTTTTAGATTTGAATTTATTTAATACAAGTTTTGGTCAACAATCTCACTTACAACACAACTAGTTTAATCATTAATAATTTTAGGATAGATTGGTTGATACATAGCTTCAATTTTAGATTAAATAAAATATGATTTTAAATCCCTCCATAAAATCAAAATATTTATGCATAAACTTCACTATATGTCATCCTTAACATTTTTTTTTAAACTTAATTGTCTCATCCTCTCATCCCTTTCTAACCTTTGTTTCTTCATATTATCCTCCCATTGCTTCTTTTCTTCTGATAACCTAATTTGCTCCTCTTTATTTTTATTTCATAATTACCTTTTTTTATTTTACTTATTATTAATCATTTCTCATCTCTCTTTTCTTTACCCTTCTTTTATTTATTTATTTCTTTCCTTCTCTCTCTACTTCCTTTAATCTCTTCTAATTTATTTCTTACCACTTACCACTAACATGGTATTATGAATGAGTCTAAGGTGGACTCAAATAAAAAATATACTACTTGTTTTCATGGTATTATAAATTGATTTGATACTCATCATAATAACATATAAATTAATATAACAAAAAATGTATAAAACTGGTATTAACATGTAACTTAATTTGTATTACTTCATAGAAATTGAATACAGGTAAATATATTTATATCAAATTAATGTTAGGATATTATATCTTAAATTAATTATTAATAATAAATATAATATTACATTCAAAATATCAATAAATGCATCTTTTCATCGTGTCTATACATATCTATTTTAAGTCATGGGATGTCGTGAAAAAATATCTATGCTATGAATAACTATTGATGCTATGAAGGATATTTTTAGATATCTAATGTTGTGGTATGGCTATAAAATTTTGTGGTTTACCTATATAATTAAAAACTTCAATGAATAATCTTCTTAAAAATCCTATCACTTGCCACTGAATAGTCATTATACTTAGGTCAAAATCTAATATCATTGTCCTAAATCATTGTCATGACTATTAGTATAGGTTTTTTTGATTTCATTTTATGATTTTTCATACATATATATTTATACTTATTAGATTTAATATCGAATTAATTAATATTCACATGCACATGTCTAAATTTTAATCAAATTGATGGGT
This sequence comes from Torreya grandis, assembly GCA_037957365.1. Classification (NCBI taxonomy): domain Eukaryota; kingdom Viridiplantae; phylum Streptophyta; class Pinopsida; order Cupressales; family Taxaceae; genus Torreya; species Torreya grandis. The sequence goes on along the minus strand of JARHVA010000664.1, from coordinate 3,179,974 downwards.
GAGGATGTACTTGACATTTACCAACCCATGTTGACATCTTGCACATGGTGCTCACTTTTCATTTGGGAATTGTCATGTGTTCATATTACAAAATGTAGGTGGATTTATGGTTATCCTATACCTATTTATTTACCTCTTCAAAAATTTATTTTCATTGATTCTAAATATAATATGTTATTATTCCCATGTTTGGTTCATATTTTACAACATAACTCTCTTTATACATTTCTATTTTGAAAGTTAAGAGTTAGTGTATTCGAATCCACCATTTCTCAATTATAGTTCATTTGGATAGATTGTGGATCATTTTGGCATGGTATTAGAGAAATTTATGGTTAAAAAAAAACATTTTTTGTTGTAATGCATTTTTGAATCTTTAATAACCAAGTTTTCTTGTTATAGATTCTTTAGTTTATGAGTGTGTTTTTCTCCTATGTCCTTGAATGATCAGGAGAATCAGAAAAGAATGAGGGATATAATCTTTGTATAAGTGAATTTTTAGGTCTTCTAACCCATATCATTAATCAAAGGCCTAAAAACCTTAATATCACTTTTAAATTCATAAAAAATAGATATTTTTGTAAAAAACATTTTTTACAAGTTTGTAGGCCCACTTAGGTACTAATCCATATAATTCTATAGGAGTGATGATTTATTAAAAATACCATCATTTTTCTATGTTTTTATGTATAAATATTAGGTTTATTGTCATTTTTGGTTACAGACACTAGTTTTGGAGATATGTTTAGACATGTGTGACCCCAATTTATGTGCATCAACATACTATGTTTCTATGTTGGTCAACATGTTTTTGAGTGTATTGCATGAAGGTGAATATTGTGTTATATTATGTATGTTGTGATGCCACTTGGTTTCTTTGATTTTATGTGTATTATGTGATGGTGGATACTTCATTGTACTTCATGATTAAATTATATTTTGTATTTATACACAATGGTATACTTACATATCTACATAGTTTAGTGTGATAATATGTACCTATATTGAATTGTATCAGAGTTTAGATCTATTGAGTTATACCTCATATATAATGTATGAATAATTTGTAACTATGACTTAGATGTAAAAATTCAATTTAAATTAATAGATCCTATACTCACACTTCTAGCTTTTATACCTACATAGCTTTTGAATTGTGGATAGTGTGTACCTATAGATAGCTTATAGTAGTAATGCAGAGATCTATGTGAAATGATATATAGTTATGTGTTAATATACATATAATATACACTATTTACCACATCATCAAATTCAAGACATGTGATGCTCAAGTCAAGACAAATATGTGATCAATCCAATCCAATTGTATTTAACCTTACATTAGTTATTTGGGATAAAAACTAGAGGGTGACATCAGCAAATCTGTAAATTTAACCCCAAGTCACATGGGAGTTTGCCCATGGTAAAAACTAACCCAAAGGGATAAATATGTTTTATATAATTTATTTTTCAATCAAAAAATTTATGTGAAAATAAAAAGTTTTCAAACTTATCAAACATTGATTTTGTTTTGTACAAGAATTTTTAAAAACATTATTAAAAAAAAACACACAACTTTATGTAGGAAACTCCTTTTGAGGTGATAATTATTTTTTAAAGTATTTTTTTCCTCTTTACATTGGTGTTATTTTTAGTTTATTTTTTCATTATTACAAGCTAATTTTATCCCTTTTCAAATTGTATACATAGTAAAAAGTGCCAATTAGATACATACTGAATAGTACTAAAAATTTCAATTGTATATGCCATAAGATATAACATGCCAAACCTCTATAATTTGGAGGGTTATTATTGATAGTTTTAAGGGGGTTGATTTGTATGTTAATTTATACCTTAAAATTTTTAGGAACTATTTCTAAATTATATATCACCTTAGTCTTATACTCTTGGCAAACTCATACCTTGGTTGTTCCTCTTAGTTCTATACCTTTCCTATTTTCGGAAGTCTCCCATCTACACTATCTTGTGTCCCTTGGCCTATCTCTTGGTCCAATTAGTATTATGTTGATGACCTAAAATTGATATCTTTCTCATAATGTTTAAAATGTACTTACCTTACAACTTTACAAGTTCTAACCTTGCACTTATTTTCTTCCTCTCTAGATGCTTGCATCTTATATAGAGACCTACATCAATGTAAGTGTTTTGATCTGACATAAGCATCTAGTGCCTTAAATTCATATATTTAAAAATTAAACACATCCTAATAGTTGGTATAAGTTTTATAATATTATTTATTTCTCCAAAGGATTGATATAAATATAAGATCAACCCTCATTCATTCTTCACCTAGCATAAACCTAAAAATTATCTAAATAGACCAAGGTAACTTATCAAAAGCATTATATCAAGAATTCAATTGAGCAAAGGTTCCTATTTTATCCTATTTTCATATCAGTCATATGGATAACACACATACAAGTATGAAGTATTGAAGGACTAACCCAAGAGCCTAATTTTATAAGTTATAATCTAGGTCATTTTTATACTTACTTTCTATATATTGTATAATTCACACACAAGCCAACATGTAAGGGAGAACTACATTAGTCTAAGTCCCTCTTCAAAGTATTGGTTATGTAGATAGATCTCATTTATATATGGGTCTTTGGGGTCAGCTCGATATTGTGATCCCATTAAACCATTTTTCTAATTTTTTTATGAAGATGAACTAGGGTTTTACAATTTTATGAGAAATAATCTATGACCCATATTTGAATGCACCAGATTGAAGGTGAAGTCAAATCTAGAAGCATCTAGGTGGTCCCATCTATTTTTAGTAGGTATTCCATATAAGACACTTATGTCAAGTTTAGACAATAACATCGATGCTACTATTTAAGGTTGATGCTAGCATCTATGGCTCCATAGATACTCAATATAGAATTTGGTGATTGTTATAGAATCATCATGTAGTCTGATTCATGTCTTTTCCAAATATAGAACTATGTCAACATCAAAACTAGTTAAGTACATTATTTTTTTGTCATTTTCATATCTAGCATATATGTACTTTTAATTTTTAGCCTATCTAGGTTTTATAAGTTTAGCATATATTAAATATGAGTTTAGGATTTAATTATCCTATTTTAGATATTATTATCATCCTTGTGTATTATCATTTTAATATTCTTAACCCTATCTACCCAAGTAGGATTCCACCTCCAAATTTAGGCTTAAACATTTGGTGAACTTGACCTCTAAACATCATTTTTTCATAAGCGCACCCTAAAAGATTTTTCATACATGTCTTGTACTAATATTTATGTTCTTTATCTATCTTATAATGGATAATATTGATTACTTTGATGATTATGATTATGAAACTCTGTAACTCTCCCTTAAGGAAGGAATCAAAATTTGATCACTCTTGCATTATTTCATGCACTAAAACATATAATATCAAAGCTTTAAATATTTTTAGTTTTTATCCCTCTAATTAGGTCCATGCTCCCACCATTTCAAGAGATTAGTTGATTTATCTTAAGGAAGATAAAGAGCCTTTACCCATACTTCATAAACCACTCTCATATTATTTTGGTTTTTGATATTTTCTAAAATATGGATGCAAAGGCTAAGGATTTGGTTAAAATGAACAAGGTATAACCCACCTTGTATCCCTTAATTATAATACAAATTGGCAAAGCTTGGGATTTTCAAAAAATCTATGAGTTACCTATAAGTAAAATCATCTAATCATGCCCTTCATGCACTTATACCAAAAAAATAGGTACAAATGACCAATATGCTCCTTCATTTGATTGTCAAAATTTCTTAAAAATATGTAAATAAATTATGACTAATATACATATAACTTTTAAGGGGGACATGCCTTCAAGAAAAATAATTCATACTCCCATAATTCTTACATTCCAAAAAAATATCCACCTTATCAAGGTGATGGTTCCCTCATACCCTCATTTGAAACAAATTATATATCAAAAAGGTGCCTTTACTAAAGATTTGTCAAGCTCAAATTATTATATCCTTACCAAAAGTAAATGAAACAAATTATTCGAATGGTCTACATTATTCAAATGTTATACCAAAAATATAAAATTTAAAATATCCCATACCACTATCAAAATATCCTAAATTTATTGATCATGAACTTGCACTTGTTATACACGAGGATGGTGAAACTCATATGCCTAGATTCAAAAAAGGTGGTGGGTTAGAAATAATGATAACATATATGACAAACACCATTGTTACCATAAAACATATTATTTATGTGATTACCACTATTGGGGATCTTCAAAAATAGGTTTCTATACTTTAAATGCAAATGGCTTTCCATAATGATAATACAAATATTGCCTCACTTAACAATCAAACTCTTTCACAATGTATAATTGAATACCATTATCCATAATATTTTGAACTGCCAAATTTACCTCTCTTTTTGAATCATAAGGGCCCATTCAACCACATGATTAACTATGTACATTATTTTGGTCAATGGGCACAAGATGACAAATTATTGCTAAAAGTATTCCATATGACCATTTCCAATGAGGCTCAAAATTGGTTCTATAGCCTACTAGAAGGTTCCTTAAACAATCTTGCACAATTAAAAGATGTGTTATTTATGAATTTCAATATCCATAGGGTTATAAAACTTACATTAGAACATTTTCACAATTTCAAACAACATGATGATGAATCCCTTCAAGATTATACTATTCAATTCAAAAGTACATCATATGAGCTAGTATTTAGACCATCAGATTTAGGATTTTAGTTTATTTTTATTAGAAGGCTTATTTCCCCATTAAAGGAAAGAACATTGATTAAAAAATATTATTCAATTAACCATTTATATAATGATGTGAATAGATATGATTCCTTCACAAGTATTCATTCAAATGACTTAACATACCTCCCTCCAAATACAAAATTTTTATCCCTCACACAGGAGATAAATTACTTAAGGATCATTATGAAAAAAAATATGGTATTCCCAATTTTTATATGACTAGTTTAAAAATGTTACTTAACATGGGGCCAATCTAAGGTCCATGTCCTATGAAAGATTTCCAAAATTAACAACATGAAAAAAAACCACACCAAAAAAATTTAATAATTAACTTATTCATGGGTGACACTTATTTTTGGCATAAACATCTTGATTCTACACAAGAAAAAATTACTTGCAATGTAAGACGCTTATAACAAATTGGCTTTGATCTAAAAAACTTAAAAAATGAGGGTAGAAAGGTTCCTTGGGAAACATAATAATACCAATTTTTTTTGGTCCTAAATTAATTAAAACATGGGTTTTGGTTATGTCTACAACATATCCATATGCATTTAAAAATAAAAATAAAAAACCATTCAAAAATCAAAAAATATTTTCATCATAAATGTGTTTTGTTGGCTCTTTGACATCTATGTGTTAGTTACATATTGATGGATAGCATACCCATTAATTTTTCATACATATTTACGCCATGCTTTTATTTAAGTGTGATAATACACACACATATACATGATTTATTCCTTTTCAAATGTTGGGCCTTCCCTCTACTCATGTCATGTGAAAACTAGGGGAATGTATTTATTTGACCTTGATACTCAAAAGCTATATGTTTCAATGATCACCTTTAATTTTCATGTTTTATCTCTTATGTAATTATACATGCCTTTATTCATACTTATATATTTTACAGTGTATTGGATATGTTATGCACTCGACATTTTTTACTAACACATTTGATCCATAGGCTACTATGACATGTTTATGTTGGTTGATTATGCTTTCATTTATGAACTTCCTTGAGTGCCTTGTTGTATATGATATTTATTTATTATATAACACCTTGATCTTGTAGACTTGGAAAAATTAGACCTTGGTTATTTCTCCCAATTCTGGACCTTTTCCACTTTTGTAAGTCTCATAAATGCTCTATGTTTTTCACCTTGACCTATATATCTTAGTCTAACCAATCTTATGTTGATGACCTTGGCCTTCTATCTTGTCCATAACTATTAAAATATACTTATATTCCATATCTACAAGCTTTGATATTATGCCTACTTTCCTGCTACTTAAACACTAATGTTTAGGGCATACACTAGAGTTAATGTTATTATCCTAACCTGATGCAAGTGTCTAATTCCCTAAATTCATATAATTTTAAAATGAAATGTATCCTAATGTCTAGCTTAAGTGATTTAATGTGAGTTATTATTCCAAAGGAATTTATATAAATACAAGATCAACCTTCATTTATTACCAACCTACAAGTCCTAGTAACATGGAAACAATACCAAACATTCTTACCAAGGAGCATTCAAAGAGAACTAAATTGAACAAAGATTCCATATTTCCACACTTCATAGGTACATCACATCTACACATCTAAAGTACCAAAAGGTCAACCTAAATTCCTATTTTTCTAAGTTATAATCTAGTTCATTGTTTTACTTATTTTCTACATATTGCATGATTCACACACAAGCCAACATGTAGTAGATAAATAAATGAGTTTAAAGACCTCTTTTGGAGTATTATCTATGTAGGCATCCTCCACTGATAATGGGGTATTTGGAACTAGATCGATACAGTGTGCCCACTAACCCATTTTTGTAAGGTCATAATGAAGATGGAAAATTAAGGTTTTTACCATTGTATTTTATGTTTTTTTATATTAATATAAATATGTTATTCATTATATATATATATATATATATATATATATATATATATATATATATATATATATATATATATAACTAGGGTTTTTCCATTTGATGAGTGGTAGTCTATGACCCAAATCTTAATGCATAAGAGTGAAGGTGAAGCCAGACCTAAAATCATCTAAATGCCCACATACTTTTCTAGTAGGTATTCTATATAGGACGTTTGTATTGAACCCAAAAAGTAGTATTGAAACAACCATCTTAGGGTGATGTTAGTGTCCAAAAATCTAGAAGTGTTAGATCTAGAATCTAAAGACTATTCTAGAACTATCCTCTAGATTTATTCATGCTTGTTACAATCCATAACTGCATTAGTATCAGAACAAACTAAATACATTACTTATTTGTCATTTCTATACACAAATTATTTATACTTTACATATTTATACTCTACTCAATATAATAAATTTATTATATGATTATATCTGAGTTTAATATTAAATTGGCCTTATATAATCCTTTAATCAAATTTAGGGATAAAACTAAGATCATCTAGATAATTTTAGGGTTAAACATCTAGTAAAGCATGATAAAACCTATTCCTATGATAGAAGGAAGGGAGATCCTAATATGCCTCCAAGTTCTCTAGTAATGATTCATCATTGGAAATCTCATGCATTTTTAAATTTTTTAGGGAAGTAGCCACATTGATTAAATGATGGTTGACCACTTGGAGCTTGGTTTTAGAGATATTCATATAGTTTTTTTAGACTTATAGAAACAAATTAAACTTTGAAGGATATGTTTGTGTTTGGTGACTTTATCTTAAAAATTAGATTTTTTTTTATTTGTATATTTTATAAGAGAAATGGGTTGATTTACTCCTTGCTCATTTTACCTAATCCTTGTCCATTGTACCCATATTTAAGTAAATATCGAGAACCAAAATTGAGTTTATATGATTGTGGTGTAGTATTAATGGGTAGTACAACTTACAAAGTTTGTTCTAACATTTTTATCCAAAAATTCAATAAAAGGTTAAGTCATTACTGAGTAATTGGCTATGAATCCTTTACCAAATTCTTTTCCACTCACTAAGGCTTTTTGAGATGAATCTAAGGCATATAATATATCTTCCATTCCATGAACAATGTTATTTTATGGATTAAATTTTCAAATAGGAGTGGGTGTTGGCATTGTATTTTGTACCCTTGAAGGTGAATACATGTTTTTCTCTTACAAATAAGATTTTTCTTGCATGAAAAATATAGTTGAATATGAGGCCTTGATCATCGGATTATCCATATCACATAAGCTTGATATAAGAGACAATTTTTGGTGATTCCTAGTTAATTTTTAATAAAGTTACTAATCATTACCAAATTAAATAAGAGTGTCTTCTACCATATAAATAAATGGTATAGAAACTCACATAGACATTCAACACATTTTCTATCGATAGTATTCCATGTAAAGATAACTACCATGAAAATGTTATATAAAGTGTGGCATCCTTGATGGATTTTGATTATGATCATATAAAATTTACAATGTAATAGCTATGAAATGCTTCCATTTATTATGATCAAATGAATTCCTGGGATATTCTTTCTATTACTCATAGTAATATAAAAATGGAATGGTACACTAATATTTATTAAAAAGATATTGAACCTATATAAAAAACCTTTTTGTATGAATTGATAAATGATTATTATAATGTGAGGAATTATTTATGTTATTATTAAAAATGATTTGTTCAAATGAAGTTTTAATAAATAATTGATCTGAAGTTTAAGCAAATATGAGTCAAGCACTACACTCTTGTAAATGTATGATAATGAGTGCAGTGGGCATTTTAGTGGACATGGTATGTCTAAAAAACTATTATAATAAGGTTATTATTGGCATAAAATGGAACAAGAATGTGTTGAACATGAAAATCCATATTTACAATTCCAAAAAAATAATAATTTGAATCATGCACCATCGCATGAGTTATGACTGATCATTTCACCATGGCCTTTTTCCTTATAGGGATTTGACTTAATAGGAAAGTTAAATATTGTATCTATCGGTGGATACAAATTTATCATTATATCTATAGAATATTTTTAGAAATGTGTGGAAGCAATTCTACTTGAGTTTACCATAAGGGATGGCATATGTGGGTTTTTTATGATCAATGTTATTTCCCATTTCGGTATACCTTCAAATATTATTTAAAACAACTATTAAAATAGTAAAATAAGCATACCTTTTTTAGACCCTATTACCCACAAGGCTATGGATAGGTAGAGGCAATGAATAAAACAATTATCAAAATACTTGGTAAAATAGTTGAACAATACAACACTAATTGGCATAAACATATGGTGTATGCTTTATGGTCATACCAAAATAGTGTATGCACACCTTCTCAAGACACACCTTACTCTTTGGTCTATGGTACATATATTGTCTTACTAATTTAAATTGAGATACCTTCTTTGTGTGTTTATTTAAAATACATAATCAAATATAATTAATAATATGAAAAGATACTGCATTAGTTAGATAAGTTGAGTTCCAAATGCACACAAATTGTTAAACAATTACATTTTTATCAGGATCTTGTAAAATGAGCATATGAAAAAAGTTTCAGTAATGTGACTTTGATGTGGATAACTTGGTACTAAAATAAAATCAAAAAAATACCAATACAAAAAAATAAAAAAAGGTAAAGTTTAAGCCAAATTGGTTTTGACCATTTATAACTATAGAAAAGCTTAGAAAAGGTATATATTGCTTTGATACACTTGAATGAAATCCTTTAAAAATACCAATGAAAAATTTACACTTATGTAAATATATTACGTAAAAAATATTCCAAAAATATAAAAAACATTCAAAAATCAAAAACACTTTTAGCACCAACATGTTATATTGGTTCTTCAACATCTATGTGTTAGTTCCATTTTGATGGATGGCATATTTAGTTACTCATATATACACATGTGTGTCACACTTATACTTAAGTATGATACAAGAATACATAGATACATGAGATATTTATATTTTGAATGTTTGGCCTTCCCTCTACTCATGTCATGTAGACATTGGGGGCATCTACTTCTTTGATCTTTATATACACATGTTATATGATTCTATGATCACTCTGCATTATATTTTTTTATCTTACATGTGTACTTAATCATGCATTTATCCATGATTATATGTTACACAAGGTACTTGATATGCTATACACTTGACATTTTTTATAACACATTGATCCATGGGCTACCATGACATGTTTATGCTAGTTGATTTTACTTCACTTTATGTACTTCTTTGAGTGTCTTGCCTTGCTATTATCTTCCTTGTTTGATCATGTGAATATGCTCCTTTTATTATGGCCACCATGCCTATGTATGCTTTCATTGATATTTTCATACGCCATTTTTATTAAATGGACATTTAAATATGTCATTCTTGTCTTTAGGGACATTTGACTAAGTCATGCCCCTTTGATTGTGTAGCATTTGAATATGCTCCTTATTTGTGGTCTCCTTGGACCATTGCCTTTTGATTTTCTTTTGAGTGCTCTTATGTGTGTCTTTATTTGCTTGTTGAGATTTTACTATTACTATCTAGATTTTTCCATGATCCTTATCATTCATCTTAGTCATACATGTGATCAAATTGGTTCTATGTGATTCTATGTTATATCTACCTAGACGTGTTCCTTTTATATACTACATGGTTACATTTATAGATTATACAATTGTCTTATCCTTTTGAATTGAGGTAACTATCAGTTTCTATCTTTCCCTAACCTCAAATGGGGGTATATTAGTGGGGGCATGTCATAGATACATGTTATATACACTTGGAACAATTTTTATATTTAGTGGGGGCATTCTTTGGAAGTATTTTCTCCACACTCATTCAATATATGGTACTTATATCAGTTCTCAAATTCAATTAGGGCATGTTTTGGAAGCATATTTTCCACAATTATTAGATTCAGTGCTCTCATGATTTGGAAACATGCTCTCTACACTTATTTACATTTGGTATAGTTCTTAGATTCAATGTGGGCATGCTTTGGAAGCATGTTCTCCACACCTATTCAGTATTTAGCATCTTTAGATTACAATAAGATCATGTTTTGGAAGCATGTTCTCCACATTGGTAGTAATATCAATTTTTAAAATTCTCTATATATAGTGGGCCATGATTTGGAAGTAAATCCTCCACACTTATACAATCTTTTGAATTGGCCAAAACACATAGTTATATGATTCAAATTCATTGTTGTTGTAAAATTATATACATTGGTACCATTGTTATACATAATTTCAGCATGATATATATCTAAAGTGCATATACTATGCAATTTTTTCCTAATATTGAAAAATACAAATCAATTTTATATTTCAGAAATATTTTATAGACTGTTACCATATCATAATTTTTTTGTACTGATACCCTACAAAAATTTATAGACTTTATTGAGCCACTCTACTGCATTAGTTGGTTCACTTTTTGGTATGGCGGAGGTGACAAAATCACTCAATCTTTTCAAGTTTTTATGTTGGCCTTGATTGTATCATTCAGCCTCACAAGGTTAAGTAACATTCGTTGCATGATTAATCTAATATTTATTTCCATGTGGTAACTCACTTTTAATCCAAAGTTGGGGCCATGTGCCTGCCAATGTCTCTCTCCCTATATCTCTATCTATCTACTTAGATATATGCACTTTTAATATTCATCTATATTTTACCTAGTATTAATTTTAGATCCTTACAATGATCCATCATTTTTAAATCAACTTGCCTATAGTCAAGGTGATTACATCGACACACAATTCAATCACTAGTAGAGCACTCAAGTTGGAAACACACAATGATAAGGTGTGTTATACACACCCATGTATAAAATCTTTTAATTTAAAATAAAAATTTCATTACTATATTAAAAGGGGACAAATGTAGATGATATTTATGGATTATATAGCACCTCTATCTTATACACTTGGCAAACTTAGACCTTGGTTGTTCTTCATAATTTTATACCTTTTCCACTTACAAAAGTCTCACATCTACTCTATATTATGCCCCTTGGCCAATATATATTAATTTGAATAGTCTTATGTTTATAAAATAGGTATTATATATTTCCCAAAAATCTTAAAATGTACTTATATTACATCTTTGCATGTTCTAAACATGTACCTACTTTCCTAATCCCAAGACACAATTTTTTGGGATAGACACTAGTGTCAATGTTAGTGTTTTGACCTAATGCAATTATTTAGAGCACTAAATTCATCCAATTTATAAATGAAACATATCCTAATAGTTGGAATAAGTGATTTAATTTGAGTTATTACACCAAAGGGATTGATATAAATATAATATCAACCCTCATTCATTCTAAACCTAAAAGACCTAGAAAATGGGAACAATACCAAGTATTATTACCAATGTGTATTTAAAGAGCACTCGATTGAACAAAGATTATCTATTTCCACACCAGTCATAGGTACATCACATCTACAGGTTTGAATTACCAAAAGAGAAATGAAAGAGCTTGATTTTATAAGTTATAAGTTATGTCAATGGTGTACTTGATTTCCACATATTTCATGATTCACAGACAAGCCAACATGTAGGGGAGAACTACATGAGCCTAGGGCACTCTTTTGGAGTATTGTATATGTATGAAGTGTCAACTAACAACTTGGTCTTTAGAGTCATATTGACATCATGTTCCCACTAACCCATTTACCCCTAAGATCATAACGAAGATGGAGAACTAAGGTTTTTTTGATTTCACAAGGAGTTATAGTTCATGACCTAGATCTGAATACACCAAAGTAAAGACAAAGTCAAAAATAGAACCATTTAGGTGTTTTCATCCTTTTCAAATAGGTATTTTATACATGACACTTGCATCTAACCTAGATAATAGTGTTAGCATAACCATCCTAGACTGACATTAGTGTCCAAATATCTATAAGTGATAGATCTAGAATTTAATGACTATTCCATAATTATCTTCTAGCCTTATTCCTACTTGTTCTATATCTATAACTATATTATCATCAAAAAAAGATAATTACATTACTTCTTTTTCATTTCTATACATAGATTAGTTATACTTTCCATATTTAGACTATACTCTACATAATAAATTTAGTGTACACTTATATTTCAGTTTAGTATTTAATTGGCTTATTATAGATCTGATTATCACCTTTATGCCATTTAATTTTTGTATACCCATTTAATCAAATATAAAGATAACAATAAAATCACCTAGATAATTTTAGGGTTAAACACTTCCCTTTCTCTTGCCTTTCTTGTTTGAGCATTTGAATATGCTTCTTTATTTTCATCCCTGATGCATATGTGTGATTGATTTAACATTTGAATATGTAATTTATTATTATATGGAAATTTTAATATGTTATTATTATTTTTGTGGATATTTGATTAAGTCATGTTATTTTGATTGTGTGACATTTGAACATACGTCTTGCTTGTGATCTCCTTGGACCATTTCCAATTAAATTGCTTTTAATTGCTCTTGTATGTATGTGCATGTTTGCTTGTTGAGCTTATCCTATTTATATATATACATTTCCATAATATTTATCATTCATATCATGCCTTCATATTATCACATTTATATATGTGCATCAATGTTATATCTACCTAGATATGTTCTTTCTATATGATACAATATTCCATTCATTGAATTATATAGTTGCCTTATCCTTTTGAGGAGAGGTACTACTAGTTTCTATATTTCCCTCACCTCAAATTGGGTCATGTCATAGAGTAATGTTCTCCACACTTCGCATAATTTTTAGATTCAGTTGGGGCATGACTTGGAAGCATGTTCTCCACACTTACTTAGTATTTAACACCTCTATATTATAGTGGATTCATGTTTTGGAAACATGTTCTCCACATTGGCACTTATATAAATTTTTATCTTTCTAAATATATAGTGGGACCATGTTTTAGAATCATTTTATCCACACTTATATAGTTTCTAAATTGGCCAAATCACACATTTATATGATTTAAATTCATAATTATGGTAGAATTTTATACATTGATACCATCTTTATACATGGTTTTATCATGAGACATATATAAGGTGAATACGTTAATCAATTTTTTCCCAATATTTAAAAATACAAATAATTTTCATATTTCAAAATTCTTTTATGAACTATCACCATATCATTGACTTTTATGCAATGATACCCAGGATGAACTATTACTAACTATATTGGGCCAATCAACTATAGTATTTGGTTTACTTTTGGTATGGTTGAAGTGATTAAATCACTTAATATTTACAATTTTTTAGGTTGTACTTGGTTGTATCATCTAGTATCACCAAGTTAAAAATATCATTGAGTTGCACATGTGAGCTAATCTCAACTACTAGGTGGAAACTCACCTTTTCTCCAAGGTTTTGGGAATGTACCTTCCAATATCTCTCTATATTATTATATATTTGCACTTACCATACATAAATACATACATACATACATACATACATACATACATACATACATACATATATATAAATATATATATATATATATATATATATATCTTAGTCTTAGTTGCATAGCTTTACAATTCTAAATCTTTTTCAATTCAACTTGCCAAATAGGTAAGGCAGTTACATTGACACATAGGTGTACTCATAAACCTTGATATTTAAATTTAAATATTTTCAATACTTTTAATTTAATATTATATGCATTAAGTATATACTGTAAAATTCTCTTGGTTGTAGGTCAGTCACCATCAAAGCACTCAAGTTTGAATCATGAAAATATAAGGTGTGTTATACACACCCAGGTATGCAATATTTTACTATAAACTAATAATTTCATTAATAGATCAAAAGGGGGAATGTAGACACTATTTATGAATTATATATCACCATAGTCTTATACACTTGGCAAACTCAGACTTTGGTTTTTCCTCTCAGTTATGGACCTTTCCCAATTTTTAAGTGTTACATCTACTCTATTCTGTGCCCTTTGGCCTATCTATTGGTTTGACTAGTCTTACATTGATGACCCATACCTGATTTCTTATCCAAAATGCTTAAAATGTACTTATTTTATGCCTTAACAAGTTTTGAGTATGTACCCATTTTTATGCTCCTTGGACACTTGTATCCTAGATAGACACCTGTGTTGATGTAAATGTCCTACTCTAACACAAGTGTTTAGTGTTATTTTTCCTAGGTGATTATTAAGATGAATAACTAGGGTTTTATAATTTCATGAAGAGCAATAGTCCATGACCTAGATATAAATGTACTAGAGTGAAGGAAAAGGTAAATATAGAATCATCCATGTGGTCGCATCCTTTTCCATCAATTATTATTTATAAGACACCTATTTCGGGTTCATATAGTAACATTGATGTAACTATTCAAGGTTTTTGCTAGTGTCGATGGATTGAGAGGAACTCAATCCAAAATTTGGTGACTATTATAGAATCATCTTCCAAACTAATTCCTCTTTGCTCCATATCTAGAACTTTATCAGCATTAGAACTAGGTAAGTACATTGTTTCTCTATAATTTCCATATCCATCATAGATGTACTTTTTATTTTTAGCCTATCCTAATTTTATAAATTTAGAACATGTTATATCAAAGTTCAAAATCTAATTGGCCTATTATAGATCTAATTATCACCCTTGTGCATTATCAATTATATATTATTAACCCTATCTATTCAGGTAGGAGTCCACCTCCACATTTAGATTTAAACACACTTTCATTTCTAAAAATATATGTCTTTCACTACACTATGGATTATAATTTGGTCCCACTTGTCACTCAATATAATTATCATGAGGTGAAAAATAAAGTACAATTTTTTTATGAATAGACATCTACGTAGAATAACTATGGGTATGAAAATTAGAACAACACAAGATGTAAAAAATACTAAGTGGATTAATATATGTGATGAGGCCTATGGTTTGCTATGTTTGTCTATATCTCCCAAATTACTCTTTCACATTGAATCTAAAAAAAAAAACCAAATGAGGTATGAACCATTCTAGAAGAAATCTTAGGGAAGTAGGATGTAATGAAGGGTCATGAAATGGATAATTCAATCAATAGTTTTAGTCTATAAAAATTTGAAATAATAAAATACTTGTTCATAAAATTTAAGTCACTTAGATTACAATTGAAATTGTGTGTCATAGAGAAAAAGGATGAATAATTGATCCTTTAAATTCTTGTCAAGTTAGGTCTTGACCTTTTTTGGTCTCTACCTTCTTAGTTACTAAGAGTGTCCTAGGAGCTACATGGACCATGCCATCCTTAGATTATTTTTCCAAATACTTTACTATGGATTAAGACAAGCTTATTTGGATGGATACTTTGAAGTCCTCTAAGTCTCAAGCCCTAATTGTTAGTCATGAAAAATAGAAGGCTTCAATTAGTAAGGATAACAAAGAGAAAAATAATGACTATGTAAAAAATAAGGGTGAGAAAACTTATGCTATGTCAAAATAAAAAATTAATATGTCCTCTTCAAATGCTAAACCTAAGATAAATAACGTCAAATGTGCCCATTAGAAGAGAACTGGGCATGATAAACATAAATGTATAAAGAAACAAATAGCTCAATTAAAAAAAACTTGAGAATAATAATAGAAGTGTTATTGATTCCATCTCATCCCATAAATTTCATAAAATTTGGAGTCCTCTAAGATAAAATATAGTGGTAAATGGAAAGGTAAGGGAAAGGCCTTTATTGTAATTGCATCTCATCCTTCCACATGGGTGATTTATTCTAGTGTTTTGAATCACATGGATTCATCATGAGACTTTTTCTCATCCTTAGAGACATGTTATATGTCTTATATTTTGATAGGTGATGATACTTATATATAATTTTTTGGAAGAGGATCCTTTGAAGTGAGTGATGGAACATTCAATGATGTTCTATGTGCTCACTCACTCTCAACTAATATCCTATCTAGTTATTAGATCACCCAAATTGTATCAAGAAAGAGAGTTGAATTTACCCTAGATTATGTGGTCATTATGGATTTATATGATAATTATATAGTGGAAGTTGGGAAATAAAATCACCAATCATGGTTGTACATTTTCTCACACTTTGTTCCTAATCACCTTTCTATTTCACTAATCATTCACTTTGATGTGATGAATAACCTACGGCATGAAAAATTTACCTATATTAACTATCACTACTTGGATTAACTCAGTCAACATGATATGGAAAAAGGATTGCCTCATGACCACTTTTTTATGGGGCTTTATAGGGTTGCATATCTAGTAAATATCCTAAAGATAAGTATGAAAAAGGAAAATCATGGAGAGCTACACAAATTTTGGAGCTTATTCACAATGATATTTTGGACCCTTTACATAATCTTAATTTATTAGGACCATGTATATCCTTACCTTAATTTATGAATTTTAAAGGTATACTTTGGTATAATTTCTCAAACAAAAGTCTGGGGTTTTTTTAATTTTTTTCAATACCTCAAGGCTCTTGTGGAGAAACAATCATGGAAAACCATCAGGTTTTAGCACATGAACAATGGTATAGATTATGTCAACCATAGTTTTGAGTAGTTGTGCACTTCAAAAAGGATTTATTTATAATTCATATAGTCCTCATCAAAATTATGTGATAGAATGCAAGAACATGTCCTTGAAATACATTTCATACTATATGGTGTGCTTCAAAATATTGTACCTCAATAATGGGTATAGGACATTAAATTTATATATTACACTTATAAACATGTTCCTCATTGTGACTTAAATTTAATTTCTCCTTTTGAAGCTTGGAGAGGTCAAAAACACATAGTTAACCACTTCAGATTTTTTGAATCTTTAGCTATGGTATATATTCCTAAGAGGAATCTCAAGGCAATGGATCTAGAGAGTCGACATTACATCTTTGTTGGGTATCCAAATTTTGTTAATGGAGACATGATTATTCATCCTATCTACATGATTTTATCATTGAGAGGAGTGTTCATTTTTAAAAGGGTCCTTCAGACTCTACACATGACACTTATTTCTCTTCCTTAGACTAACTAGGATTTGATGATAGCTCTAATAATTCACATCACCCTAAGAATATTTGATTCTTGATGATGAGGATTGTTTTTATACTTTAAATGTTGATGATATATATATATATATATATATATATAGACACACACACACACACACACACACACACACACACACACACACACACACACACACACACACACACACACACACACACACACACACACACACACACACACACACACACACACATCTGTCTTTTCTTATTCATTGTGTAGGTGATTGGATTTGGGATCCATCATTTACTAGGTAGATATGTTCATAGTTATAGGTTGTTCCACATGTCTTCATTGCCTCTACCTCTGATCCAAATTCATTTCGTGAAGCATCTTCCACTCCTAATTTAGATATAACCATGAATGAGGATTATAGATCCTTATTTAGGAACCACACTTAGGATTTGGTTCCCATTCCAAAGGGAAGGGAATTTTTTTAGTGTAGATAGATATATCAAACAAAAAATTTAGTAAATGGGTTAATGGATAAGTTCAATGCACATCTAATATAAAAAGGTTTCTCAAAATTTATTGGCAATGACTATAGCTAGACGTTTTCACTAGTTGAAAATATGAACACTATTTGAATCACTTTTTCCACTGACACAACTTATCATTGGGATGTTCATTAGATAGATGTGAAGAGCACATTTATTTTAGAAACCTTGAAAAGGAAATATATATGTAAAAGCCACAATATTGTAGGATTATTCCTTAGTTTGTAAACATCATTAATTTATATATGGCCCCAAAAAGGCCCCTCTAGATTGGTATGCTAAGATGGATTCCTTCCTTATCATGTGTAGATTTAATAGATGTCATTTCAATCTAAATGTCTATTTTTTTGGGTGGGATGACACATTTTTTATTCTTGTTTTATATGTTTATGACCTATTGATCACAAGTTCTTCATCCTCCTTTACAATAGTGAAAAATGATTTTCATGACAAATTATCCATGACTAATTTGGTGTTTTTGAACTAATTCCTCGGGATTGACATTTCATAAAATGAATCAAGGATCACCATTTTAAAATCCAATTATGCTCTTTATTTGATCACATGGTTTCACATGGATGACTACAAGCCAACTCTAAAACCCTTTCTTTTTGGATTCAAACATGAGGATGAGTATTCTTCTTCATTAGTTGATGCTACCTTGTATCAAAAAATTGTTGATAGTCTCATCTATCTAACTCACACTAGACTTGATATTTCATATGTAATGAGCATGGTATCAAAGTTTATATAAATACTACATGAGCTATACTAGAAGGAAACCAAGTATATTTTCCACTATATTAAGGGTAATCATAGTTTTATATGATTGAGTACATAGATTCAGACTGGGGTGGTTATATTAAAATTGAAAGTCTACTTCAAGATATAGTTTATCACTTGGTTCAAAACCAATTAGTTAATCTAGAAATAATTACAATGCTATTGATTTATCATCTAATGAGGATAAATATAGAGAATTTTTTAATGCTACTACTACGGCTATTTGACTTCTGGGATTCTTATTGAGCCTATTATATACCATAACCATATCACCATCTATATATATAGGTATCTAGTCCAATATTAGTACAACAAGTTCATCAATATTCATATGCATTTCATTTGGATCTCGGTCATGGATAGTCCTTGATCTCATACTTTTCCATACTATAGAGTATAATGATGATATATTCATCAAACACTTCATCGAGCTCAATTATATTCTTTTTCAAGCTCTTATTAGGTATTGAATACTTTAGTATCATCTTTTAGGGGTATTTTTAGTCTTCTATTCTTCTCTCTCTACTTCTAGGGGGAGGTTTTCGCTATTCCTCTAGGGTATTTTCTATGTATTTGGGTACCTAATCAGGCTTTGTTTTTGGAACCCAATTATTCTACCCATCTAATTTATGATTAAGGGGGTGTTAGTATAGGTTTTTTTATTCCATTTTATGTTTTTTCCTGCATATATATTTATCTTTCTTAGTTTTAATATTTAGGTAACTTACATGTAATATTAATGTCATTAAGATGTACATGCACATGTCTAAATTATATTCAAATTGGTTGGTGAGGAAGCACTTGACATTTTCCAGCCCATGTTAACATCTTGCACATGATTCTCACTTTTAATTTATAAACTATCATGTATTCACATTACAAAATGTAGGTGGATTTATGTCCCTCCTATACCTATTTATGTACATCTCCTCAAAGCTATTTTCATCGATTATGAATACAAGTTATTATTTTACTCATGTTTAGTTCCTCTTTTACAACATAACTCTCTTTCTATATTTTTATTTTGTATGTTAAGAGTTGGTGTGTTTGAATATATCAATCCTTGATCATGTCTCATTCCAAAGAACTATGCATCATTCTCACAATAACTTTCTCATACAAGGTTTATTGTCTTTATTATTCTAACATGTGGACTCTAATGTTGTCCTACACAACTATCATGGAATGTAAATGTGGCCTCTTAATAAGTGAATTTTCAATTTTTTTTTCTTTTCCTTTAATGTATGCAATATCAAAATCATGTTCTAACACAAAATTCTTCCAACACCTTTGCATGCCATTTAAATTTGGCTAAGTGAATATGTGTGTCAAGATCGCTTGGTCAGTTTTAAGTAAAATATTCTTACTAATGAGATAATGCCTCCATATTTTCAATTTTTACACAATCTTATCAAGTTATAAATTATTAGTCTAATATTTAATCTCATTATCCTTAAACTTTCTATATGCATAAATGATTAATTTTCCCTCTAGAATCAGGAATCTAATGAGCCCCTTGATGGATGAATTGTTGTATACCATAAAATTATTACTCATGTTGAGGACTAGTAGGATAAGTGTTATTGTAAATATCTCTTTGATATTTTGAAATGTTGCTCTATATTAATCATTCAACACAAATTTATTTCACTTCCTCTATAGGGTTGTGCTTTGGGCTCCAATTCATGAAAATGTTTCCATGAATTTTTGGTAATACCATTCTAAACTCATAAAATTAAAAAATTGTGTCACATTCCTCAGTATTAGCCACACCATTATTACACTAATTTTAACCAAATCAATAGCTATGCCACTTATAAATATTGTGACATAAATATTTCACTTCCTCTTGGAATAATGTGTAATTATATAATTACCTAAAGAGTTGGTTTTCACTCATACATTATAAACCCTATCTCAAATGTATTTCATGTTCTTATTTAGTCTGTGAATATATCAAAATATAATCAAGGAACAAAAAAAATTATGTCTAGGCACTTGTGAAACACATTGTTCATGAGACCCATGAACACAATTGGTGTGTTTGTGAAACCAAATGAGATGACAATGAAGTTTTAGTGAACATATCAAGTTTGAAAATATGTCTTTGATATGTTGATCTCCTTGATTCTCAATTTGTGGTATTTGAATCTTAAATACATTTTTGATAAAAAAAATGTGTTTCTCTCATTTTAGTGAATAAATCATTAATTTTTGGCAAAGGATATTTATTTGTAGTGTCACCTCATTCAACTTATATAATAAATTCATGTCCTTAATGATACAAATTTATTTTTAAAAAATATGAATTTGGTTACCCATAGATTATTTTTAGGACTCACTAATCCTTTTTAATCAATTATTTTGGTTTCACCTATAGTTGACACAAGTTGGAAGCAATCATCATATATGGATAATTTGAAATAATCTTAGTTCCAAGTGTTAAGTTGATGGATAAATTGATCTATCTTTTGGTTGGAAATCCCACCAACTCTTTAGGAAACATATTAGAAAATTCTTTCAATAATTCAAAATCACTGAAATATGACTCATCACTATTTTCTAAAATGTAGACAATGTAGATACACAAATTTTTTAAAAGTCTTATTTCATAATACCTTTAGGCATATTTTAATGTATATATTTCATACTATAAAATATATACTTAGTGGAACTTTTATGTTGGTATTTTTATTATATTCCTAATTCTATTTGGATGTTTAATATCTTCATCTTCTCATCTCTAGAATTATCTTCCATATATTATTTGGACATCCGTTTCACATTGATGTCTTTTTAGGCTTTGGTTTATCTCTACATTTACGTTTGGTATCAACTTTAGATACTCAAAGATGATGGAACTAAACCTAGTACCCTTTTAATTTATTTAAGGCACATTTTTCACTATTCTTTGGGCACATTTGAACTTATTTTGGTTGGTTTTATGTGCCACTAGTTCCTTAATTCAAATTTACATACTCATCTCTCTCTCTCTCTCTCTCTCTCTCTCTCTCTCTCTCTCTCTCTCTCTCTCTCTCTCTCTCTCTCTCTCTCTCTCTAGATTGTGTGTGTGTGTGTGTGTGTGTGTGTGTGTGTGTGTGAGAGTTACTATGAGATATTTTAGGATTTTTACTTAACATTATAAATGGATAGACAAGATTACATATTGCACCTATATAATTTTTATAAATTAATATATAGTTTATAAGGGTTAATTTAAATTTGCATGCTTATACCAATGAAAATATACGAGAAATAGACTATAGGATTACATAAAAAATTACACACACACACACACAATCTATATATCTAAATTTGAATTTGAGCCCTCTTCATAGTATTGGTAATGTATTATAGTGTTTGGTTAGTTAATGGGGATTGACCAAGGAGTCCAACATAACCCTTTCACTTCACACCCTTATTTTATGTCAGATTTCTTATGTAGAACTAGGGTTTGAAAGTACAGGTGCACCCACATAATTATGAAGGTGGTAAAAAGAATAATTTTTTTTTTATAGACACAAGCACATCATCTTAGATTAAAATAGGAGGTCACTATGTGAAATTTTAGTTTTGACCACTACATGTTAGTATTAAATGTTGATACTAACATATTATTATAGAGCTAACCAATAGAAAATAGGTAAAAATAAAACATACACAAAGAATTTACCTAATATTGATACATATATTTTAGATAAAAATAATTCCAAACAACAAGGAAAATAAGTTAATATCCTTCTTACCTCTTATTTTACATTTATTACTATATGTAACTTATATGTTTATCATAGATAAGATCAGTTTCATATATAATTGTATATATTGTGAAAATAAAAATAAGAATTTATTATAATAATTTATAACATATTATGGTTTTGAAACCAAATTAGGGGGAAATTTTTTTGGTGATTCCAAATATTGATCAAACCATCCTTCTAAGGTTTTAGTTTTTATCCTAGGGCTTCATATTTCATTTCTGATTTCCATACACAAATAAATATTTTTCACCTTTCAAAGGTTTCATAGCTTTTGTCCTAAGGTTTCAGATCTAATTTCTGATTTCCATACACAAAAATACCAATGCACCTTCATCTCTAGTCTCTCCATGTTTGTTTACTTATAAGAAAATGAATACATTGATTCTAAAGTAGAATTCCATACTTCTTCTACTTCTTTGCATTCTTATTTAAATCATATAATATAAAAATATTAATGGATTTATTAATATTCATAACATACCTTATGAGATAAAAAATGAAGGTTAAAATGAATGCTAATCTTGAACTTCTTTTGGTGGACTTTGTGTGCCACTAGTTCCTTAATTAAAATTTACATACTCGTGTGTGTGTGTGTGTACACACACACATGCATGCATGCATACGTGTGTGCGTGTGCGCATGTGTGTGTGTGTTCTTTTATATATGTATGTATGTATCTATATACTCGTGTGTGTTCTTTTACATACTCGTGTGTGTGTGTGTGTGTGTACACACACACGTGCATGCATGCATACGTGTGTGTGTGTGTGCGCATGTGTGTGTGTGTTCTTTTATATATGTATGTGTGTGTGTGTGTGTGTGTGTGTGTGTGTGTGTGTGTGTGTGTGTGTGTGTGTGTGTGTGTGTGTGTGTGTGTGTGCATGCGTGCGTGCGTGCACGAACATGCATGCATGTGTGCGTGTGATGCACCTTCATCTCTAGTCTCTCCATGTTTGTTTACTTATAAGAAAATGAATACATTGATTCTGAAGTAGAATTCCCTACTTATTCTACTTCTTTGCATTCTTATTTAAATCATATAATATAAAAATATTAATGGATTTATTAATATTCATAACATACCTTATGAGATAAAAAATGAAGGTTGAAATGAATGCTAATCTTGAACTTCTTTTGGTTGACTTTGTGTGCCACTAGTTCCTTAATTAAAATTTACATACTCATGTGTGTGTGTGTGTGTACACACACACATGCATGCATGCATACGTGTGTGTGTGTGTGTGTGTGTGTGTGTGTGTGTGTGTGTGTGTGTGTGTGTGTGTGTGTGTGTGTGTGTGTGTGTGTGTGTGTGTGTGTGTGTGTGTGTGTGTGTGTGCGCGTGCATGTGTGTGTGTTATTTTATATATGTATGTATGTATCTATATATGTATCTATATATATGTGTGTGTGTGTGTGTGTGTGTGTGTGTGTATATATGTATATGTGTGTGTGTGTGTGTGTGTGTGTGTGTGTGTGTGTGTGTGTGTGTGCGCGTGCATGTGTGTGTGTTATTTTATATATGTATGTATGTATCTATATATGTATATATATATGTGTGTGTGTGTGTGTGTATATATGTATGTGTGTGTGTGTGTGTGTGTGTGTGTGTGTGTGCATGCGTGTGCACGCGCGTGTGTGTGTGTGTATGTATATGTATGTGTGTGTATATATATCTATATGTATATCTATGTATATCTATATCTATGTGTGTGTAGTATATACATATACATATGTATGTATGTATACATACATGTATATGTATATATAAATATGTATATGTATATATGTATATGCATATATATACATATATATATACATATATACTATATATATACATACATATGTATATATGTGTGTATGTACATATACACACACACACATATGTATGTATACATACATATATGTATATGTATATAAGTTACTATAAGGTATTTTAAGATTGTTACTACATGTTATAAATGGATAGACAAGATTGCATATTGAACCTATATAATTTTTATAACTTAATATATAGTTTACAAGGGTCAATTTTAATTTGCATGTTTGTACCAATGAAAAATAGGAGAAATAGACTCTAGGATTGCATCCAAAATTTCACACACCCTATCTATATAAATAAGTTTGAGTTTGAGCCCTCTTAAAAGTATTGGTAATGTAGTATAATGTTTAGTCAGTTAATGGGGATTGACCAAGGAGTCTAATATAACCCTTTCACTTCACACCCTTTTTTTATGTCAAATTGCTTGTGTAGAACTAGGGTTTAAAAGTACAGATTCACCCACACAATTATGAAGGTGGTAAAAATAAGAAACAAAAATTATAGACACAATCACATCATCTTAGAATAAAATAGGTCACTATGTGAAATTGCAATTCTAACCACTACATGTTAGTATTAAATGTTGATACTAGCATAATCTTATATAACTAACCAATAGAAAATAGGTAAAAATAAAACATACATATAGAATTTACATAGTATTTATACATATATTTTTGATTAAAAAAACTCCAAAAAACATGGAAAATAAGTTAAGATCCTTATTACCTCTTATTTTACATTTATTACTATATTTAACTTATATGTTTATCATATATAAGATCAGTTTCATGTATAATTGTATATATTGTGAAAATAAAAATAAGTAAGTATTATAATAATATATATCATATTATGGTTTTGAAACCAAATTAGGGAAAAAAATATTGGTGACCCCAAATATTGATTAAACCATCCTTCCAATGTTTCAGTTTTTATCCTAGGGTTCATATTTCATTTCTAATTTCCATACACAAATAAATATTTTCACCTTTCAAAGGTTTCATATTTTTTGTCCTAAGGTTTCAGATATAATTTCTAATTTCCATACACAAAAAACCAATGCACCTTCATCCCTATTCTATCCATATTTGTTTACTTATTTGGATAAAGCCTTACCTATGTTGCAATAGCTTGTTTAAGGCCACATAGATAAAACATAGAGAATAAATTAGAAACCCCTAATGACTCTCATATTCTGGACTTATTATCATCTATCAACTCCATCCCTTATGTGTATTATAATGAATGGACTAATATCCAAACATGTGTGATTACTAATGATGATTATATACGTAAATAATACAATAGTGAAGGCATGGATTATGACTATGAACATCAAGAGGGTTGGTAGGATAGTGAAGAATGTAGTGAAAAATAAAATGAATACATTGATTCTAAAGTAAAATTCCCTAATTCTCCTACTTCTTTGCATTCTTATTTAAATCATACAATATAAAAAGATGATAAAAATAATAATGGATTTATTAATATTCCTAACATATCTTATTAGATAAAAAGAAAATTGTCTCTCTAATACACCATGATTATCTCTAGAAATTTCCAATACACTTCATCTTATAAATCATTATAAAATACAAATGAAGAATCCCTAAATATAAATGGAAAAATAATGTGAAATTCTTTCTTTCTGTAGAAATGGAAAAAGAAGGTAATTCCTTCTCTATATCTTGAATGGCAAAATAATGTGAAATTATTTCTGTCTCTATAGAAATAACAAAATAATGTGAAATTCCTTCTATCCCTTAAAAAATACTAAATGATAAAAACACCTATGGTGATTATTTCTCTTCTCTTTGTATACAATGTCAAAATATATTTCTAAATGAGCCTCCTATTGAAATAAAATATGATGATAATGTAATTATATGCAATGATACATCTTCAAAATATAAATATATGTTAAATAATGTTAAACATGAATGTGATGATTTTTATCAACCTATGCCTTGTAAAAAAAATAATATGCCTAGACTTCATCACCCATTCATAATAGTGTACCTATGAAAAATCAAAATAATAATATTCAACCACTGAAAAACCCTCTTACAGATCTTAACATTCCATCCCAAGAAGTAATCTCTTTGATCTATGTTATGGGTGATTTGTAACACAAAATACAACATCTAACCTTATAAGTCAAATCATATCATGGTTGGGTTGATTCTAATGATATAATGGAAACCCAATTATGTGTAATATTATAAATGCACTGTGGATTTTGTAGATCATCAATTTGACATTAATTAAAGTCATGGATGTTATGGGTAGTTGTAAGGATGAAACTATGGATTCTAAGATGAATTATCAGGTAACTAGAATAATTATATGTGTTGTGAGGAGGCTATAGAGGTTTCTATGTGGGGGAGTGAGCATAAAATCAATGAAGTGGTTAAATGCCTAAAACATATTAGATAAGTGGGAATGAAGGATGCAATTAATTATAATCTTGATGTTAACAAAGGTAAGGGGGAATTTCAAATGAATTATGAATATTTTGTAACTAACCTTAAGGATTAGGCTAGGTTGGATCAAATTGGATAGTAATTTGAGCTACACAAGGTCTTTCTTCATTGGTTCATGAAGGATCACATGAGGCTCAAGGATTTGCTCAATAATATTAATCAAGACAAGAGTTTTTGTTTGAAGGCTAATGTGTATTAATTTAAAAGGCATATTAATGAGATCAATGCTAAGGTCAAGAGCATTGAGAGACATAATGACAATCTTAAGTAAAACCTAATTAATAATTTATACTTAAAATATGTGACCATGTAGAATTGTATGATAATTAAGGAGGGAATAAATTTTTTTGTTAAAATAAAAAATGAAGAGGACAAGACTAGGTCAAATAAGAAGAGGAAGAGCCAAAAAGTGGATAGATATTTTGATCCTTGGATTCTTTAGAACATGTATTTGACTATCAATAAGATGAAAAAGAGTTGGAGTGATGTTTTGGATGGGTGGAAAAGTACTAGGTTCCAAGGCACTCTTGATGTTTTTTTCTTGTTTTTTAACTATTTTTGTGTTTTTTTTTGTAGCTTATGTGTTATGTTTTCTATCTTTTGTAGGTGTATTGATATATTTAGGTCCTATGACCATGATTTTATGTCTAATTTAAAGGGTAGGATTCATTTTTAAAACCTTTTTACCATAAATTAAAAATCTATTATAAATGAACCATTATCCCACAACTTCCTCATTCCTACATTTATTTTGTTTGTTGGAAGTAGTAATCCTTATCTACATCTTAGAGACTTCAGAGATTCTATGTTAAAATATTATGGTAGTCATATTTTATTAATAGTGTTTCCAAAACTTTTAATAGTAAATTCTTTGGATTGGTTTATTTTTTTGTTAAATAGCTCCTTAAACTCTTATTTTGAATTAGAAGAGACATTTTTAATGTTATGCATTCATAATAAGGGGCCAAGAGTTACATATGAACATTTACCTTCTCTTCATCAAGGAAAATCAAAGTTAGTTTGTGATTACATCCTAAAATTTAGGACTTGTTTACATTAGTTAATATATAAACTAGAAAATTTAGAAACATAGAAAATATTTTTTGACGGATAGATTTATCATCTCAAATTAAAGATAATATATTACACAGTTTTAATTTTAAGCTCTGTGTTATAAGACTATTTCACTAGAATAAGAAGTGGAACCTAATCCAAATCAAAATAAGGCAATTGAAGATATTAATGTAAATCAATAAGTTCCACACAAGTAAGCTAATGCAACAATTGCACTTCCTAAGACAAAGATTCCAATAAAAAAAATTCAAGTCAAAATCCTACATATAGGGAAAGCAATTTACAAAGTAGTACCCAAAGTGAATAAACCTACCTTCAATAAGTGTAAATCATTCAAGTTTTATAGTTTCATAGATTTATCACATGATATTATACATATAGTATTGGATAAGAATTTAGTCACTCTACCTCATTGCTATTATCACTCTTATCAACATCTAGAGAAAGTAAAAGGCAAACCATTTTGTATTAATCATGGTATTAATGGAAATTGGGATAATTATTATGACATGTTGTAACAAAATATTATAAAACTTATAGACAGAAGGGTTATTACATTTATAAAAGTTGACATTTGTCAACAAGTCCCCCTTCTCCATCTAATTATACTACTCATTTGATGAAGACCAAGACATTTCAGGGCAATCTTACAAAGGAACCAATGGCCTATTAGAATCCTATGGATGATTTTTCTATGATAATATATTCTTCTAATTTACATTATACCATGATTGATATATCTTTTGGCATTCCAATTGTGGAACCAATGGTCACTAGAAATATAACTATAAAATATCCTAGAGAATGAAAAGTTGTGAATGATACAATGCAAAATATAATGTGGGCATAGTTACATCTCCTTCAAAACAAGTATGGATAAAAAAATTGGATAAATAATATATAGATTAATATAAATTGAAAGTTAAAAGTATCTCAAAACAATAGTATAAAATTTAACTCATTCATATTTTTCCAAAACACATAAATACTATCTTTATATGATTGTAGGGTAAGTGCACAAAGTTGTGGGATAAAAAGGGGATACCCATATAAATAGGGTTGTTAAGGTAGTGAATAATGTAGTGAAAAATAAAATTAATACATTGATTCTAAAGTATAATTCACTGATTCTCTTACTACTTTGTATTACTATTTAAATCATACAATATAAAAAAGATGATAAACATATTAATGGATTTATTAATATTCCTAACATACCTTATGAGATAAAAAGAAAATATTTTATCTCTAATACACCTTGATTATATCTAAAAATTTCTAGTGCACTTCATCTTATAAATCATTATAAAATACAAATTAATAAGCCCTGAATAGAAATGGAAAAATAATGTGAAATTCCTTCTTTCTCTAGAAATGGAAAAATAAGGTGATATTCCTTCTCTATATCTTGAGTGGAAAAATAATATTAAATTATTTGTCTCCATAAAAATAAAAATATAATTTGAAATTCTTTTTATCGCTTTAGAAATAATAAATTATAAAAACATCTATGATGATTCTTTATCTTTTGTTGGTAGACAATGCCAAAATATATTTCTAAACGAGCCTCTTATTGAAACAAAATATGATGACAATGTAATTATATGAAATGATACATATTTATAATGTAAATCTATGTAAAATTATGTTAAACATGAATATGATGATTTTTATCAACCTATGCCTTTTAAAAAAAATTATGCCTAGACCTTCATCACCCATTAATAATAGTGTACCTATGAAAAATCACAATAATAATATTCAACCACTGAAAAACCCTCTTAATGATCTTAAAATTTCATCCCAAGAATTAATCTCCTTGATATATGCTATGTGTGATTAGCAACACAAAATACATCATGTAACCTTAGAAATCAAAGCATATCATGGTTGGGTTGATTCTAATGATATATATGGAAACCCAACTACGTGTAATATTATAAATGCGCTATGGAATTTATAGATTGTGAGTCTGACATTGATTAAATTCATGAATTTTATGGGTAATTGTAAGGATGAAATTATGGATTCTAATATGAATGATCGAGATAACCATAATAAGCATATGTGTTTTGAGGAGGCTATAGAGATTTTTATGTGGGGGGAATGAGGATAAAATCAATGAAGTGGTTAAAGGACTAAAAATTATTAGATAAGGGGGAATTTAAAATGAATTTTGAATCTTTTGTAACTTACCTTAAGGATTAGGCTTGGTTGGATCAAATTGGATAATAATTTGAGCTATACAAGGTCTTTCTTCATTGTTTCATGAAGGATCACATGAGGCTCAAGGAGTTGATCAATGATATTAGTCAAGACAAGAGTTTTTGTTTGAAGGCTAATGTGTAGTAATTTAAAATCAATATTAAGGTCAAGAGCATTGAGAGACATAATGACAATCTTAAGGAAAACCTAATTAATCTTGTAGACTTCAGTTGTGTGGCCATGCAAAATTACATGAGAAGTATGGAGGGATAATTGTTTTTTTTAAATAAAAAATGAAGAGGCCAAGACTAGGTTAAATAAGAAGAGAAAGAGCTAGCTAGTGGATAGAGATTTTGATCCTTAGATTCATTAGAACATGGATTTAACTATCAAGAAGATGATAGAGAGTTGGAGTGATTTTTTGGATGGGTGGAAAAGTACTAGGTTCCAAGGCACTCTTGATGTTTTTTCTTATTTTTTTACTATTTTTGTGTTGTTTTTGTAGCTTATGTGTTATGTTTTCTATCCTTTGTAGGTGTATTGATATATTTGGGTCCTATGACCATGCTTGTGTGTCCAATGCAAAAATTAGGGCCCATTTTTAAAACCTTTTTACCTTAAAAAAATATTATAAATGAACCATTATCCCACAACTTCGTCATTCCTACATTTATTTATTTTGTTCGAAGTAGTGATCCTTATCTAAATCTTAGAGACTTCATAGCTTTTATGGAAAAATATAATGGTAGTCAGATTTGATTAATAGTTTTTCAAAAAAAAAAATTAAATGCTTTGGATTGGTTTATTTATTTGTTAAATAGGCCATTAAACTCTTATTTTGAGTTAGAAGAGACATTTTTAATGTGATGCATTCATAATAAGGGACCAAGAATTACATATGAACATTTATCTTCTCTTCATCAAGGAAAATCAAAGGTAGTTTGTGATTACATTCTACAATTCAGGACTTGTTTGCACCAATTAATATATCGACTAGAAAATTCAGAAACATAGTAAACATTTTTTGGGGGACTCATTTATCGTCTGAAGGTGAAGTTAATTTATTACATGTTTTTCATTTTAACCTCTTTGTTATAAGACTGTTTCACTAGAATAAGAAGTGGAACCTAATCCAAATCAAAATAAGGCACATGAAGATATTAATGTAAATCAATAAGTTCTACACAAGGAAGCTAATGCAAAAATTACACTTCCTAAGACAAAGATTCCAATAAAAAAATTCAATTAAAAATCCTACATATAGGGAAAGAATAAATTTATAAAGTAGTACCTAAAGTTAATAAACCTTCCTTCAATAAGTGGAAATCACTCAAGTTTGAAATTTTCATAGATTGACCACATGATAATATACATATAGTATTGCATAAGAATTTAATCACTCTACCTCATTACTATTATCACTCTTATCAACATCTAGAGAAAGTAAAAGGCAAACCAATTTGCATTTCTCATGGTATTAATAGAAATTGGGACAATTATTATGACACATTGTGACAAAATATTACAAAACTTATAGAGATAAGGGTTATTAATTTTATAAAATTTGACATTTGTCAACAAGACCCCCTTCTCCATCTAATTATACCACTCATTTGATGAAGATCAAGACATCTCAGGGCATTCCTACAAAGGAACCAATGGTCCATTAGACTTTTATGGATGATTTTTCTATGATAATATCTTCTTATAGTTTACATTATACCATGAGTGATATATCTTTGGGCATTACCATTATGGAACCAATGGTCATTAGAGATATAAATAGAAAATATCCTAGAGAATGAAAAGTTTTGAATGATATAATGCAAAATATAATGGGGGGACAGTTACATCTCCTTCAAAACAAGTATGGATACAAAAATTGAATCAATAATCTATAGATAAAGATAAAGTGAAAGTTAACAGTCTCTCAAACTAATAGTAGAAAAATGAACTCATTCATTTTTTTCTAAAACACATCAATATTGGCTTCACATGATTATAGGGTAAGTGCACAAAGTTGGGGGATAAAAAGGGTCTACCCATGGGCATGATTTTCCTAAAATTTTAGAAAAATAAACTTTTGTAGATAATTTGAAATGGATACAATCAAAATTTTAGGATACTATAAGAACCTTAATTATATCACTTTAAGTCTAGTTTCCAAAACACTAGTTTTAAAAAAAAATGATCAAGAATAACTAGGTCAAACATCTTAAATTTGAATAGGAACTCCTATTTTTTCAAAAAAATAGAGTGGATAGATGGTTGTGTAGCCCACCATTTTTTTAGCATAATTTAATATTGTTTTAAACCCTTTGGTGAATATTTATATAATATATTCTAGTTTGTGACCTATATTTTTTTTATATTTTATCAATGAATATATATATATATATATATTCAATTAATTTTTTAAGTAAATAGATCTTGAAAACTAAAACAAAAATGGATATTCAGATGTGTGCCCCCCCTAAATACCTCAACAAAACTAAAATGGATTTTTTTTAATGTGTGTAGAATTAGGCCTAGTTTTTGACCATATAACTAGTTTTGCACTAGGATGAATGAAAAAAAATTACATAAACATGTATAGGCATGTATATTTGCATCATGTGGTGGCCTAAAAAAAATGTAGTTAGAAATCAACATAGTTTGTAATCTTAAAATAGTCCACAAATTATAAAAATAGTATATTTGAAAAAAGGAGAGTGTGCTCATCATGGTAATATTTTTTTCATTTGTTTTGTTGAAATTCATAGTGTATTTGGAAATATAAGTTAATTTTTTTTGTTTTCCATCAAAATTCTCAGACTTGGCTATAAATTAATAGGTTGAAGCCTTTGGCTTAGGAATCCATGCCATTTTTGAGCTAAAAGGATGGTATTTTAAATTCAAACTTATAACTTGTACACATTATTCTATAATGCATACATGTTATGCTAACACATACACATTATAGTATAACATGTTTTGGCCCAATAACATGTATGCATTACAACTTAATGTGTATGTGTTATAATGGAACACCTATGAATTATAATTTAATATAATTTTTTGTGGTAACATAGAGGCATAAAACCAATAATGTATATGCTTTATACTATAACACATACTTGTTATACATAATATAAACAAAAACTTACTTTTTGATGGATTTTTTTTGTGTACTTCTACAATACTTTCAATTTGAGAACAAGAGATATCAAGTGATTTTTTGGACCCCACATTTTAAAAGCTATAAATTATCCAATGGGTGATGGATCATGTTCAAGAAAGATCAATAAGTTTAAGAACAAAACACTTGAGGTGAGAGAAAAATAAAAGGTATGAATGCAAACACTTTATTTAAAACAAGGTATAGAAAATATATCTGGTGAATCAAATGCCATATACAATGATGCAATTGACAATAATGAATTGAATAATGATGAAATTGAAAATAATCAATTCAGTAATTATGGAATTGACAATACTGAATTGAGTAATGATGAAATTGAAAATAATGAATTAGATAATATTGAAATCTCACATTCAAAATATAGTGTTTTATATTTTGTTGATGATGATTATATGCATGATGCCTTACCCCTCCCCTCCGCCCTCCCAAACCATGAATAAATTTTCATGGAAATAAATAATAATGAAATTAGTAATGAATAAAATTTCATGGAAGCATATAATGAGGAAGGAAACAGTGAAGAAAATTTCATCCCACCACTAATAAATGAAAGTAATGACAATTTTGAAACGCCCTCTCAACAAGTTCCACTAGTAGCAACACCTCCAAGAATTGTGCATAGAAAAGGTAAGTAATTAATTGAATTCAATGAAAATATTTTGAAATCAATACCTAAAAAAAATTGACTACCATTCAAGAAGGCTAGATGAGGAAATTTGGGATAGTTTATTTCATAATTTGATTCATTATACTAAAAGATGTCAGTTGTTTATTTTTTGATGAAATTGATTAAGATCATACCTACCATGTACACATTAGGGATAATAACATATAATATGGGTTATGAAAACATAGAAATTATTGAAAACTTACATTATTCATTTCATATTGTAGGCCCTAAATCATGCAACAAAGAATGTAATGTTACCCAGTGTATAATCATAACTTGGGCAGTAAGTAGTCAAATAGGGAAAACATGATTGATTTCAAAAATAAGTTAAACAGATGATATAGATAGAAAAACATTAATTAAAGCAATTTAAAGAATTAAAAGACTTAATGAACCCAATATCAATGAGCTCTAGGCATTCTCTAGTCAACTTTTGTTAAATGAAAAGGCTACAGCTGATGCTCTGAGAGAGTTACTTGCACAATTTTTGAAGGAAAATACTAGAGTTTCACCCAATACGAGATATGTAGTCAAAATAAGAGTTAGTTATCATAACTTTGAACTATATCCAAAATATTTATTGAATATGACACACAATTTTACTCCATGTTTCTAGAAAAACATCCACAAACTTCTATTAGTCAAAGATATTTTAAGGTGGCCAAACCTTTTTATGTAAAAATAAATCACACATGTGCCACTTATTGTAAGAAATATGTTGAATTTGCAATGAACTATGATGTTTTATGCCATATTAATTATACTTTAAATATTAACAATATTTTTTAGGAGTGTGGCTTATAAGTTCCACTAAAATTAGCTAGGAAATTTATTCCAACTATTTTTTATGAAAGACCAAATGGACAGTTCTTTTATAAAAAATCATGTTTGGATGGAAATTTCAGCATTTTTATTGGATTACCAAAACTAAAAAATTTATCGATGAAGATAAAACAAGTGAAATTGGATAAGAATTAGTTGGTTTTGATCAAATACATATTTTTGACTTATGAAATAAAATATGGAAAACAAAATCTAAAAGGTGTGAGCTTGTTACAAAATAGATGCCCATTTTAGAATTTGTGGTCAAATTTAGGGAGAAAATAATTTATGAGTATGCAAGGTGCACACACAGGGCTAGATGGTTGGATGAACATTTCAAGATAAGTAGGGACACATTACCATGTAGTTTGATTGTTTCAATAGTTGACTTTGTTGAAAATTACACATTCAAATCATAAATGGAAGTTTAGTCATAATATTAAAACTCATCACAAGTTATCATATTCATGCATATAGAATTCATAAATGAACCTAATAGTATTGATCAAGATCAAAAAATATTAAGGGAGTACCATTTCTATATCAATGATGACCAATCACATTGTATAAGGTATATGCATATTTTTTTTTGAGAAGTTCTATGGAAATTTGAATGAGAGGAACATTCATTTCAATCATTCTTACATTTGGTTAGACAATTACACATTGTAATTAAAGAGTGCATAGATGTTTTATTGATTGATAAGTATGCATATTACCACTAGTGTAGAACATATTTTGAGTTTCACTAAGGCTAGCCATGAAAAATTAGATCATGAAAATGCTGGATCATGTGTAAAAAGAGTCATTGGAAGGGAGTTAAAATTTGATGAGGGTGTTCATTTAAATGATGCACAAAGAATGGTTGAATGTTGTAATGAGAACATATGCCATGGTGCTCACCCAATATGTATCATTCATATAATTTTTTGGTTAATGGAGGAAGAAAACTTGGAAAAGCATGAGTATCATATTACTATAATAGTTTCAAGTGAGCTCCACTTTTTTAATAACTCAAATGCATGATCTTGGACTAATCATATGAGACACTTGACATGTTTATGTTATACATGCATGGACTATATTTGGAATGAGTTAATTTTCACTCATTTCTTAATTTTGAAAGTAAATAATGAAATTAGTAATGGGGTGTGTAGAACAATACTTGGTAAAGTGCACACATAAATCCAAAAAATGATGGGAACTCCTCTTTGGCTAGGAAGGAATAACTTGTAGATAAGAAAGACACTAGAAATAGGAGTTATTAGATGGATGGTTGAGTGGACTTCATAGCGTGAGCTAGATCCAAGAAGTGTATTTCTTGCTAGGAGGCTATCAATCCACTGTTATAACAATTAAGTTAGAAATAATAAATTAAAGATCTAATTACATAAGATGAATTTAGTGCAACTCAAATAAAGTAGAATGTTAGTTAATAGAAAAGTAACCAAAAGTAACAAAGCTGGTCAATACTTCTGCACAAATGGTTGAGGTTTGGTCCATAAAATTAGAATGGGTATTATAATCAGGCATAAATAGAGAAAGTTGGGTTTGACTAGGGTTATGAGGTTAAAATAACTTATTGTATTTTTATGCCATAGTGACCATTGGCAGTTAGGTGAACCATCAATATTTTATGCTGACCGTTAATGATTGGGTAACCAACAATGGTGAAGTGACCATCAATAGTTATGTTAATCATCAGTGGTTACCTATGTAAATCTAAGAATGATCAAAAAAGAATGTGTAGATTGGGTATTTAGGCAAATAGAAGTTTGTTATGGGGTTGAGGGGTGGAGAATAAGATACTAATGGGTTTGATTTAAAAATAAGATAAATAAAAGAAAACAAACAAAAGATAGCTAAAAATTGATTATGGAAGGTTGAATTAATTTGGCTAGAGTGAATTACTTTGGTTTTTGAAAGTGATTCAGACAGAGCTTTGGGTCATTGGTGATGTTGTTTGCTTGTTAAAAGGGTGTTGAATACCTATACATAAGAGAGCTTGGATTGTGGATTATCTATTTTCCATCCATTTCATTTCCTCCTCCTCTCCTTTTATAGGATGAAGTTGCTAATTGGGTGGAAAAAGGTACTAATTTGATAGGGGGATAGAGTTTCTAATTTTTAATGTTTTAAAGCTAGTTTTAAAAGTAAGTTGTCATTTTAGGGAGATACTATCTCACACAAAGGTGTCACTACTTTAAAACTTTAAATCAATCTTAGATACCTGACTATCGATGGTCAAGCCAACCATCGATGGTTAGGCTGGCCATCAATGATTAGGGTCAAAATAAAATGTGGTAAATCAAGTTAAAAGAGGTGAATTAAATGGTTTAATCAAATTTGTTAAGTTAGAGTTTTGATGGGGTCAAATTGGTAAACGAGTCTAATCAACTAGGTGGTCCACTATACATAAGGTCAGATGAGGGTCAAAAGGTAGTTTGACATTGAAATCCATCATGTGAAGTTTTTTAGTGTCTACATTTTACCTCTTTTTAGTATGTGGCTTTGATATAAAAAGTTATAGAACAAAAATAGATTATTAGTCAAGGTTTGGTTGCCCTGAGTATGGGAGGAGGTGTCTCCCTCAAACTAAGAGGTGATAAGGTGAAAGTGAGATTGATTCAAGGTTTGATAAATGGTATATGGGTAGTCACAAGGTGGGTGACATAAAAACGTTGGGTAGGGTGATAGTCAAGATCATGTAAAGACTAAAGTTGCTGATGTTTATAAAAATAAATTCATTTTTAGAGGGACATGTGATATGCGTAATTGGTGCATAACATTGGTCATAGTTGATCAGGTCAGGCCTATCAAGCCATCTAGACAAGGTTGATGTTGGTTGCAAATAACTAGGGTAGGAATTTCTCCTATGAAATAACATTATTGGTCAAGTCATGCACAAGGTGGTGTAAAGTTTAAGAGTTCAATATGACAAGGTTGGTTGGTATGGTCAAAATGATCATGAAAAGTTGTCACAAAATAAGTAAATGGTCCAAGTCTAAAATAACCAACATCAATGTGGATGTGGTATAATGGTTGGGTATGGTTGGTTGGGAGTGGTTGAGTTGACTCCATATGCATTAGGCAAGTGGACACTACCTACATAGTTCCATAGACATAATATCCAAAAGAACTTTAAGCCAAATGTAGTTCTTTGGAAATGTTGGTAGTAAGGTGGGGTTTTTGTGAAAGAGAGAAAATAAAATTGGGGCCCTAACCATTGATGGTTAAGGGTTTCCTAGGGTTGACCATTGATAGTCACCTTGACCATCAACGATTAGTAAAACCCTAAAAGGTTGAGAAGATAAAAGTAGAAAAGAGGAAGACATTTTTACCATTTGACTTATTTAACATTTATGATTTGGGTATTTTGTGAGATTTTTCACTTGTGGGGTGAGCTTTTTGAGGTGGAGTTTGTGGATTGGTTGATATCATGTTTGATTCATGGTTGAGTGGGTATTCTATGGACGGTGGGTGAGGACGTGTCCGAGTGGTAATATGAGGACTCTAACCATGCTCGTGATCATGGAACAAGGTAGGATATGTTTTAAATTTGACTGTATATTTAAATGTGTTGATATAAAGGTAGATTAGGGGAGGTTGAATTAGTGGGGTAGGGTTTTAAAAATTAGCCTAAACCATGATGCCTTAGGTTTAGGTTTTTGTTTTTTTAGGAAAATTAGTGGGAGAAATGGAGAGTTGAAGGATGTGGCAGGAGTGTAATTTAGGAGGAAATAGGTTTAGTTAGAGAGATTATTAGATGTAGGTGATTTGGTAGAGGTTATGGGAGGTTGAGGGTTTGAGTTGCACCACTGGCAGTCACACATAGTGATCATCGGTGGTTCAACTTGACTGTCATTAGTGTAACCTTGGGATAAAAAAGGTCCCTAAGGAATCTTTGATGGTTCAAGGAACTCTCAATAGTTCAAGGGACCATTGATGGTTCAAAGAACCATCGATGGTTGAAGGATTAGTGAAAAGACTTGGTGAAAGGTTGAAACTAAGTGAAAATAGTTTAAAGTTATGTGGAAAATAAGTGTATTTTAGTAGTTACGAAAAGGTGTAAATGCTAAAATGGTGGAATTGATAGTGGTAAAAATTGGTAAATGAGTTTAAAAGGTTAAAGTTGGTCAAAATTGATTTAAAAAAGTGATAAAGTGGATGAAGTTATTAAAAGTGTTGAAGGTTGGAAAAGTTATGCTAAATATGTAAATGGTGGTAAAGGGGTGACATGCATGAAAGGGTGTTTATAGTGGTAGGCAAAAAAGAAGTGTAGAGAGGAGGAGTGGAAGTTAGCTAATAAAAATGTTTTAGGTGTTCACAATTATTTATTGAGGGTTGGGGTTAAATATTTATGGTAGTCATTTGGGGGAGAGGCACATTATGTGCAAGGAAGAGGTGTGTGTGACTAAGAGAGGTAAAATAATAGATATAACAAGGGAGGTTGGAATAGATAGGTACAAATTTTAAAGTGACATATAAAAAGTAGGCATGCTAATATTATTGTGTGATTATGATGTAGGTACACTATTAGATTTAGATGAGGGACCAAGTCCCTAGGATCTTCAACAAGTTTTGGGATGTAATAACCATAGAGGAGTGAAGGTACATGGAGATGTTTGGCCCAAGAGCTATTATTCATTATCATCACCTATTGTGGGATGCAACCATGATCATCGTGTTTATTGAGAGATGGGACCCAGTGATAAACACCTTCATGTTGCCTACTAGAGAGATGACCATCCTATTGGATATGTGACTAGGATAACATGGCTACCCATTTGGTGGGAGCCCATATATCATATTGAGATTGAGGAGCAGGGCTAACACATAGATCTCCTATATGGAGCTGATCGGGTTCATGCCAAGTGTCATGTAGGTGGGTTTAGGATCAAGCCATTGTACCAAAGGGCCTTAGAGGATAGATGCCTATTGATGATGATGATGATGGTAGTGACTTATTTTTCATTGATATATCTGAGCCATAGATGATTTCTATACCTATTAGTAGGGGTATTAGTGGAGATTCTACAAGGGAGGACTATGTTTAGATGGGCCCCAATGCCACTAGTCTAGATCTACAAGGAGATATAGGCCTTTAGATCACATAGATGGTATGGTATTAGCATATATTTCATGTTACACTATTGGGAATATAAGCATATTTAGGTTGTGAGACCATTAGGGTTAACATAATATGGTTTTATCTAGGTAGCTTGTTTAGTTAGCTTCATGTGATGGAGGTATATTGATTCTTTGATAGGGGTAGGTGGAGGATCTTGAGACATTGACTAGTTCTGGGATGTATTAGATAATTTTGGGGTGGGAGATGTGATATGGAGGCCATATATGGGTTGGCCTAGTTGGATTAGATACCAGTATGACACATTATCCTTATAGAGCTAACACTAGATTTACAAGAGGAGAGATGGGGAGACTAAGTTAATCCCCTTCAAATGAGTGTGGAAACAATTTGGATTGGTATT
This sequence comes from Torreya grandis, assembly GCA_037957365.1. NCBI lineage: Eukaryota > Viridiplantae > Streptophyta > Pinopsida > Cupressales > Taxaceae > Torreya > Torreya grandis. The sequence goes on along the minus strand of JARHVA010000664.1, from coordinate 3,139,359 downwards.
GGGGATCCCACCATATTTCAATTGATATAGGAGGGAGGATGCCAAGTTCTTACTCTTAGACCCACAGCCACAAGACATCATTTTGGACTAGGAGGATTTACTAACAAGATCTCCCATATATGATGCTAGTATTGTAGATGGATATGTGGCTTGGTACCAGGATAGATATGTAACAACTAAATTCAGATGGGATGATGGGGGATAATAGCCTATATATGTGGACCCTATAGGGGAATCGACATAGGATGGTCAGGTGAAAGTTGTACTAGTAGTAACATAGGCCTAGATTATTGGGTTACAAGAATAGGTAGCCATATGACAGGCATAGATTGTCACCTTATAGAGGTAGGTTGCTATAGTGACTAGTGAAGGTGATCAAGCGAGGATCTCTCTAGGGTTAGTAACTTAGGAGAGAGATTTTTTGAGATAGATGGTAGGTGTATCCATAGTAACAAGAGTATCTTTTGACATAGTTTTAAAGATATGATACTTATCCACTGTTAAGGAGATGAGATATTATGAGGTGATAGTGCTAGCACAATTTCCACTAGAGATGAGATACGAAGAGTATAGGGCCAAGCTAGTAGGGGGTCCATCTATAGCTACTCCTAGATAGTGGGCTTCAATAGTGGGATAGGTAGGGATTTTAGGGGGACCACCACTAGATGATAGTATAGGGGTAGGTGTAGGTGTAGATGGAGCCAGTGGTAGTGGTGTAGGTGGGCCCATTAGTGGTGGTTTCCCAAGGGCTTGATATATGGACTTATACATTATATGTTTTTGATTTTGATACCAGTCTGCATGATGATGATGTGAGATGCATATGAGTGAGAGAGACATGGATAAATTATGTCTTATTGATGTATAGGATGACTATATGTTGATTATGCTAATTATATTGTTGACATTTGATTATATTGATGACATGTTAACATATGATATGATGATTATTTTATGATGTTTAGTTGATTATGTATTGATGTATTATGATCATGATGTAATGATGGTTATGGATTACAAATGACATATATGATGAATTTAGGCATAGGTTTATCATTAAATCTTTAGTTTAGGTATTTGATGATGGAAATGATGGATGATGATGACTATTTTTTTATATTATGATGTGGTTGACAACATGTTTTCGATCAAGATGTTTGTTGTTAGTTATTTTAGTTTGCACATAATTGTGAATAGTTGATAAATATATTTTGATGATGTTGTTTATAAGATGATTATGATAATGTGGTTTATAGATAGGATGAGATGTAATATTCATAGATAGGATGATATTTTGGAATTATTGTAGGATGATGTTTGATGAAGATAATATGTTGTTATGATGTTATAATGGTATGTTGTGATTATTTATGAATTATGGGTTTTGATGTTTTGTTTATGGGTAGGATATGGTTTATATTTGTTCTATTTATGGTTAATACTATTATGATTGCTTTGATGAGAATAATGTTTGAATATATAGATTTACTATCAAAATATAATGAAAACACATAAAGTAGGTGTAGGTAACAAACTAAATATGAGACAGAGATAAGAGTTATGAGACATATGTCCACCTAAATGAATAGAGGGAAAAGAAAAGTCATGATGGTTCTAGTTGGCAAGGACATAACAACAAGAAAACATAGTTGGATTAGTGAAAATAAACTTGTTAAATGCTTTGCATGAGCATGATTTGATTGTGAAAGCGAGAATCTTGATCACTTTGTGTCAAGTAAGCTCATAGTTCCTTGATTTTAGAGAGGGATTGAAAGGAAGGGAGGGAATAGGTAGATGGTTAAATTCTAAATGAGTAAAAAAGTAACCTAATGTGGGTTACTTTGCCCCTTCTATAGGTGAACAAAGAACTGTAATAGACAAGTCCATGCCTTAATATGATATGTAGATTGATCAATGTAGGAAGTATATAAGTGCCATATATAAGAGCTAATTGTGGCTTATTTACTTTGATTTTGATAGATGGTTGTTTGTTGATTTTGTTATTTTGATAAGCTATTGAATCTGATTAGTGAGAGAAACTTATAATGATAATTTCTTAGCCATCCTTCAAGGGAATGGTCTAAAATGGATTTTTATAGCTGTCCTTTAAGGGAGTAGTTTATTTTTAAGTAACTTGGTGTTGGATAGTATCCTTCAAAGGATTAATCTACAATACTAGAGATATGGACCCCCTTCAAGGGAATGGTCTAAAATGGATTTTTATAGCTGTCCTTTAAGGGAGTAGTTTATTTTTAAGCAACTTGGTGTTGGATAGTATCCTTCAAAGGATTAATCTACAATACCAGAGATATGGACCCACGTGATATATTGGTGTCCCAATTGTTTCAATTTTGAATGCTAGGTTAGACATGAACAAGTCTATTTAGGCTTAAAGGTTTACCTTTATGGAGGTATAAATTTAACACAAAAGGTTAATGATAGATGGGGAAAGTGGTTTGAGAGATAACTGATCATGGGATTCCATCTGATTAGAGATGAAAAGTATCTATGAGGACCATGCCATGGCTAGATCTGTGGTGCCCATATTTAGGATTAGGATTATAATTGTGATGGATAATCACATGGCTCTATGTTGTAATCAATTATCCCCCAAGAGGATTAGGTATAGGTAGGTGAAAAGAGGTGAAAATATTGTAAACCTAGGGATGAGCTTAAGTTATAAATGAAGGCGAGTTCAATCCTTTTTTCAATAATAGAAAGGATGAAAATTTGAAGCATTGAAAGGCTTAGGTTCTAGTTGGCCTTTGAGAGAGGAAAAATGATAATCTCCTAATCCATACCTATGGGTTATGATATAGGGTGCAATCCAATTGAAATAAAACTTTCCCTTTTCACTTTTTTATATATTAATTACATGTTGGTTTTATTTAAGGATGAGGTCTCTGATGTTGAAATTTCACTCTTTAAGGTGTTTATTGTATGCATGCTTGATTCATTCCTAATAGACATGAAGATGATTAAGTGTTGCAAGGTGATGTTCATCAAGAAGTTTAAGATATGTGAGATGTTCTTGATGATAGTCATTAATAGAAAGGATTTCATGAAATGATATGTGAAGAGAGGGAATTTGGAATTAAAGAGGCAAGATGGCCTCTACTATAAAGATGAGAGAGAAGGGGGTAGTACTTTTAGAGGTTTAAATGCTACTATGATAGGCCCATAAAGTGAAAGGGATGTGCAAGTAACAATCTTGACCAAAATCACTTACTACTTTAGTTAACATTTTGATGAGAGTTTTATTAGGGGATTCCACCTATCCATTAGCTTTTATATGATAAGGTGAGGAAAAACTTAACTTGATACCAAAATCATCATAGAGACCTTGGAATTTTCAATTTTAAAAATATTTGTCATTATTGGTGATGATTTTATGAGGAACACTGAAGTGGCAGATAAAGTGGTGATTGATGAAGTTGATCATTTTTTTGAATTTTCTTGAGATAAAAGGGATGGCCTCCACCCATTTGGTGAAATATTTAGTGATGGTGATGATATATTGGTGTCTTCATGAAGAATGAGTACTGATTTCCCCAATAAGGTTAAGATCCCATTGTGAGAAGGGCCAATAATTTATAGATACTTAATGGCCATGTGGAGGTGCATGATATAAGTTAGCATGTTTTTGACATTTGACACACTTATTTACATAATCACAAAAATATTGATTAAGGGTGTGTCAATAATAGCTAAGGTGAATAATACACTTAGCAACATCTAGGACACTAAAGTATCCCCCACATATTTTATCATGCATTTTCACAAACAATGGAGAAGGATTCCATCGAAGACATGTTTGTAAATGATTCCCCATATTATGGTGTGATGATAGGTACCTTGAACAAAATCTCTTTAGGCAATCTTAAAAAGGTTGAGAGGAATAATTCCAAGGTTAAGGTAGTCAAAAGTTTGGTCATACCAAATGTTAGAAGGAGATGTTTCCATAGTAAAAATGGTAGGAAGACCAAAAATGATATAGAAGGGTGTGATAAAATTATGGATGGTGACAAATAGTTTAGGTTCAGTAGATTGAGAGAGAATTTAGCTAGCGAGGCCATTGTATCTATAAATTTGCTAGTAGATCAAGGAACTGATTGAATAGTGTAATGATTGAATGATGTTAAGAGTACATCTATGAGGTATTTTTACTTTAGGAGAACATAATTTTTATATTGATAAGATCCATTGACCTGGTTGATAACTGATTAGGAGTTACCAAAGATACTGATTATTTTGACTCCCAAGGCTAGGGTGGTTTGAAGACCTATGACTAGGGCCTCATATTCAGCTATGTTGTTGGTGCATTAAAAGTCAAGTTTAAAATAAAGGGGAAGAGATTAACCAGTAAGGGGAATGAGAATCAATCTACTACCCACACCATGTTGGCATTTGGAGCCATAAAAAAATGGTCATTTGTTAGGTGGGTTCTTCCTAAGAAAGAGTTGTGATAGACTCATCTGGAAAGGCAAGATGAAGAGGTTAACTATCTGGTAGAGGATCTTTAGCAAATTAATCAACAATGACCTATCCTTTAATGGATTTTTGTGGAAGTAACTCAAGATCAAACTCATTTAGGAGCATGAGCCACTTAGCCATACATTGGTTTTGGTATGGCTTAAAGTGCATATACTTGAGGGGCTCAATGTTGGTGATGACATATGTTTTATGATTAAGAAGGTAGTGATAGAGTTTGGAGGCCACAAAAACTAAGGTGAGGTAGATTTTTGGGATGGGTATACCAAGTTTCATATTTAATAAGGGTGTGGCTAATGTAATATATGGTTTTCTCTTTATTCTAATTATCATGATGAGTGAGCATTACCCCTAGGGAATGGTTTGTGGTGGATATATATAGGTAAAATGGCTAGTCTTCCTTAGGAGGGATGAGGATAGGTGGAGAGAGAAGATACTCTTTGATTGAATCAAAGTCATGTTGGAATTCTTTGGTCTAATGAAAATAGGTGTATTTCTTTAGTAGGTGGTGGAAGGGATGACATTTATCTGATAACTAGGAGATGAAGTGATGGATAGATTGAAGTTTACCCTAAAGGCAATAGAGTTGTGTAAGGTTGGTAGGAGGAGGCATATCCAATATTTCTCTAACTTTGGTAGGGTATATTTTGATTCCATAGAGAGAGATAATGAAACTAATAATCTTTCTAGATAGGACTCCAAAAATGCATGTCTTGGGATTGAGCCTAACATGATAATGGATTAGTCAGTCGAAGATGATGGTGAGAACAATTAGGTGATCCTTGCAGTGTTTATATTTACCAAGGAGATCATCCATGTAGTCCTATATGATTTTATGGATGAGATCATGAAAAATATAGGTCATTTCCGATTGATAGGTTGTTCTAGCATTATTTATTCCAAAGGGCATGACCCTGTAGCATAAGGTTCCCCATGGGGTAATAAAGGAATTTCTATGCTGATCATTGGGGGAAATAAAGATTTGATTATATCTCAAAAAACCATCCATAAGAGATAAAATTTAAAGGCCAAATGTAAGATCATCAAGTTGATCGATGTTTGGCAAAGGAAAGTCATATTTTGAGCATGTAAGGTTGAGATCATGAAAGTCAATGCAGAGGTGAAGGCCTCCCATGGGCTTGATGATGGGAATGATGTTATAAACCCATTATGGATAGTTAATGGGATAAATGAATTTGATGGGTAAGAGATGCTAAAGATCTTTTTTGATAAGGAGGGCTATGTGAGGATGCATTCTACAAAGTTTTTGTCAAATTAATTTATTCTTATGATGGGTAACAATATTATGGAGGGAAATATAAGGGTCAATTCTAGGCATATCCTGATAAGACCATGCAAATGCTATGCTATGGTCTTGAAGGAAAAAAGGTTAATCTTGTTACTCCATAGAATTTAAATATTGGCCAATTTTGATTTTATAGGTGTTATCTTTAGTACCCAAGTTGACATCAATGGTGGATTCATTTAGCATAATATGATTCTCAAGAGGGAGAGAATTATGAATTTAAGAATCCCCTGCATCAAGGTAGGTGATAATGGACTCATCATCCTGACGTTGGATGGTTTTGATGGTAGAAGAATCATGTTCAACCATTTTATGATGGATGAGAGGAAGGGTTTTAGTTTGGCTACCCTTTTGATAGATCAAGGGGCCTAAACTAATGGTATTAATAAAAAATTTAGATGGGATGATATCAAAGTCTTCAAATTTGGAGGGAGATGGGGTTGGTGAGGATGGAAGTTCTTGATCAATGGTGATACTAGGATTTGGTGATGTGGGTTTTTCTAGTGGTATAAACCCAAGGTCAAAGAACTCATGAGGTTTTTGGGTTTTGATTATGGGTAACTTGTGAGGTCCCTATTAATAGAGGCCAAGACCAAACCCCTTCCAAACACATTGGTAAAGGTAAGCTTTGGAAAAGGTTAGTTTTTTTAGGTAATAAAAATTGGCAGTGAATGGTCAAATAAATGAAGTAGTGATAGGAGCAAGAAGTGGTTGATCAACTCCCCCATAGATAAAATTTTATTGATTTATGGGGAGCCCAAAAGGGATGATGGTTCCAATGTTGGGATCATAAAAAGGGTCATATTTGAGGTTACTATATTCTTATAGAGTAAAGAAATCATTTAAGGCTAAAAGATGATATTCCCCAAGGGAGAGATGCTAGAATGTAGATTTTAAGGGGTCATCAACTGGAATTTGGGATGAAGGGATGGTTGAGCTAGTTAATGCATCATTATTATTATGAGTAGGAGTGTTGACGATTTTGGTTGGTGGGATGATTTTTTTAGAAGTTGGTTGTGAGGTAGATGAAATATTAATAAGAACATCATTAGGTTGATTTTTTATATTGTAAGAAGCAAAAGGACTAAGATTAGATTTAATGGTAATAACTTGTTCCTCATGCTCAAATTTGACACATTGATATATGGTAAAAGGGATAAAACTCGTAGCATGGATCCAAGGGCATCTAAGTAACATATTGTATTAAAACTCACCCTATATAACGTAAAATATTTCAAGAATGGTATGAGGCCCCAAGTGGATATGGAGGACAATGATCCCTAATGTAGTGGCCATGATATCATTAAAGGTGCAAAGGACTGCTATACTTTTTGACATGATGTTCTTGGGTAATTAAAGTTGGTCATATGTATAGAAGGAGATAATGTTGGTGCTAGCTCCTCCATCAATCATCACCCTTTTGATGTAGGTTTGATTGATGTATGTTGTGATGAAGAGGGAATAAGTAAAATCCTTAAGATGAGTGGGAGGTTGATGAGGCCACCAATTGCTTACTATTATAGTCTCATCCATGCTTAGTTTATGTCTTTTGAAATGTAAATCTCATAACTATCCATTACTAATGCAAATGAATGAATCAAGTTATTATTTTGTATGTTCATTAATGTGTGTGTGTGTGTGTGTGTGTATTATGTTATGAATTATTCATGTTTTTCCTTGATTGAATTATATTGGTGTGACTTTATCTAACAAACATTTAAAGGTTCATGTAAAGCTATAAATTATTGCTAAAGCCATAGCTTCTACAAGCTTTCCATAACAACTATGGGATTTACCTATAGGTTTCCTATAGCCACTATAGAGTGCCCACAACAAATATAAGATTCACCCGTAAGTTACCTTCAACCACTATAGAATACTCACAACAACTATAGGCTTCACCTATAGATTGCCTAAAGCCACTACAAAGTGCTTGCAACAAATGTAGGCTACACCTATAGGTTTCTTGTAGTCATTATAGAATACCTAAAACAACTAAAGGTTTCACCTATAGGTTTCCTATAGCTACAGAAGAGTGCTTGTAGCCACTATGGAAAGTAGAGTCATTATTGAGGAGACCTTGTAGACACATCCACCTGTCTTGGGAAACCAAATGAACAATTGGGAAGAGTCATAATTTTTATATGAATTCCCTATATGTAAGGAGAGATTGGATGTGCTTCCAAGGATGGTAAAGATAAGGATAATGAGAAAAGGGAAAAGGAAATAAAATATCAAAACAATATGCCTTGTCTCTAAACCAATCAAACCTAAAACAAGTAACTTCAGTTACTAACTACTTGAAGGTTGACTGGGGTAGTTTCTAAGTATTTTTATTCTTTCTTAGTTTGGTGGTTTTGGTTAAGATTTAATAAAATACCTTTTGTATTTAAAGGTATAACCTAGATTAGATTAAGAGTGAGATAATATTGAGGTAATAATAGTATAAGTATATCCTTTATATCCAGAATTGAGTAATGAGAAAGTTGAATTTGTAAGGAGTTTATGAATTCTCTCAAAAATGGATTGGAGCTCAATTTTGAATGAGGAAGGCCCCCCTCAAAATGAGATACTATGAATATCCTAACCCTCTTTAATTATTAGTGTGTTATGTAAGTTGATTTTACTATTAAGTTTGATTATATAAGTGTGATGCATGTATGATACATAAGTGTGGAATAGTTATGTAATTATGTCATGGAAATTTCATAATATATTTATCTAGTAAATTTAGCATAAATTTATTGTACTAAAACTAGAAAATCAAATTGATTTTTGAATCAGTAATGCATATATAGTGTTGACACTCTTGAAAAGCTTATACACCCAAGGTTGACAATTAATATTTAATCAAACTAGTGAATTTGGTAATCATTAGGTAATTAGCCTGCATAACATTTTAACACCATTCTAGGGAGGGTGTAGATTATTGTTTATAAAATCAATCATTAAAAATTTATTTTTGGTTAATACATTGTTCTACCCAATCGGGCAAGTCAAGTGATGACACTGCGGTGTATTATGACAAATGTCTAAGTTCTTGGACATATAGTTCTAACTAGGAAAATCAAGTGAGGGCACTATGGTGTCTTATTCCAGATGTCTAATTTTATAGAAGTAAACAATGCATAAGTTACTTACCTCTTATTTCTAGAACTTATTTCCTATAGAAGTGATTTATTTTTGGCAAAGTGTGCTTTAAATTTTCTTACTTCTTAGAATAAATTTTCTTGCTTTCTAGAATAAATTTTCTTGATTTCTAGAATAAATTCTCCTACTTTATAAAATAAATTTTCCTACTTTTAGTAATTAATTTTTATTGCTTTCTAGCATTAAAATTTCAATTCCTATTGTTTTGATTTTAGCATTCTTTTATTTCTACATTTTTTCAAAAAAAAAAGGTCTAAAACAAGCCCTTTTGAAAAATTAAAATAATTAAATATATGTAGGAAGGGAGAGGATATCTAAAAGAGTGGCATAATGTTTATGTAGAGAGAAACAGATTCTTGAGGGATATTCTTACCAAACAAGCCACAAATTTCTACTAGGAAAGAACCACAAATACCTGCAACAACTAAGAACCCTATTGAAGAATATACCATAAGTTAGAAGGATCTTGAAGAAGAGAACACTAAAAACTAAAGGAGGTAGCTTGAAGAAGAAGCACTATTGGCTCTGAAAAAGGAAATAAAAGTAGAAGAAACATTAGCTAAGCTGGTAAGAAGGAATAAAGGATAACTACATGAACTAGACACTCTAAAAATTAACATATTTATAACATTTTAGCAAGGCTTTCTTGATCAAATCAAAGAAATCTTAGGAAAATCTTCATACCCTTCATCTAGTAAGAAGATCGAGGATCAACATGTAAATAATTATTATCATGTTGACTAGGGAATTGGCATAGAGTTTGAAGATGAGATTCTAAGTACCTTTGGTATCTATATCACAATAAAATCCATCATGAGTAGAGAAGAAGACTCTGTGGAAGACAATGGGACTCCAAACACAGTTACTTTTAAATTTCCTATTCTAGATGCAACATTCATAACACAAATGAAAAATATCCCACCTTTAGCCTTATCCAATTTCATAGGTACATTATTAGAAGACTCAAACACATTGTTATTCAAATTTGATATCCTCTATAAAAGCTATGATATAGGAAAGATGCACAAAAAATGAAACTTTTTTCGGCTACTCTCAAAGACTCAGCACTTCGCTAGTTTATGGGACTAGGTAGTAATTTGGTTCGCACTTAGGAGGACATGAAAAAGAATTTTTTGGCAAGTATCAAGAATATGGAAGAGGAATGAGTTATATAATAAATTACATCTTTATAATGACTCAAGAGGGGGATGAATCCTTAGAGGATTATGTTAAACAGTTCATGTTTAGTGTACAAAAATTCAAGCAAAGTGCACTTGGAGAAGAAAATTTGAAACACATCTTTCTAAAAGGAGTTAGAGAAGATTATCTAAAAGCCTTGGACCTAATGAGTGGAGGGGATGTTTCTCACCCACCATTTTTAGATATCAATGAGTTGAGCAAGAATTATTATAGATCTAACATAAATAAAGTTTGGAGTAACAAGCTCCCATTAGCAACTACAAATGGCCTATCAAAAACTGAGGTTAGTAACCTATTACAAGATATGAAATAGGTTATCATTATCCATTTGGCCACCTAACTAGATATCCTACACTTAAGATAAAAGCAAGTATCTTTGGATCAAGCCTTGACCATTTACTATCCAAATTTTAAGAAGAAAAAGGTTGATTGTAGATTTCATGAGGTTCAAGCTAAAGTAGCTCACATAACAACTGAAGAACCATAAATAGTAGAGATACATGTTATAGGAGGAGATGATGATCAAGTTTTATATGTTTTACAAAGAATACCATGGGTTCAATGACCACCTTATCAAAGTATGGTAAAAAAATCCACCTTTTTCAAATTCCACCTCCTTTAATTCACAATTTATAAATGCTACTCCCAAGTGGACTAGCCTTTAGATGAACATTCCACCTCCTAATTATAGCTATAAACCACCTCAAGAAAGCTACCCCATGACCTCTTGGTATCCTCTACAAAATGTATCCCCATCTTGGACATAAGCTTGGTAACTACACCAAGGCCCACCCTTCACAAAATAGTGGCAATAGCCCTAAATACCTAACTAGCCATGGGGTATCTCTCTGGGAGGATGTCCTCCATAACTCCTTCTATATATCTCAAACACTTGCAAAGTATTGAGTTCCCCTTTTATAGCTTCTAGGAATTAGATAATTCTAATGCATATGTATAGGAAACTTTCCACTAGCTACTACCTCATAGCTATATCCAAACTAGATCCATTAGAAAAATGAAAATAATGAAATCACTCTCATATAAAATTAATATCTCTCCAAGGAAAACATTGATTATTAATAACAAGTTTGAATTAAATGAATAAAATCACCTAGTTAGCATGTTGCATTCTAATCAACATACTTTCACATGGGTTTATGAGGATATGCAGGGAATCAGCCATGAAACATGAACACATCATATTTACATCAAAGAAGAGTGCCAACCAATTAGCTAGCTACAATGTATGATGAATTTATCTCTTCAATAAATTTTCAAAAGGGAATTACATAAAATTATGACTACTAGATTAATATATCCTATCTCTGATAGTGAATGGGTGTCATGTTTGGTAACTATACCAAAAAAAAGGATCACTATAACAACCAAGAAGGATCACTTTCCTCTACCCTTCATTGACCAAGTGTTGGACACACTAGTAGGGAAGAAGTATTTTGCCTTTTTGAATGGCTTCAATAGTTATAACTATATTAGAATTTCTCTTGAGGACTAGGAGAAGACCACCTTTATTTGTCCCTAGGGTACTTATGCTTATGATGTATTACTCTTTGGGCTATGTAACACTTTGGCTACATTCCAAAGGGTTTTTTTGAGTATCTTTATAGATATGGTCAATGAATTTGTTGAAATTTATATGAATGAATTCAATGTGTATGGAAAGACATTTGATGGATGTCTCAAAAACCTATAAAAAGTGCTACAACACTATCATGATCAACATCTATCTCTTAGCCATAAGAAATACTACATGCTTATGACATAAGGTATTATTTTGGGCCATCACATATCTAATACAAGAATTAACGTTGACCCTAAAAAAATTAGTATCATAAAAAACCTACCTATTCCTTAAAAATAGAAAGATGTTAGGAGTTTTTTAGGACATGATGGTTACTTTAGGAAATTCATCAACAATTTCAATAAAGTGGTAGTAACATTTTTCACCCTTTTGGCTAAAGATGTTGAATTTATCTAGACTCCTACTTGTGATATAGCCTTCAAACAATTGAAAGAATTATTGACCACCACCCTTGTTCTACATGGTATTGATTGGAATCTTCCCTTCCAAATTCACATAGATGCTTTAGATACTATCCTCAAAGCTATGCTTAGCCAAAAATAAGCACTCAATTATGCCATCTATTTTAAAAACAAAAACTTGTAGGCAATAGAATTAAATTACATGGTTACTAAAAAAGAGTTATTGGTATTATTTTATGCTATCAATAAGTTCCATCACTACATCATAAGGTATCAAGTATTTTTTTCATACAGACCATTCAACCATTTGGTACCTTATGAACAAACTAGTTGTTTTAGCTAGAGTGATAAGATGGTTGCTCTTATTATAGGAATTCAATATCACCATTGTTGATAAGTCTGGTAAGGACAATATAGTGGTTGAATTTTTATCATGATTTCAAACCCTTGAAGAGGATACCATAGTATATGACTCACTTCTAGATGAGCATCTATTCTCTCTCACCCTTACCACACCCTAGTATGCTAATATTGCAAACTACCTTGTCATAGGTTTAATTCCACAACACTTCTTTCCCAAAAAAGAGAGAGCATTGATTCAAAAAAGTGCCAAATATTCATGGTTGTATGGATTCCTTTTTTATACTAGGTCTAACTCTATCATCAGAAGATGTCTCAGAGAAGATGAAATTCCAGATATCCTTAAAGCCTACCATGATGAAGCTTGTGGAGGACACTTTTTAGCCAGGCTTACAATAGTTAAATTTTTAGATACAAGATACTATTAGCCCTCACTCCATAAATATGAAATAAGATATATGGTACATTGTGATAAATGTCAATGTATGGGGAGACCCACATGTTTAGATGAAATGCCTTTACAACCTTAGATTGTGCTTGAACCATTTGAAAAGTATGGCCTAGCCTTTGTAGGACCTTTTGATCCCAAATCCAACAAAAAATAGTATATCCTTGTCTATACTAGCTATGTCACTAAATGGGTGGAATTCAAGGCTCTTACACATGCCAGGGATGAGAAGGTGGTAGCTTTCCTCTATGAAGAAATATTTACTTGATATGGTGTGCCACATGAAATAGTCACTGATTAGGGACCCCAATTCACTAATAATTTAATTACTACCTTAGTACATCACTATGATATTAGGCATAAGAAATAAACTCCATATCATCTACAGTCTAATAGAAAGTGGAAATCACCAATAGGGAGTTATAAAATATTCTAACAAAGATTGTTAGTCTGTCTCATAAGTATTGGGAGCTAGGCTTCCTAAAGCTGTGTGGGCTTACAAAATCACATGGAAGACCAATACAAGCTTCACTCCATATGATTTGGTTTATGGAAATAAACCTATCTTTCCCATCAAATTTGAGCATAAGACCTTATGAACATCACTAAAACTTGGGATGTATATATTTGAAGCCCAAAAAGAAAGGCTTATGTAGTTGAATGTCTTAGATGAATATAGACTATAAACATTACAGAGTATAGAACTTGTACAACAGTAATGGATTGGATGGCATGATAGGAACATTAAGATCAAGCAATTCTATACCAAAGATTGGGCCCTTATTTTTGACTCCAAATACAAAGACCAAATGGGTAAACTCTAGACCAAATGGCTTGGTCATTTTGAGATTGAGCATGTTTTTTACAATAGAGTAGTTTAACTCCAAACCATTGATCTAATAAGATTTTGTTTTCTAGTCAATGACCATAGACTCAAGCTATATAAAAATACACTTACTCAAGAAGAGTTTACCAGTCACGTATGGTAGTAGTTACAAGATGGATACAATGATGTCATGGTTAGGCAGGTTGCCCCACCAGATAATGAGAACACCAATCCACACTCAGTTGAAGGAGATGAGGACATCCTTTCCCTCCTCTATCATGATGAATGAGACATTCCATTGGTCTTGGACAAGTCACATTTCTAGATGACTTGGCCAGGACCATTAAATAAACATTCTATTACAAATAGTAGTTAGAGTTTAAAAAATATAATAATGAAAACCCATTTTTGAGCATTATTGGTAGATTCTGGGTAGAAAACCAACATGTTGGCTACCCAAATCTATAAAAAGGGCCTAAATAAAAAACTAACTTACTGGCTATTTAGGGGTAAAAATAAAAATAACTAAAAATAGGAATGTGAAGATGAAAGCAGAGAGAAGGTAATCCCTCAAATCCTAACTATTCACATAAGTTTCTTAAATATACTATAGGCATTCCTAAAGTTGCTATGAGTACCTTCTACATAGTTGGCCATCACTTACAGCTTGCTATGGGCACCTATGTACATATTGTAAGTACCCTCTCATGCCCATTTTCATTTTATTAAAGAGCATACAAGATAGATCCTCCTACATCTTTCACTGATGGCTTGGCTATTGGCTTTTGGGTATTACATGAAAGTCATCAGACAACCTCATGGATGAATATAAGAAGATTGGGGTAGCACATGTCATATATGTTACCTTAATTTACCCCTAAATATCAAGCTATAGAGCCACAAAAAAGCATACAACTTCCCTTTCCATGAGGAAATGTTGTAGACTAGAATTTTTGCCTATAGGGACACTCATGATTCATTTACAATTTTGGTTCCATGTTGAAGACCCTGTTGATTACTACAGCCAAGCCCAGGCACAAAACCTCTAGGGCATATGCAACATCTAGACTCGTATCTACTGATTCATCTAGATGAAGGTCACTAACTAGTATTTCCCTCAACTACCTATTTAGGATATTTTAGCCATTATTTAGAGCACTTAGCTTTTAAATTGCCACCTTATGGTACAATAACAATCATTTATACTCCAAGTCCAAGATCGTTGTTCTATGTAGCTTATCTTATATCACATGCATGTGTGTTATAGGTATCATTAACACTTACTAACTGGTGATCTCCCAATCACTTCAAAAAGGGTCCACTTCACTCTAGTTCTAACTACCAACCCAATCATTGTGCCATTAATCATTCCCATGCAAATATTTGCATGCCAACACACATGTAATTACCCAAGAGTCACATCTATAACATCATTATTACAAGGTACACTATATCTTTCATCATTTTAAAATGTCATTCATTATTATAATCTATCTATATAGTATTAATAAATCATATTTAATTATGACTTTAATCTTTCACTAATTTTTTTTTCACCTCACCACTAAACTTGCACTATTCATCATAATAACCTTTCTCATCTTGTACTTCCTACTCCATCCATGTCGCCTGAGGACACATGACAAATTAAGTGGGGGGATATGCTATGGGTTAAACCTCATGCACCATGAAAATCCTACAACCTCACACTCACTATTTATGAACCAAACCTTGCAACTTGCAAACCCCATATTTTTCCATTTTGTATCTAAAACTTGTTATAGGTATATTTCTATAAGTTTGAAGAGTGTGCAGTTGACTATTGATTAAAAAGATTGATAGATAAGTTAAAATAGGAGGGTCAGTCATGTAGAGGGATCCCTCAAACCATAAGCACTTATGGGGAGACCAAGCCAGTTGGGATGTCTTCCACAGAGCTGGTTGGACTACATATTTTGAATGGTTGCAACATTTTTTAGAACCTCTTTCTAGGGAATTTGTAGGTTCTTTTGATGGACACCAAGTCACTATATATGGCATCACATTTCCAGTTAATGAAACTCTAGTGAGCCAAGCAAATAGGCTACGAAGCATGGGGGAAAATTAACAAGATAGACCAAATGGTCAAGAGGTTAGAAGGGAGGTCTGTAAAGACTTAGTCTACCTATAGAATGGAGAGAAATAATATCATATATTATAAATTACATGACTTATGAAGGAAGGTATTCCCTCATTTACACTCTTAAATTCAATTTTTTAAATCATTTAAGACACAATAGAGTCATTAATATTCCCAATTTCTTATGGAATATCTTGAAAAGAATGTCAAAAAAATATCAGAAAGGTACTAAAACAACCCTATATCACCACTAGATCATATGGTTCATAATTAAATAAGAATAACTTCTATCAAACCTGACCTCACTTGAGAGAAATTTTTATCCCTAGAAAATATTTCACCCCAAAAAGAAGAGGGTACTAACAAGAGATAATCTACTGAGGAGCAGCCCCAACAAACTATTCAGAAAGATGTTATGGGCATTAGTGTTGTTGGTAACCCTATATCCACTGAAGGTCTATCTGGGATTACTACAAGAAAGAATAAGAGGAGAAGACTGGTCTTATCCCCTTCTAATATAGAGGAGGAAAGTCTAAAATAGCATGGCCCTTCTCCCATTATGTCCTCACTTTAAGTTGATTCCTCCACACTATCTCCTACTAGACAAGAAGAAGTTACCCTATCAACTGATGCATAAGAAGAACAAATTTCATCAGTTACCCCTCCTAAAAGGAAAATGAAATCTAAAGGGAAGAAACCCATGGTGTCAAAAATAAGGAGACCTCATTTTAGGAGATCTCAAAGGATGAAGAAACAAAAGACCTCTTTAGCCTCCTTAACCATAGATATCAATGATGATGAAGAACCAAGGAAAGATCCTAGGCTTAAGAGAACTTCTGATGGATTTGAAATAGAAGAATGGTATACTAATAAAGGATCTGCTAAAGTAGAAGAATAGTCACCTCTTCCATCTAGATTCACTAAGGAGGACATTGATCTCCTCAAAAAAATTAGACACACAAAGGAGGAATTGAGAAAGGTTATGGAAAAAGGAGAATAAAAATTGATTGAAGAAGAGGTTATGGAAAAAGGAAGAGAACAAGCAAAATTCTCATGATCAGGAGTTCCAAACATTGGAACAAGCTATGGATGAAATATATAGACTCAAAAAATGAGATAACAAAACTAAAAGGAAAATGAGGCATTGAAACACTTATGGGAGAAGAAAATTTTGTAGACCCCTCCAGGGACAAAGAGAAGATAGTGAAGGAACCTATAACATCCTCATCCACCTTGGTCACAAAATCCCATGCAATAGAGGATGCTCTAGATTTAGTACCCTTCTATCAAATATTTCCTCTCCCCTTGCCCACTACACCAATACCTACTGTAGAAGAAGTCATTGATGTGGATTTGTCAGCCACTACTCTACTAGAGACTAATGATCTTTTGATTTTTCTAAAAAAAATTCAGTAATAATGAAGCTTACTACAAAGAATTGGTGCAAAGATTCAAGGATTATGTTGAATCAAAATAATAACATGATGAATTACAAGAAAAATTGGAATTTTTTGAAATTAGGATCAATTATCTAAAGGAAAATATTGGAAAATTGCATAAAACTACTGAAATGCTAATGGAGTACATACCACCTTCTAGGGTATATGTTTTGTACCTAGAAGAAAAATGGTTGAAATTTAGGTATGATAGGATTTATAATGATCAATATTATATGTTTTGTGACCCAAAATCTTTCTTTGAAGAGTATAGACATGTCAATCCTAATCTTCAAGCCCAACTAATTGAATTCTACATTCACTAATATGTTTTAGATTAAGGTAAAAGCAGGTTTTGAAGGGGCCCCAAAACCCTTTATAGATCAAGAAAGATAAAGCATTACAAACCACCAGGAAAGGCAAACCCACTGAAAAATAGTAACAAAACTAGGATCTACAGGGACCTGAAACCAACAATATAAACCAGTAAAAGCTCCCCAGGTTTTACAAGGACCTGAAACCTAAACAAAACTAGGCAAAACAACCTGAAAACCAGGTTTTACAAGGACCTGAAATAGAATGAAATCCCAACATCTATTTTGGGGATATTTTGTTAAATGAATTTTCCTCATATGTTTTGAATGAAATTAGAAGAGGAAAATAAATAGAAGGATATCAATAAAAATAAAAAGAAGCTACCCTAATGATCAGGAGTGAAGTAATGGATTTAGATGCTATGATAGATGAATGGATCCCCTTTATGAATAAAGACACTCCTCAGGAATGGGTTGACATAAAGTAGATAGAAGTATGGAACCATTATTTGGGTCTTATGGAAGGAGATGGAAGGAAAATTTTTGTTTCTTATTCTCATAGATGGGTAGAGCTCTCAGATTCCTTGAAAAGAAAGGAACCATACTCCCCTCAAAACCTTAGGGAGGCCATCCACAGGGTATATTTGTATATTAAACTTGTTAGAAAGTGGATAGTATAATGGTTAGGTTTGATGTTTCAACCCCCTATATTCTGGTTCCTAATTCCTGACTACGAGGGAAATTTTCTAGATAATAGGGAGAAAGAGAAGAAAAGATGGAGTGACATTGAGAATGCTAAAGGATTTTACATCTTTGAAGGGGCAGGCTACCTTGAGGCCTTAGACTTAAGAAAATTTTGTGGTTTTAGAATGCAACCAAGGCTTGCTTGAGGTTGAGAAAGAGATTAAGTAGTGGGTGTGATGAGACCACCAATTGCTTACTTTTATAGCCTCATATATGCTTAATCTATGTATTTTTCCATGTAAATCTCATAATTATCCATCACTAATGCAACTGAATGAATGAAGTTATGATTTTTTATGTTCATTGATGTGTGTGTGTGTGTATGCGTGTGTGTGTGTTATGTTATGAATTATTTATGCTTTTCCTTGATTGAATTGTATTGGTGTGACTTTATCTAACAAGCATTTTAAGGGTCATGTAAAGTTACAAATTCTTACTAAATCCATAGCTTCTATAGGATATCTATAACAACTATGGGCTTCACCTAGAGGTTGTCTAAAACCACTACAGAGTGCCCATATCAACTATAGGATTCACCTACAGGTTTCATGTAGCCACTTTAGGATACCCACAACAACTATAGGCTTCACCTATAGATTTATTGTAGCCACTATAGAGTGCTCACAACAACTATTTGCTCCACTTAGAGGTTTCTTACAACCATTATAGAATTCCTATAGCAAATAAATATTTCACGTAAAAGTTGCCTGTAACTACTAAAGAGTGCCTATAGCCACTATGTAAAGTAGAGTCATTATTAAGGAGACCTTGTAGACACATCTAGCTGTCTTAGGAAGCCAAATGAATGATTGGAAAGAGTTATAATTATTGTACAAATTCCCTAAAAGTAAGGAGGGATTGGATGTGTTGCTAAGGATGGTAAAGACAAGGATAATGAGAAAAGATAAAAGAAAATAAAATAAAAAAATAGTATGTCTTGTCTCTAACCCAGTCAATCTTAAAATAAGTAACTTCAGTTACTAACTACTTGAAGGTTGACTAGGGTAGTTTCTAAGTATTTGTATTCTTTCCTGGTTTGGCATTTTTCATTACGAGTTAATAAACTACCTTTTTTATTTAAAGGCAAAACCTAGATCAATTAGGAGTGAGATAATTAATAGCAAAAGTTTTTAATATATCCTTTGTATCCAAAATTGATTAATGATAAAGTTAAATTTGTAAAAAGTATGTGAATTCTCTTAGAAAAGGATTAGAGCTCGATTTTTAATGAGGAAGGGGCCCCTTCAAACAAGCTACTATGAAGATCCTAACCCTCTTTAATTATTAGTGTGTTGTGTAAGTTGATTTTACTGTTAAGTTTGATTATATAAGTGTGATGCATGTGTGATACATAAGTGTGAAATAGTTCTATAATTTTGTCACAACAATTTCATAATATATCTATCTAGTAAATTCAATATAAATTTATTGTACATCAACTATAAAAGCATGTTGATTTTTGAAGCAGTAATGCATATATAGTGCTAACACTCTTGAAATTCTTATGCATATAGGGTTGACAATTAATGTTTAATTAGACTAATGAATTTGGTAATCATTGGGTAATTAGTTTACACAACAAGGTATTTTATAATCCTAAAAGGTGACAAGAGTGAAAATTTGGAGGGATCCAACAAAGTGTGAAAGTGATTGAGGATCATTTGGTTGAACCTATATAGAATATAGAGCTTCGATCAGTATCTAAAAATGATGGGGTGAGGTGTTGACTAGTTCATAAAGGATCATTTTTATTGATGTTTGGTGAAGTTGTTTCAACATGATACATTGGATGAATTTGGATGGGTTGGAGAGAGAGGGCCCCAAAAAATGGATACCTTGGGTTTTGGTGGTTGTGAAGGTGAGGGGGGAGATGTTTAAGTTTGGTTGGTGGAATGAGGGGTTAAAGGGCATATCCATGGGATGGATGCTTTGTATTTTCCCTTATCTTTTTGTTGGGTTTGGGATTGTGTAACCACATGAATAGTGTGTCTAGTTTGATGCTTATGTCGGTTCTTCCTCATCCTTGGGTAAGAGTGGGAGAGTAGGTAAAGGTTGGGTAGATTGAGTTGATGGTAATATTAGTAATGGGGGTAAGAAGGGTTCATCTAATAATAGATCATCCTTATCATATAGGCTTTGAACAAGTGCTTAGAGAGCTTTACAGTTCTTTGTGTCATGTCCTAGGGCTCTATGATATACATAGATCAAGTTATCATTAAATCATGAGGGTTTGGTATTCGAAGGGTAGAATGGTTTGATAGGGAGTAAGCTAATGGAAGAAGTTTTCAACAACCTTTGTAGGATGGTTGAGTAGGATTCATTTAAAGGCATTGGAAGTGATGGGTATATAGTTTTAGTAATGGGAACCTTCTTGGGTTTAGGCTTTACCATGGAAGTTATAGTTGGAAGAATATTTTTAATTGGTGGCTTTGGTTGGGCTTTCTTGGTTATGGTTGGTTTATAGGTTGAAGATTTGGATATGGAAGACTAGGATGATGAAGGTTTAGCTATAGGTGGGAAAGTATAGGTATATAGGTTATTTAAAAGTGAAGGAGAACTAGAGGGTTTGATGGGTGTAGGCATAGGTGTAGGAAAGGGGATGGTTTTTTTAGAAGAAGAATAGGTAACTAGAAGGGTAGAAGTATGGGGCCCTAAGATGGAAGGTAAGTGTGAACGAGGTGGTATGGTTCCAGTTCAAGGTGGAGGTTTGGGTAACTCTACCTTCTTAGTTGGTTTAGTTGGAGGTTGCATTGGTGGAATATATGAGGTTAAGTCCAACTTCAAATAGGGGTGAGTGCAGATAGGTGTGGGAAGGATTCCTATATTTTTGATTGGTTTGGTAAGAGAGGCATAAGGTGATTTGGAAAGTTAGAAGGAGGTTGTTGGGATGATTCACTTATGGTTTTGGAAGAGGTATTTGGTGAAGAGGTAATAATGGGTTTTACGGGTAGATTCAAGGGAGGTTGAGGATTTATATTTATTTTGGTATGGGAGGCCAAGATGATGCCAAAGGGTAGCTCTATCAAAGTTGGCTTGGGAAGTGAACTCTAAACTTTGGACTAGCCTATAAAAGGGCTTGTATATGGGTTTAGTTCCTTGGTCATTGGTTTAAAAGCTTAAGACCTTAGGTGGAGAAGAAGGAATGGTTTCTCTATCCTTATTTTTGATGGATGGTTCCAAAATTGGTGGTTGGGTAGATGAGGTAGCTTTCTCTTGGTTTGGGATAGTTTCCAAAGAGGGCATGGATTGTTTTATGATGGGGGAGTTAGGAGTGTTTTCCCCAAGTGAAAGAGTGGAAATGGTTTCTTTTTTTGTTTGATTTTCCAAAGGAATGGAGGGAATTTATACCACTTGAATAGGTGGACTGGAAGAATAAAAAATGATTAAATCAATGGTTATCTCCTTCGGTGTTTCTATCAAAGGAGAGGTAGATAAATCCAATGTCTCATCAAGTGAAGAGAGAGGGGTGGTTAATTCCTATGTTTGAGTTTCTAAAGAACTAGGGGGTGAGTTTATCACTTCCATTTGGGTGATTGAGGTAATAGTCTCTTCAATAATGGGCTCATTATTAATAACATTGATTGTATGTGCCTCATGAGAATGAGATGATTGGGTTGGTTATCATGGTGTTGGGTATAAGGAGCATGATTGGGAAAAGGCTTATGAAAAATGTTAAGGGACTGATTGAGAGGTGCATTGGGATTATAAAATGCAATTTATAAATTATCAATCAAGTTTTGGATAAGACTTTTGAAGGTATTGCATTTATTAATGTCATGTCCTATGACTTGATGAAAGGCAAAATGGTCATTCTCATTGTACCACCTAGGCATGGGGTGAGAAGCATCAAATTATTTGAGTGGTTCAATTTGTGGGAGTTGGATGAGGTCAGCTTTGATCAATTTATCCAAAATTGATGCATAAGATTCTCCAATAAGAGTATATTATTTTAGAGGAGCTCAGCTTTGGTTTTGGTTTTGTTGATAGGAAGGATTGGCTTGAGGTAGTTGGTTGACAATTAGAGGTGGAGAAGTTTTTATAAAAACTAAGTTTTTGGACAATTTTTATTTGGTATTGGATTTGTTAGTGGTTTTGGTGGAAGAAGGATCATTAGATTTAAATCTAGAGTTTTTGTTCTGTTATTTCAATTTCCTTTCAACAATGGCCTAGTTTTCCAATTTATGTGCCATGGTGAATGCCTCATCAAAAGTTATAAAGGTTTTAACTTGAAGAGTGGGGGCTATATGTTTGGCACAACCCTAAGAGAAGAGTTTAATCTATTTGGGTTGGGGTAAGGAGAAATAAATTTGGTTGATGAGACCTCTCCATCTAGCCACAAAATCAATAATTAACTCATCATCAAATTGTTTAATAGAGTAGAGATATGTAATAGAAACCTTTTTAGATATATTTATTAAAAAATGATCTAAAAATATTTGGTCCAGTTGGAAGAAATAAAGTATGGAGTGCATGGGAAGAGCACTATACCAATCAAGGGCTAATATTGATAAGGACATGGGAAAGGTTTGAAGAAGGAAAACATCATCATATGTAATTAAATAACAAGAATGATGAAATCTCAAATGTTTTTGGGGGTCCTCCTTGCCTTAGAATTTAGAAAACTTTGGAAATTCCCATTGAGGAGGATATGAGTGGATCAGTACAGATGGATGAATGGGTTCATTACAAATTTTATCATAGGATAAAAAGTTATGAGATTCAAAGATAGATGACTCCAAGTTAGTCATTTTGTCCATTATGATCTTAATCAAATTTGGTCAGGGTTGGGAAGCTATATAATAAGGGGTAAATTTTGTTGAGGTTGGGTGATAGCTATGTATGGATAAGTGGTAGATGGAATTGAAGAATACACATATTGGTAAGTGGTCATGAGTGGTTGAGATGGTGCCACATAAGGTTTTATTGGCACAAATGGTTGGGTAGAAGGTACTATATATCCCTATGGGTTAGGGACATATTGATAGGTTGTTATGGGTACTTATTAAGGGATGGATGTGAGTTGACTTAAATGTATGGTTGAGATAGTGGGTTTAGGTTGAGTGGTGACTATAGTGCTAATGGGTGGAAGTGTTTGAGGGATAGAAAGCACTAAGTTCTAAAATGGGGTAGAAGTTAGTGGATTGGTTGTAATAAAGGGAAGGGTGGAAATAGTGGTAGAAGATAACCCCATGGTAGGTGGGGTATAGGTAACTAGAGGTAAAATTGAACCTACATGTGAAGTGTGAGGTGTGGTAGGAGGTGTTTGGTTAGAGGTTAGAATGTTGGATTGGGTTGGGTAGTGGTAGTAGATGGGATGTTGGAAGAAGAAGAGGCTTGGGTTGAGGTAGTTCCCACCATAAGATGGGGAGGCATACCATAAGGAGGGTCGATAGGAAGAACAAAGTAAATAGAACTATGGTAGGGTATGTTATTAAGATAATGTTAAAGGACCACTGGATTGTTGTCAAGGAAGGTAGTTAATTATGCATCACCCTAAAAATAACCAAGATTTTGGTAGGAGGGGGAGAAAATGAGGTGAACCCTCATCATTAGACAATGGAGAAAGAAGAAGAAAGTGGTGTTTAATTGGTTTAGTTTCTTAGTTGTTTTCTGGTAAAGACCATGCGGGAAAATAGGAAATAATATGGAAAAAATCACACCTCAAACAAAGAGCAATCAAAAGAAATAATTCAAGGCAAACAATGCATACACTAAAAGTACATTAAATCCTATAATTCTTTTTAAATCACTGGCTTATGCCTTAGAAAGTGTGAAGAGGAAATTTGTCTTGTAGATCAAGTATTAAAGAGGAAATCTAAGGTTGGTTTCAGGTTGTTTATGTGCCCAAAATAAATCTATGTTGAACTTTAGTATGTGGCTTGTTATTGGGGCCTACCCCCTCAATTCACGATCCTATAATGGTAAGAGTATTGAGTGTTTAGCCAAAATGTACCAAGTTTAGAGTTTATACTTAAGCAAAGAGCTAAGTGGGTTCTCCCCTTGGTGGTGAAATCCAAGCAAGATAGTCGAGAAGGGGTAAGGTCATCGCTAGATGATGAAATCATAGTTAGGCCTTTTATTATATATGTTTTTATGTGTTAATTATTTTTTGTGGTTTGGCTTAAGTGTGTGATAACAAACATGAAAGCTATGATTAATTACTTTGCCTCCTAAGTTACTAGATGAACTAAGACATGCATGCAATCAATGTATGCAAGAGGTATATTTTAGGCCCAAAAATAAATTATTGGATTTCATTTGATGATAAAATAATAAAGGAGGAAAAAGGGAACTAAGATCCCATTGGGTCTAACTATTTTAGTTTAATTTTCACTCATTTCTTAATTTTGAAAGTAAATAATGAAGCTCATAATAGGGTGTGTAGAAGAATATGTGGTAAAGTGTGCATGTGAATTTAGATGATGATGGGAACTCTTCTTTGGCTAGGAATGGATACCCTGTAGATAAAAAAGACACTAAAAATGGGAGTTGTTATATTGTTGGTTGAGTGGACTGCCTAACATGAGCTAGATCCAAAAAGCATATTGCTCACTAGGAGGCTATCAATCTGTTATTCTAAAAATTAAGTTATAAATGATAAATTAAAGATATAATTTCATAATATTAATGAAGTGAAATTCAAAGAAAGTAAAATGCTAGTTAATAAAAAAGTAACCAAAAGTAACAAAGCCGATCAATACTTCTACTCAAATGGTCGAGGTCTGGTCTAAAAAATTAGAAAGGGTATTATAATTAGGTAGAAATAGAGAAAGTTGGGTTTGACTAGGGTTATGGGGATAAAAATAACTTTCTATATATTTATTCCATAGTGACCATCAATGATCAGGTGAACCATCGATGGTTTAGGCTGACCATCGGTAGTTGGGTAACTATCAATGGTTGAAGTGACCGTCAACAGTTGTGCTAATCATCGATGGTTACCTATGTAAATCCCCTAGGAATGATAAAAAAATAAGGTACATATTGGGTATTTGGGAAAATAGAGGTTTATTAAGGGATGAGGGGTGAAAAATAAAATACCAATGGGTCTGATTTAGAAATAAGATAAATCAATAAAAATAAGCAAAATATACCTAAAATTTGATGATGGAAGTTTGAATTAATTTGACTAGAGTCAGAGTACTTTAGATTTTAAAAGTGATTCTGACAGAGCTTTAGATCTTTAGTGATGTTTCTTGCTTGCTGAAAGGGTGTTGGATATATGTACATAAGAGATCTTGGATTATGGATTGTTGATTTTCCATCTATTTCACTTCCTCCTCTCCTTTTACAAGATGAAGTTGCTAATTGGGATGGAGAAAGTTACTAATTTGATAGGGTGATATATTTGATAATTCCTAACATTTTAAAGATAGTTTTAAAATTAAGTTGCCATTTTAGGGAGATACTTATCTCACACAAAGCTGTCACTACTTATAACTTTAGAGTAGGCTTAGAGACCTAACTGTCAATAGTCAGGCCAACCATTGATAGTTAGGCTCATCATCAATATTCAAAGGGCCAAGATAAAATGTTATAAATCAATTTAAAATGGGTGAATTAAATATTTTAATCAAATATTTTAAGATAAGGGTTTGATGGGTTCAATTTGGTAAACAAGTCTAATTAACTAGGTGGTCCACTAAATGTGAGGTCAGATGAGGGTCAAAAGGCAGTTTGACATTGAAAGCCATCATGTGTAATTTTTGAGTGTCTATAGAGTGTGTATCACAAAAGTGAGTAGATGACTGGAGTTAAAAATCTCTAATTTAAATCAACACATATCTAGTTCCATGATTATTACAATTTACATATATTGCATCATCACATGACTTTAACCATGTATTTGATCTAGTGCATCTAGGTAGAATATTAATCATTATGTAATATTTAATCCCATTATCTATTTTGATATAATTTCATTAAAATTTGTTTTTTGTGATACAGGGCATGTTTTTGTAGTTATTGCAGATGATGAAAATGAAGAGGGGACATGTTACTACTTATGTTAGTGTGTATAAGAAAATAAAAAATTGAGTTCCATAGTCATAGATGGATAAAATATTGAGTATCCTACCAGGTCTATGGTAGTCACTGTAACTTGGATTTGATGATATGTAATAAAAAAATTAGATATATGGTTTTTTGAAAACTTTGAAACACATAGGAAGATACTGCACTATTCATATTTGGTTCTTGGAATGAATATTCAAATGAAAAAATATCATGGGAGGCCATTAAATAGGAATATATGAAAAGTTCATGACTTAGAACATAAAAATATTCTTTCTACTATTAGTATTATATCATATCCTAATGGTTGGATGGATTGATGTGTATAAGTATGTTGACTTCTAAAATGTAGATATAATCAATTTTACCAAATGTTTTTGATTTTGTAGGTAGTACATATTTATTTTATTTTTAATTACTTACTAACAATATTTTGTAGGTTAGTGGTGATATATAAGCTTCCACCTTCATATTTTTGGCACTGTTAGTAAATAATTTCATATTATTGAAGCTAAGAGAATATTACTAAAAGTACGTAGCATTTATCTTTGATTTGAGGTTGCCTTGAATGAAGCAAGGCATAGAAGGATCATGATGGTTGTTTGAAGTGTTTGATGTGGTCAAATGCCTTCATGATTTGACCTATATTTAGGGATGGTAGTCTCATTGATTCCATTTTTATCTTAACTCACCATGTCATTTACTTCAATTCTTCACTTCTTCAATCAACTTGATTTCAACTCCCATGAATTAGATCCATTATTATAGGGTAGGTTGAAAGACCTTCAATACTTTTTTGACTCCATAAAATGATTATTTACTTGATTACGGCATAGGAGTAGTATGTTTGACATTATTTAAATCCTATTTCCTAGGATATCATGTTATAACTCCCCCTGCCCCCCATTCAACATTTATTCCTTACTTTCATGTAACTGATTGTCAACTCCCAAGTTGCCAGTCTCTCATTACATTCACTAGCATCTACATGATATTGCATGATTTTCAACATAGGATCACCACGTATGGCCATTAATCCACATTTATATTTTAAATAAATTTTATGAATATTTTTAATTCTTATTACATCTCAAAATCTGATAAAAAACCTCAAATTAGAGACCTCTTTCCTTGGAGAGGCAAACTAGGTCCTCTTGATTCTTGACTACACCAATCCACATCATAAGTGTAGCCAAGGTGGATAGTGTATCTATCAATATTATTATGATCAAAATTAGGTATTAAATATACAAAAAATATATAATTAATAGTTTTAATCATTCCAACCTCTCACCTTGGGTCATTATCACTTTGCTTACAAGAAGGTTCACCAAGTCACTAGCTTGCTAGGCTTGTTTAGAGGTGGATGAAGATTAAGATTGGAGATATAATATGAGAATAATATAGAAACATATGAAAAACATTTAAATACTCTTTTACATCTTCCATGTCTATTATAATATCCAATACCTTAACAAAGGGATTACTTGTGACTCAACCTAGCACATTCAGGCCTATAAACAAGGTTATATTTGCAAATAGTCATGTATAACTTCATTTTTATTATCTTTTTAGGTTTTATAACACCTAAAAAATATTAAATACATCATTAATCACTTTAAAATCAAATTTTAGATCATTTGGATATATATAACTTGACTTATAACACTTTTGGTCCTCTCTAAGTCTAATTTTCCTTCATTTTTACAAGTGTGGGTTTGTGTTTTATCTCTCCTGGAGTATATTAAAAACATTGTACCAATTGATAAGTTTATTAAATTTAAATTCAGACCTTAAATATAAATTTCAATTCATTTATAGCTATCAAACCCAAGTTATATATATCCTTTTATGCAAATTAAGATCTGCATGGCAGCAAGTAGGCCAATTTAATTTTTTTTTGTATCTTGAGTTTTGTAGGGTCTCAAGAGATCATTAATTTTTTATAGATTTTTTATAACCCAATATAAAATTAAAAATCATTTTATGTTCATGTACAATCAATAAAAATCACCATAATCTTACAATCTTAGGCATGCAAACCCTCTTTATACTTGTGTGCATGCATTTTGGATATGACATTGACTTTGGAGGCCTAAATGACATCGAATGGATTTTTTTAATATATATTAGGATTTTTTTATGATTTTAAAATGACATTAAGAAAGGTATAAATAATATCTGAGTGCTCACAAAGACTCAATATCTCTAACCATGTACAAACATGTTGATAACTTTCACTTTTTCACCTTGTGTACAAGTATATGACTGATAATTTCACCTTTTTCATGGTGATCAAATTTTTATAGGATTATTTGGGCATATAAAATATCACTAAATTATTATAAGGACCTTAACATGTTTGTATCAATCATAAACACCCAAACTTGTGTCTTTTCAACTGACTACAAACTTTTTCATGTGAGCTTGTATGCATGACAAACCATCTTGTAGGCCATCCATGTAGGTGTTGACAATTTGACAGGTCTTAGGAATTGGTATGAATATCAAGATAATATCTCCATTGTGTCTTGATCATAAGTATTCTCTTCCAATCTTGGTATTTTCTAGTATGAGTACTTTGTAATTCATGCCAAAATGGGTGGTGGGTGTATACACAATATTTTAAAACTTTATCAATTATGGATGCTTTATCTTTTAGAAGAACTTGTCAAATTTCAATATTTAAATTCACACCTTAAAGGGTACACTATAAAAATGGTGGGAAAACCATTGGTGCTTCACAGGATTTTTATCTCCTATACCACCACTTTTTATCTACACAACCTTCTCCTATACACTTCCCTAGTCTTTGTTTCCTCTCTTACACACTCCTAAAAGTAATTAATTACCTTACTTAGCCCTACATAAGCATAAAATCATTTTTTATATTTATAAAACAATGTTGGCCTAGGCTGACCATGTATTCTAATTGATATTTACATGTTATGGGTCTAGGTCAGCCTTGGCCGACCTAGACTAGGACCAAACTTATTTTTATCAAATAACAATATATATTTGAATTGGGCCAACCCTTTCAGCTAAACTTTCATAAAGGTTTAGGGTTATATTTAGCTATATATACACATCCATTTCCATCATTTATAAAAAAAAGATAAGAAGAATAATATTATATTACACATCTACTTATCCACCATTCTACTTGAGGAGCATGGCTTAGGGTTTCAATACTTTATTTGGAGATACAAATCTTGTCTTCTAGAGAAATATTTTAGATACATAGAGAAGTTATGTATCCTAGACATGAATTTTCTTTTTTATCACTACATACCATGACAACCTCTTAAAAATCAAATTGAACAAGGTAGAGATCGAGGTTTGGTGGGTTTGTCTTCAAAGGTAAGTATTCCTAACTTTGTTCCTCCTTTATTAGATTAGATAGATTATCATTTTTAATTCTCTCCATGCATTAGGATTTCATATACATTGAATTGAGGATATATATTTAATAGATGTTTAATTTTTATATTTATTACCCCCATTTTATGCCATAATATTTGGTGAACACTATATTAGATTTTACTTTACATTTACTTAGTGATTATGAAAGCATAGGACCTATCTAGGTATATTTCATAGTGTTGCTTGACTAGAGACTTTGGAACACTTTCATGTGATGTTATCATGGTAAGATATCTATTGGTTAAGTATAGGGGATCTATCTTGGTCATTATCTTAAATATCTAATGGATCAACAAACATAAGTCTAAATAGGATTTATCTTCTCTGAGATAGGATTGATTAATAGGTTAGCTACATTTTCCTTTGCATACATTTTGGTGAATCTGACGTGAATCAAACCCTTTTAGTTTTTTTTTCATGCATTTATTTTATCATCATATTATATATTTTTATTTTTTAAATATTGTATCAAACCTTTAGATACATTTATAACAGTTTATGCATAGGTTTAACACAATCACCCCAAAATGACTCTATTTTATTTGTGTAGGTCTTCTCGAAATACAAGTGACTAGATCGATCGACTTGACATAGTCTTCTTATTCAGCTATTAGTTTAAAAATTTTATCAACCCAATTGAATCTAATCATATTTATCTTTTTAAAAAATAAAGTCTAAAGACATAGTTGAGCTAGTTGAATCTATTCACATATTATTTTTAGCACACAAGTTTTACAGACTTTTTTGACCTAGTCGACTCTATTCACATAATTTAAAAATCAGCATTTGAGCAATGCAACATAAAAATTTGCAAGCTAATCATCCTTAAAATTACCAATGTTAATTATTACCTTTTTTGTCACTTTAGTTTTTCATTTATAATATTTTTTTTCACAAGTTTGTAGTCTATACAACTGCAGCCCTACAATGAACTAGGTCAACTAGATCGACATAGTTCTATAGCCTATTTTCTATCTAGAAGATAGAGTCAACCTTTTTGACTATGTTGTTTCAAATCTTTATTTCAAAGAATAGTAGAAACCCTATCAACTTTTTTCTACTTTGTATATAGTGTCACCTAAACTGAGTTTTTATTTTTCATAGTAAAAGGTATTAACTTATTTTTGCTAGTAATTAGTTCACTTTTCATTTCAGTTGCTTGCATGCTTAAGAGTAACAAACATAGATTAATTATATGGTTTTTAAATTTACCAATTTAGTCACACTTTTTTTTCTCTTTTTCACACACTTCCAAATCACTTTATGCATAAAAAAATATTAAACATTTTTCTTCTCAAGGTCTACCTACTTGGGATTTCATGACCAATGGGGAAGCCGACTTGGTTTTCTACACAATTATAAACACGTGGTTGATGGTATATATTGGTAAAGAACCCAAAACCCTTATCATTATAGGATTGTGAAGTGATGGGGTAGGCCCCAATACCAATCTAGTACCATCACCAATATAGATCCCTTTCAACCTAAACTACCTAATAATTTATATACATTACTTTCTAGTTCCTTATTACAACCAAGTTCCAATCACATTAATTTAAATTTTTTTTATAACTTAAAAACATTAGGAATGATCAATTACTTTGCATTTACATTCAAGTTGCTACTTATTCTCTGATCATTATATTTGTATTGTAAAAATTGCATTATCCAACATTAGTGCAAGGTTTGTGATGTGTGTTCCAATTGGATCAATCACATTGATCCAATTTTTTGTGTGATTCATTTCATTTTCTTAGATATTATCTTTAAAAAAAATTCTCTATTTTCATAACACTATCATCCCTATCAACATAGTCTCTTATAAACTGTTCATCTTGTTTTTATTTAATACACAATCGCCCTATCCAAATGTGTATCTTTATCACGCTATTATTTTTCCTATCTTGTAGTATATATTTGATCAGTCTAACTGTGTCTTCTTTTCATCCTATTATGTTTCATGTCTAGAAGTACACATTCAATCTATATGGCTGTGTCCTTTTATTCCTTGTTTTGTTTCATTTGTTACAAAACATTGTCAATTAGTTTGATTATGTATCTTATCAATTGATTTTTATTTCCATCAAATTTTTATCCTTTTTCATTCATCATGAGTTTCCTTTTTGAGTATAATATAGATTTAAATAATATTAACATGATGAATATTACCAATACTAATAGGTTTCCCAAGACATAGCTTGTGGCTCCCACCTTGGATGAAAGTAGTGTTCATGTTTCCACTTGCACTACCAATTATAGGACTCCTCCCGATTCATCCTAAGTTATTAATCTTTTGTTCTCCTTAGAAGATGAGTGTGATTTAGAGTACACATTTAAAATGCTCCTCTTCATTAACTAATTTCCTCAACATCAAGGAAAGGACCCTTTAACCATTTATAATCTTATGATAGGTCCTCAATTAGAAGAATCTATTTCACCCTCCCCTAATTTATCTTATGGATTTGGGAGAAACACTTTTTTAACTTCTCAACCTTTTCCATCTATTATGTCTCCGTCACACACCATGGCATATTATTCTATGACTTCTTCAACCTCTAATCCTATTATCTCCACTAACATGGTAGGTTCAATTTTTAGTGGGCCTTTTCTAAATATCCTTCCCCTTAACCATGACACTAGTGCATCTTTTACTAATAATGCTAATCATGATACTAGTGCTTATTTTGATACCAATGCTAATCAAGCTACTAGTGATTCATTTTATACCAATGCTTCTCATGCCACTAATTTAGTGCATGGTAATAATCATAACACAACTCAAGTCATTAATACTAATAGCAATGCATCACATTCTACACACACTAGCCAAAATACTTTCCAAACTCATCAGCTATTCAAACAAATAATGCAAATCAAATCATGTAGATGTAAAGTCATCTCATTAACTTTCAAAACCAACCCCAACACATTTCATGGGGAGCACAAAATTTGAATGCACCACCACCCCCCTTAGGGATTCCCATGGTAACCTTATTCCTCAACCACCCCTCATTAATAAAATGATCAAATATATACAAAACGAACCTTTTGTACCCCAAATTAATATACCAACATAGGAGGTATCACATATTTTGTACCTTCATTTATGCCAAACTATTGGCTAAGACAATCTTAGGAGATGATTTCGATTGGTACAATCAACTAAAAACCGATTCTATCACTATCCTTGAAGACTTAGTTATCTCACTAGTCCATGAATTTCAAACTAGTGATCTTCTTGATAACAAATTAGTTCACTTCATAAATTATAAACTTGAAACTGAAATAACATATGCCTTCATCAAAATATGTAAGAACTTGTCTAAAAATGTGAGCATAATATGGTGTATGATAACCTATTCCACCTATTCACTAATTATTTCTACCCAAGTTATAATATCGGGTTGGACTCTCTCTCTCTCTCCAATGACTTTGGAAGAATCCCTTAACCAAGCAAAGCAACAAGATTTTATCATACACCAATTTGAACCATCTCAACCTACAACAGGCACTCACATTCTCATTAAAAACAAAAACCATCATGTAACTAATGATGGCATCACTGATACCTATGAGACTATTCACAACATTCAAGTAATTGTTCTAAAAAATGTTATGGAGCATGCTCCCCTCCAACTAGAACTCCTACATATTTACAAACAAACAAAACTAATGTCCACAAACCAAAGTCCTTAGAAAAGTTTCAAAAGCATCTTCTAAGACCTTTACCATGATATCTTGACCCCACTCATCCAATGAAATCATGGTATGATCTAAATAAAATTTGTTATGTTCATGCAAGTTGAGGCCATTCTCACAAGAATTGTAGACAATCATGAAATTTATCTATGGATTTTATTTTTGGACCAAAATTTGATCATGATTCACTCATTCTCAAGCATCAAAAGCATTTGACAACTTTTAAAGCCCATAAAATTCAAGACAAAAATCAAGCTAATGTTCATCTTGATATATACAAAGATCCTCTTCCCAACCATAAAGATAGCACCTATAAGCCTAATCCTTTTACAAACAATGTTTAAAGTCTTATATAACTCAATACTAATGAATAAAATGTGGTAAATATGACTAACATGTGAATAGTAGTTTCTTTTATTGGTACCAATCTAACACCCATACACCAAACCTCTCAACCATTCTATATCATTCAGGATACTTCCCCATCTCATCTAATAGATTTGGGGAAAGAATACCTTATAACCTTCCAATAACCAATCTCAATAGATCAACTTGATCATACGTCCCAAACTATATCTACTATTCCCCCAACATCTACACACCAAAACAACATTCCCCACCCTTCCAATAGTATTTGTTTAATCCAACCAAAATAAATACCTCAACAAACCATCTCACCACCTAAAGTCAATTAACCTACTTATCCTCAACCCAAAGCAACCACACCTTATCAACACAAGTTTACTTACAATTTTATCACTTTTTCATATGACCTCTTTCAACATTATATGCCTATATATAGTAATCCGCTCATGGGTTATGATGAGTGGGACCCCATTGTAAAACTTTATCATCTCCCATCTCAAATAGATTTCCTCAAACTAATACAAACTTCCCCCTATCATTTCATTCATCTAATGTAATTATTTTTTAAAATGAACATCCCACATTCTCCTCTATAAGGATGCAAAGCTACCTTGTCTAGAATTGAAGATAGTATCCTTAAATAATGTGAAGAGACATCCATACATGATGATGAAATATTGGAAACTTTTCTTTCCCTTAAGTTTCCTATCACTTTCATGATTCTTGACAAGATTCTACCTTGTGTAGATGATCATCCTCTATTTATTAATGTCCAAATCAAAGATATCTAAGTTAAGTGTGCCTTAATTAATGAAGGTTTAGGTACTTGTGCTACCTCCCTTGATTTCATTAAGACACTTGGATATTCTAAATGCAACCTTAATTCCACATGTATCACATGCCAAGGTTATGATAGAAGTTAAATGCCTCCTCTAAGTTGCATGTGGCTTCCCATTACCATCTCTCCTATCACCATCTGCATGAAAGTTATGATCTTCAAATTTCCCCTCTCTTATAATATCTTATTTGGTAGACCTTGAACTCATTGTATGAGGGAATTTGCCTCATCTATATGCCAATGTGTCAAATCCCCCCATAATGGTGATATTTACAAGATTCAAGGAAACACAAACCCTTAGAATTTCAAACAATTCCAAGAATGTGGTGTCTTTAAAATTTTTACCCTTAAACCTTTCCTAGTATTCCATTTAGGGAATATCAACTGTTCAATTATCCTATCAATTCTACCCATGGTTATAATGGTCACCCCAAACTAATTGGGAATATACCACTTAACCTCATCTATTATGATGATGATGATCTATATGATATTAGCCTCAAGATTAAAACTTTTGATCTATCCCCTCATATAATCAACCAACTTCCTCCCTCTTTAAAAATTTGATCCCATCAACCTCCTATTGATGATATACCTATGGTCTTAACCAAAACTAAATATTCTATCCATCATGTAACT
Source organism: Torreya grandis (assembly GCA_037957365.1). Lineage (NCBI taxonomy): Eukaryota > Viridiplantae > Streptophyta > Pinopsida > Cupressales > Taxaceae > Torreya > Torreya grandis. Next base: position 3,103,986 of record JARHVA010000664.1, on the reverse strand, counting down.
TCAAATGATAAGGTCATACCTACATATACCATCAATTTGCATACACTTAACTATGATGATGGTTATGATTTAAATGGCCCATTTTAATTTGAGCTTGTCTAAGATATAAATTTCAATCTTATTTTATATCACACTTATTTATTTTGATCTTTTCATTCATATTTTAACATTCCTTATTTTATCATGCCTAATTCTAGTCTTCTTCCTATTTTCAATAGGGTAGAGGTGTAGTGATTGCATAGTACACCTCTAATTTTTATAGATCATCTAAAGAGAATGCTCATAGATCATGCCATGATCAGTCCTTACAATTTTACTAGACACTAGGATCATTCTAGTATGTTTCCCATAGAGATGCTAGCTACTTTTCTTAAGCCTTCTTCCAAACCCATCTCACCTTCAGCTAAGCCTCATCCTATTTCTACCCCACTTTACCTTTAGATAAGTTTAGTCTATTTTCTATTCCATCCTTGCCTTCCCTTGGTGATGGACTTCTTACGTTTCCATAACTTGTTCCCATGCCCATCTAATGGGGCAATCAACTTATTGTGATATCCACAAACTTGTCAGTCATTAAACCAGAGACTACTAGTTATATCATCCATCCCTATATTCTCATTATACCTCTTTTATTAGTAGGACCCCAATGTCTACTAACAAGCATATTTTTTTCTTATATGAGACATACAATCAATATCCCACTCATTTATAAAAATTTGAGCAATATATTGACAAATTACATCTTGTCACTGCTTAGCCCAACAATAAGGCTATACCTCCTCTTCATTTGTTACCTAGGTATATCCCTAAGTATGGAGATGTATACTATATTTAACACCATTTTGGTAACCATCATGTTGATCATTACTATATTATCTAGTAACACCTTCGTGATCACCCTTAGTTGACACTCGCATCATCTATTCCTCCTTCCATAGGTCACCCACACAAGAAGTCTCAAATTTCTTCATTGAAGGCTCCTCCTTCTCCACTGGTGGTTCCTCCCTCTCCACTGGTGGTTCCTCCTTCTCTACTGATGGTGCCTCCTTATTGATCTATAGATATCATTCCTATTAAAGAACCTATTCCTCTCCTTGACTATTTTATGCATTATATCCCTCATGAAAATGATCCTTCAGCTACAGCTACATTTTTTGTTGAGGATATTCAAAAATAAGTCTTTGCATAGATTTCCATGAGGATTGATGAGACTCTAGTTGTTATCAAGATCTAGCTTCATAGAGATATTTTAGATAAAATGGATAATATTTTTAGGAAAATTTACCAATATTTGTGAACACATCATGGTGTTCTTTCACATTGTTCATCATTATGATTTTGGATTAGATTTGTAATCCATTTTTATATATCTTATACACTTGACTATATGTCAAATTTGGTTCCATCTATCTATTTTACATGGATCTTTATATTTGGTTTTATGTGTTCTATATGGTTTCATTTGCTTTCCTCTCTTTTTATGGCTGCTTATCATCTCTTTTCATGATTTCATGCTTATGTTTATGAGTTCACTTCTTTCATGGTTTTTTTATTTAAAAACGATTTTTTTCTATCTTATCTCAATTAAAAACTTAGATAATTATTATTGTGACATAGTTTTACAAACCTTTATCCCCTTAGTAATATTTCTCTGCCATATGATTAGTTATCAAACAAGACATCTCATTTTACTTCTATTTACTGATCTACTTTAATCTCCCTTTAGTCATTTATTTCCTTTTAATACTAAGCATACATACAGTTCAAAATTTATATTACATACTAGTTCATAGGTAATCCTAAATGTTTGGTCAATCATATCTTTAGATATTTAGATTCCTTGAATAAAAGTCTAAAGATTATTTGTGTGTATCACTTCTATCACTCATGTTGGTTATTCCAAATCCATATGGAGGAGGAATCATAAAATCCATAAAAAGTTAAAATCTCAATCATTTAAACAAAAGTTACTTATACAAAAGGAAACATACATATTCAAAATTCAAAACACACTAAAAGACATGATTCATAGAACATATCCTATTTCTAATTAAAGATCAAACTCAATAGTTGGGCTCATGATAGAGTCAAGATCCATTGGGTTGTATTAGGCCAGTAGATTGAGATAGGAGAATAAAAAATATTTTAGTGATACCTATTTTCTCACACAAGTACCCAACATTCATATAAAATTAATGACTTTGTAAGAAGACCTGATGAACTAGGAACATATTGTGGTAAGTTAGTCCATTTTAATCTTTTTTGTTCATATAGCCAGCATGAGTTAATATTAGTATCTCACCTACTTGCATATATATCTTTGTGCTTATTGTGAGTAGGTATCCTTTGTATTTTTATGGTCACTAGACTCTTAGTGCCTCTCCCTTGTACTTGGTATGCCTCATGTTTCCTAAGGTTTTCTCATCGATGCCTATGTCATGATTTTTACATTCCCTCTTTCACTACAAGATTCCTAATATTTCCCCTTGATAAATAATATTTTAGTAGATAATCATTTCCCCTAGGGTTTCCCTTTGTGATTTGTAGTGTAAAACCATGGATATGACAAGGTTCTCCTCATAAATTACTATAATAAACTAATTCCTTATTACAATTCACCTCATTGGTATTTCCTTTGTGAGTTGCAGTGTAAGACCATGGATAAGACTAGACCCTCATCATAAATTACCACATTACAAATAATTTTTAAATCACTCACATAATTGTTTCCAACTCATTGGTGTTCCCTTTGTGAGTTACAATGTAAGACCATGGATAGGACTAGGCCTTCCTCACATAATATTCCAATACCTAGTTGTCAATATAACCAAGTCACAATGAAGTTTCATGCATCAAAGTTAATATAATTAGTGTTTGATTATGAGTTACACATAATTGATATACTTCCCATATTGATTTAGTATGTTTTATGCTTATTTCATGAGTCTTTCACTTTTATCTTCTTATTCTCTTATTTCATGTATGTCTAAGAACATTTTATTAAATTATTCATACTTTTCAGCTTGAATTAGTGTGATTAATTTTATTTTATTTTACATTTTTTTCTTTCCATACTTCCCATCTTGATTTAATATGATTGATTGACTTAATTGTTTTTGTTTTTATACCATTGATTTTAATGTGTCTTCCATTTTATTACAAATTTTTATACTTTCCAACAACCAATATTGTGATTTTTATTTGTTTTAATTTGGTGAAAATATTTACATGGTTTAAAAACATTTGTTACCCTTTTTAACATCTTTGGTTTATTATATTTATTCATATTTTGTCATTACATATTTCCCATCATGATATAGTGTGTATTACATTTATGTTTATTAATTATACTTTTCCAAATCATTTTTGCCTTTTTATTTTTAACCATGCATGTGTATTACATAATTCTAGAAATTAAAACACACATCACACATTTCCAATAGCATATACAATAAAAGATAAATGCATGTGCTAAATAATAAATTACATCCATGAATCCATACCCAAATTCAAGTATAACTCATGAGATCAATGAAACTATTAGCATCAATATATATGGGGAAGATAGAACCATAGTATCATCCAAAGTGATAGTGTCATATGTCAATAATACCCCAACCAAAATGTCATGATGTGCATCCATTACTAAGGCTCCACATCTAATCTCCTCTACTATAGGATATGTAAAACTCTCACCATTTACTTATTCACTAAGTATCTCCTTTACTGGATGAATCTACATCAATGAAAATCTAGGAGTCACCACCTAAGCCCACCATTGTCCTCTCCTCAGTGGCCTTTTTATGGACCAAATATGTTTTGGAACCACCATAGGATACCCATCTGTGATAACTAGCACCTACCCGTCCTCACCTTAATAGTGTCTCTACCTTTGATGAGCTCATTATGGCTACTACCACCTTTATTGCAGTGCCTATTGTGCTCCCTCCTCCCTTGCATCCACATATATAGTGTCATCTCCTTTTGGCCCTAATGCTTCCTACTATCATGTTAGACCAACCCATGGTCTATCCTATTAAGGCTTGATCATTGATATCTCCATATGTACTCCTCTATGTCCTCTCCCTCTTGACTCTCTAGTATGTTGTGCCCAATAAGTAGTCATTACTAGAGGAGACAATGGATGGGGAAGTCCTAGCTATCTAATTATATAAACCACTAGATGAGGCTCCACCCATGAAGTATAGTGGCCCATGATCTGCACATGTGTCAAACTTATAACAACAATAACCTAAATCAGCCATATGAAATCTATGTGAGTGTACATATACCATAGTATTTTCCCTCATGTGACAATATAAAATGTTGGAACATGGGGCACATCCCATGCTATATGGTCATATATCCATTGAATTACCTAAGGTGGCCTATCATCAATCACATGGGGCAAATCAACTGGATGATACATATGGAAACTCTTATATATCCATGCACTCAAAAGTATAACCCATCTAATCATCTTTTATCCCTGGGATAACTTCCCATAAATATCATGCATGAGCTGGACCTAGATGAGAGAACCAAAATCATATAGCATTCCTTGATCTAAAATCAACTAGCACAATGCTATTATGTAAAGTGGTACCTTTTGATCTCACTTGTGACACAACACTCGTGCTTTCATAATTCCTATCATATCCTTCTAAATGTCGAGAATGGCCATAAGATAAACATTAAATAAGCTTATATGTAGCTTAGGGTATATCCTATCTAATACTTTAGCCCATTGGGCTAAGGATTGTCTCTCATCCACTGAATCTAATGAATCAGTAATCATCACTGTCCCACCTATCAAAAATCCAAGAAATGCATGAACATCCTCCAAGGTAATCACCACCTCTATGGTGTCCCCCTCCACCTCCTAGTGAAAAGTGTTAGTCAATCATTGCCATGCCCTTAGGAATATAAAAACAAGATCAAAACTTAGAGGGATCTGTCTCATGTCCATAATGTTATATAAGTCCAAGGTGACTAGTCAAACCCTATCAATGTCTGCTAACCACTATAATAGATTTGGTAACCATGATGCATCCATCAGCACCAAAATATCTAGTCTCTATAAAATATGAAACAATAGAGGATGTATTAGATCACAATGTCATAATAATTAAAATACATTATTAAATATTCTCAAAAAATAAAAAATCAACTACTTCATCAGTTTATTTGATTTATTTTTATAGTTTTTATATTTTATATACAATCAACTTATTTGCTACTAAAACAACCCTATAATAGTCTTGTTATACTACATTATCCCACTAGTATGTAGTTGACCATTTTATATTAGACTATATCAGCCTATTTTTATATTAAATCAGCCTTTTATAGCTTTAACATACTACATTAGCTCTTTGGTATGCACTTGATCTATTTTATCAAACTATATCAGCCACTTATTACCAACTATATTATCCAAAAAATACTATGCCAACCATCTTTCTATTTCAAACTACATCAGCCTATTGATATGTAGTCAACCACCTTTAAAAATACTATGGTGGCCATTGCTACATATTCATCCCCATGTTCCTCTCTCACCTTATGAACTAAGTTGTCAGGGTCAACACTATTCTTTATATATGACAAATTTTTAACCATTTACCATAAATGCCTTAGGAATTTATTGGTCTGATATTTTCCTACCCAATACCCTATTCTACCCCTAGTCTACCTAATAATTTCAAATTAAACTACTCAATTTAACTAGATAGTCCAATTTCACTTTCCTAACACACTCCAACTTTTAAGAGATAACCAAAAAGACAAAATTTCTAGGAAACATTTACAAGATTTACAATTACCCATAAGGGTGTATTTATTATTATTTCACATCATTATAAACTTGAATATAAAGTTTAATATGTTAAAATTAGGATGAGACATTGTGTGTAATTATTTCATTATCCACTCTTTGTATTTATTAAAAAATTAGTTTATTTGAGACCTATTAGATAAGTTTTCACAATAGATTGATAGGTATAAGTGAGAGGATAGACCCTAATAGATATTGCATACTTATTAGACAAATTTTATTTGAGACCTAATTAAACCTACATTGAATTATCGAGCATATTTTTTGAGTTTATTCTTAGTCATCTGCTATTAACCCTATGTGGCATTTATTTAGGGAATGTGATATAGGAGCATCAACAACATGATTACATATGTATCAAGTAGTCTAAGATAGTTAAATAAACCCTGTTGTGAAGAGTAAAGAGTTGTGTCAAGGTGTGTTATGTTTCCATATGCAATGTAAAATATATTATAGGATTTAGAAAACATGGAGAGTCCTAATTCAATTATGAAGGATGTTTAAATTCCATTATTGGAAATTTCTTACCAAAAAGAGGAATTTGAATATTTAAATTATATTTAAGGGATTTTAGACCTTGTAAATAGTCATTAAGGGTATGAAATATTTTCAAAGGGGTAATAAATGTCATAACCATGATGTAAACCTCCTTTTAACTTATTTTAAAGGTAAACACACCTCATATTTATATAGAAGCTGATGATCAATGCAAGAGAGATAAAATTTGGAATATGTTATGTTGAGATGAGAGGTTGAAAAGACTATGGTCTTCTTACCTATAAAGACTATATGTTTAGTTAATAAGATAAGCTTGAATAGACTATTTACCTACCCAAGAGAAACTTTAAAAGTCATTTTCATGTACAAATAAAATGTGTTAAGGAGAGATAGAGAAAGAAAGGAGTAAGGAGGAAACCAAAGGAAATATCTATTGTAATAGGTCTCCATTATGGTCTATATTATATCTTGGTAGTCTGATTTATAAAGAGTGTTATCTTGAGAGAAATGGGTTTTGTGTTCTCATAATGATGATGATGTGTTTCTAAATGATTAGGAATCAAATATATTTATTTATACCTTAATAAACCTAACTTTGTAAGAAGATGCAGGGGTCTATATGTAATAGAGAGTAATAAATGTGATTCCAAATTATAAAGAGAAAATAATTGTGAAAAAGATAATCCTTTATTCTAAGTCCTCTATTTACATCATTAACTCTAATTATCTAGTGATAAAAAGGAGTGGTTTCTTCCACCTAAGCCCTATTGGGTTTGTAATAGGGCATGATATGATACGGTCATACACAGTCCATTAGAACAACATTTGAAGGTTTACATGAGCTCAATTATACTATTGGTGAAGTGAGATAATGTTGTTTACCTTCCTCTAAATGTGTTTATAAGGTTAGATAGCCATTATACTCTATGAATAAATTTTGATAAGCATTCAGGTCTCATGGAACTGTATAAACCCTAAGACATACATAATGAAGAGAAATTAACCTTAGGATGGAAATGATTAATAGAGAAGATCTAAAATTTGATATGTACTTGTTTTAAGATCATATTATTATGATAAAGTGGGTTACGTATTTCAAATAACCTTTGTATATCTAATTTGATATTTTGTAGATTATAAAATTTTTAGGGCTTAAGGTAATCAAGGTTTAGTGTAAATAAAAAGGGTCATATCTATACATCTAAGACTTATGAGTGCATTGAATTATATGTAAAAGTATAAATGAGTGTGATAGATGATTTAAGAAAGATTAATAGTCTTGGTAATATAAAAGGAGCATGATATGAGGATAAGATTCACTGGTGTCTAAGAGATCAATATAAGTGGATCTATAAGAGAGGATAAGAATATCTATTAGAGGCCATACATAGAGTATTGTTAGTGGTGAATGGTTAAGCAATTAGATAAATCAAAGTAAATTTTTAAAAACAAAATTTTAAGGGTATGGACCTAATTTCATGAATTAGAGATAGATATTTTGGGACATTGGCATTAGAATGTAATTGGGATAATTTAAAAAACATTTTTATGAAAAAATATGGGTGTAAGTTAAACTAAGATGTTTAAATTAGGAGGTTCTCAAGTCAAGTATGGATAGAGAATCACACCTAAAAAATAATGAATTAATGTCTAAACTTGAATAATTTCATTCCAAAGTAGATATATTTTGGAAATAGATTTCAATGGATATGAAGGAGATAAGAATGATTATTTTTTCCACAATCTAGTCAAATAAAAAATAAAATGCAAAAATCATAAAAAAATTCATAGTGAAAAATCTCATTTGTAAGATTTTGCATATAATATGACCAATTATATTGTTCCCACTATCACATGACTTTCAATCATCTAATATTATTAAATTTCCTAAAATTATCAAATGTGGGTCAATGATCAAACATTACACTTCATTGTTGATAATGGAAGTAAAAAAAACCTCATTTCTCATAAATTAATTTTAAAATCTAATAATAAAGGCATAAAGGATTATAGAATAAAAACATAATATAATGTCAAGTGAATGACATATAGGCACATGTACAATGTGAATAATACATATATTTCCATATATGCATGTGAATCTATGAATTTTACTCAAGAGAGGATGGTTAGTATGGGGTTAGTTTCAAAATGAAAGAAACATGAAAGAAACACAATAACTAAAATAAAATATCTAGGACTAGACACTAGGGATATCTTAGTTAAAAAACATGAATAAAACACAAAACTAAAATGAAAAATAAATCCTCTTTTACCATCCTTGGATGCTCTAAAATGCTTGTTGTAGTGGCTAGCTCAGCTTGTGCCCATGAAGTCCTTGGCAATGGAAGCTTGGCTACTCCATCTCTTATTGGAACCTTTGGATTTTGGCTTGACTTGGATTGGAATCAATTTGGAATGGTAACACTAGTTACATGAAGCTTTGTAATCAATTTTGAATTATAACTTTGCACCAAAATAGCTTAGAAATGATGTTCATGGTCTCTCTATTTATAGATTTTTACAAATGTCTAGAATCAACCTAAACTATCCATCCTAATATTGAGATGTGTGTCTAAGGATTAATATAATTATGTAATGAAGTTTATAATTAGGCTTACCAATATTTGGGATAGAGGAGAAATTAAGAGGCATGGAGGGCTTTGATAAGGCATGGGAGGCATGAATCCTGATATTTGTGGCATTTATGGCCTAGGGATGTCTTCCTAAGAAATGAGGTCACTTAATGATGTAGATATTCAATATTAATTTCCAAAAATAAGTTTTTGACAAGTTTATATGAAATTATTAATTAGGCTCTAACTTGGATTAATTATCTCTAAGCATGATTAATCACTTTGTGTACAAATTACTTAGATTGATCAGAATGCTTTAGAATTAGAATTAGAATTATCCCATTTATGATGTTATCAATATTAAATAACAAAAGCATGCATCTTATGCAATAGATTTGATAGGAAAGAGCAATCCAAAGCACCTAGGTGCAAAATTGGCATTTTGACTCGAAATGAACTGATCAAAGTTAGTTAGCCCATAAATTGCATTTCCCCATTTAGGGATACCTTAGCCAAAATTATAATTTTAATATGTTAGTCTCACATCATTGATCATATTTTAGTATTTTTAGGCCAAATTGTTAATTTTGGGTGGAAATTGGTCAAAAGCCTAGTTGGAGGTCATCGATGGCTAGTATTAGGTGTCTACAAGGCATATAAAAAATGTGTAAATTATCATATAGGAATTAAAAATTAAATCATGTAATATTTGTGTTAGTCCTAAAATAGCTTCCCTCTCTTTGCCTTCCGTAAAGAATACCCTCCCTAGGATGCCCTGTTGGTAGATGGACATACTTAGAATGCCTTCAATTTCTCCAAGGGTCATTTATGAGTCTTGCACTCATAGCTTACTTGCAGTTGAACCTATTCAAAAATAAGTATTATTATAAAATTAACACAAAATATATGTAATAAAGTTAATAAATTAATTTTAAAGTATAATTAAAAAATATTTAAACATGTGCTTGCTACAATCTTATGGTCCCACTCAATCTGATTTTGATGCTTGATTGGGTCAGTGGTAGGTTGAACTACATGAAAAGGCATATTAAATGAGGAATAAATATGAGATGTTTCCATATTAATCATCTTAATGGGATTATCATATGTCATGGGACAACCCTACATACAAAAGACATTCATATAAGTTATATTTTTCAAGAAAGTATGTAGTAAAATTATTAGAAAAAATCTATTTTACAATTCAAAATTACAAGTTAATATGTACCTATGTGAAGGCCTATGAAAATGAAATTTATATCATAATGCTTATGTCTATCTCCACTCACAGTGATGCATGAGTGTCTACTCAAGACATCAGCTGAATAAAAAATGTCTCACTTAGTTTTCTATAAAGTATCAAAGATATATGGTAATTTTTTCTCCTTTATTAAACCGAGTGTAATATTAACTCAAAATTTTACCTATATATAATTAAAATGTGTTGTGATAAAAAATTTAGATGTAGTAGTAGATGGGCCAAGAGGTGGATTTATATATGTAAATAATGACTGCATAAGATCAAATCTTGTAAATGTGGATTGTGATGATGAAGACACTGTCTCTTCCTGGAACATAAAACATTACATATATATTAGTAATTTTATGTGTAAATTAATTATTATATTTTAAATTTTTAAATATATCTTAAATTTTATGACATTTATATAGAACATACCTATATTTATGTAGTGTCCAATGATTGCACAACAAATGTGTGTGCCAAAAACTCTTCACTAAAGAGTATATCATCCAACCTGTTATAGCTCAAATTTGCACCTTTGAAAGGGTTATTAAATACCTATAAATTTATATATATAATAGGATTAGTCATAGGTTTTGGGTGACCTTTAGTGGACTGAACCTCTATATTATAGGGATATCTCCCATTGATGTATCAGTTAAGCTCTCAATTCTACACTACTAGCTTACAAAGGAAAATAATGAGGGATAACATGACAGGACCTAGATTCACAAAGCTTTGATACCAATTGTCAGGATCCCTACTCCTTGAGAGTACACTTGATTACCTTTGTATAAGCAACTAAACATAGAATTAAACTAGAATAATAAGTAACTAGAATTCAGAAATAACATAGAATATGAGAGACAATACAATCTTGTATTAATACTCTTCCAGAAGGAAATACAATGAAGAAATCACACTCTTCCCACACCTCTTGGGTGTACTAGTAATTGTCCCTCAAGAGTTCTCTCTCTCAATTACAAACAAATAATCAACTCAAACACAGAGTTATTGTTTCAACCAGTTAGTAACAATACTACTAGTACACCAACCAGTAAGTAACAATCAACTCAACCATTGTTGCCTACTTCCAGTACTAACCGAGTACACCATGTACTCCAAGTAGATCTCCTTGATCTTGCTCCTTGTTGTGTTTCAGATCTCCTTGGACCTTGCTACCCTGCAGATCTCCTTTGACCTTGCACACACACACACACACACACACACACACCTACAGATCAACTGACCTTACTTACCATGTAGATCTTCTACCTGATCTTGCACAACCTACAGATCAACCTAGTCTTGCACACCTACAAACCTAGATCTTACACACCTTAGAAGAACCCTTGTCCTTGCCTTTGCAAGTCCTTATGATTCTACCTGGAGGATCCCTTCTTTGATCCCTCAAGTTTATAATACAGCCCATGGGTCTCTTAAATAGATCCCATACAAACAATAATTAGACTTTCTAATTACAATAATTAGAAACACAGCCTCAAGACTAAAATTAGTCTTTACATGCAAACTGGTCATTCAACAAACTAACTGTTTATGTAACTAATAGTTCTAGAATGCATAGGCAACTGATGTCAGTCCCTGTCTATCTAGAGATGACCGACGTCAGCTGATCCATGACCGATGTCGATATCTTCCTATCTACTCTTGATCGACGTTGGTTGGCCTGACTGATGCCAGTTACTATGACACTCAGCACCTCCTCCATGTTTGCATCAGTGAAGCTTTTAGCTCCACAACCTAACAATCTCCCACTTGGAGATAAATAGCTGCACCTATACCTATACTTGTACATCATCTAATTTTGTTTCCTGGCTTGTATCCCTCTTCAAGTTCAATCTTGAAGACCAACCACCACAGCGAACCCTGTGGTGCTACTCCTGTCATCCAAGTAACCTGCCATATCTGAATCTACATACCCATGTAGAGAAGTCCCTGACCCTGCATAACATGAATCCCTATTGCTTGTCCCTCTCAGATACCTGAGAATCCACTAAACTACTTTCCAGTGCTTCTTTCCTGGATTGGCCACAAACCTACTAACAACACCCACTGCTTGGGCAATATCAGGTCTAGTACACATGTACTCAACCTCATCATGTGAATTGGGACACTGTTCTATGAACTGTCCATCCATAGGTGTACTAACCAGTTCTGCATCTTGCATCTTGAACCACTCCACTACCTTAATCACACAATCATCCTGAGACAACATCAACCTATGACTTTCCTTATCTTTAGAAATACTCATGCCAATGATTTTTGCTCTTCCTAAATCCTTACTGGCACACCTCTGAACTAATTTTACCCTTAGCTCAGCAAATCTCTGCATGTATGAACTTGCAACAAGCATATCATCCACATATAGTAATAGGATAATGTCGCAACCATTATCCAACCTGGTAAAATAATCACAATGTTTACATTGACATTGACTAAAGCCATGCTTTGTCATACACCCGTCAAACCTATACCACTATCCTGGAGCTTGCTCAAGACCATATACCTTGGCCTTCTATCTCACATGTCCATTTTATCCTTTATTTAACCTAGGAATCCATTCATCTTTCATTGCTTTTATACCAGCTGGCAACTCTACCAAATCTCCCATTTGGTTCTCTTCCAAGGAATCAATTTCCTCATTCATGCCATGCTCCCACTGTTTCTTAGATTCTACCTGCATTGCCTCTTCAAAAATTACTAGTTCTTGACCATCAGTGAGCAACAAGTTTAGGTAGTATAAAAAAGGTGAATAATGAATTTGAGGCTTACTTACCCTTTCAGTCCTCCACATGGGTGTTTGAGACTCCTTGACAGCTTGTTATCTGCCCAAAATCCATTTTCTGGTCAACCCTAGTCTACATTTGATCGATGTCAATTCTACCTGATCACCGATGTTGGTTCCCTGACTGACATCAATGTCCACCTGTTCAACACCATCGACTCTGGTCTGCACATGACCGATATTGGTACTTATCTATTTGATGTCGATTCTCCCCTAACTGACGTCGGTAACTGTGTTTTCCCATGAGTGATGATCTTTTACTCGTGAGCTCACTTTAGATCATAACCTTGTCCAAACTACCCTACTCAGAATTATTTAGCCCCTTGAGCTGATCTCTATCCATCATCTTCTCCATGAAAACCAAGGCTTTTCAGTTCTTAAGTTTGTCAAAGACATCAGACTTCCTCTTAAGAACATGAATCCTCTTCTTACTCATGTGACCAAGCCTACAAAGCCACATCTTTGCATCTACATCTGAAGTAGATAAACCAGAAGGATAATCAGTAATACAAGTAGATAGATAAATAGTACCTACTTTCTTACCACATGCTAATTCAAGTGCACCCTTGGAAACTTTCCAAGATTCTGCTATGAGAGTAACTATGCAACCCTCATCACCCAACTTTTCTACAGAAATTAGACTCCTCTTCAGGACTGGGACCTGCATGACCACCTTCAACACCCATGTGTTGTCCATCTATAATTTCAGCTGCACTTCCCCTTTGCCAACAATTTGACAAGGCTCACCAACCCCTAAATAAATCTCTCCAAAGTCTCCATGGACATAATCATGGAAAAATACTCTATTTGGGGTTGCATGGAAAGAGGCAATAGAATCTAAAACCCAAGATTCTACTTTATCCAAGGAACATATAAGAGCATCCTGTGCAACAATACCTACAACATCTACTTTTTCATTTCCTTCATGTTGATCTTCTACCAACCAATAATCTTTCTTTACCTGCTCTTTCTTTCCATAATTCAGTAATTGATTATTCTTGCCATTGAATTCCTCTATTCTTAGTGTACTTTCTTCTACCATTGTTTTACTCCCACTCAATTAGAAACCCTTAAGAGTGACTTGTAATCAATAAACACTTAACACGCTATGACCACCTGTTAGTGTACCTAACCAAGCTCTGTGAACCTACATTCTAGCTTTAATACCACTTGATAGTGGTATCACTTGGTGATCCTAGCTCTGATACCACTTCACAGGACCTAGATTCACAAAGCTCTAATACCAATTGTCAGGATCCCTACTCCTTGAGAGTACACTTGATTACCTTTGTATAAGAAACTAAACATATAATTAAACTAGAATAATAAGTAACTAGAATTTAGAAACATCACAGAATATGAGGACAATACAACCTTGTATCAATACTCTTCTAGAAGGAAATACAATGAAGAAATCACACTCTTCCCACACCTCTTGGGCATACCAGTAATTCTCCCTCAAGAGTTCTCTCTCTCAATTACAAACAAATAATCAACTCAAACACAGAGTTGTTGTTTCAACCAGTCAGTAACAATACTACCAATACACCAACCAATAAGTGACAATCAACTCAACCATTGTTGCCTACTTCCAGTACCAACCGAGTACACCACGTACTCCAAGTAGATCTCCCTGATCTTGCTCCTTGTTGTGTTGCAGATATCCTTTGACCTTACTACCCTGTAGATCTCCTTTGACCTTACACACACACACACACCTATAGATCAACTGACCTTACTTACCATGTAGATCTTCTACCTGATCTTGCATAACCTAGAGATCAACCTGGTCTTACACACCTGCAAACCTAGATCTTACACACCTTGGAAGAACCCTTGTCCTTGCCTTTGCAAGTCCTTATGATTCTACCTGGAGGATCCCTTCTTTGATCCCTCAAGTTTACAATATAGCCCATGGGTCTCTTAAATAGATCCCATACAAACAATAATTATACTTTCTAATTAAAATAATTAGAAACACAACCTCAAGAATAAAATTAGTCTTTACATGCAAATTGGTTGTTCAACAAACTAACTATTCGTGTAACTAACAATTCTAGAATGCACAGGCGACCGACGTCAGTTCCTATCTATCTGGAGATGACCAATGTCAGCCAATCCATGACCGATGTCAATATATTCTTGTCTACTCCTGATCGATGTCGGTTGGCTTGATCGACGCCAGTTACTATGACTCTCAGCACCTCCTCCATGTTTGCGTTAGTGAAGCTTTTAGCTCCACAACCTAACATAAAATACAAGAAACCTAAATAAGGAGGTGATACACCAAATAAAATCCTTCCAATTGAATATAATTTAATCATAACATGGATTAGATATTAATCTAATCACACTACTCAACAAGGACCTTCAAGCATGAATGTTTCAACATGGAGATCATAAAGGGTTGGTCAAGAGGTCTAAGCAAGACACTAGTAATTGAAATCCACTTTCAAACAATGTAAAACTACATCAAACTCATAATGTGACCTGAAAAAAGACAATCCATTTGTAAATAGGTAGGAGAGAATAAATGAAAGAGAGTACAAACACTATTACTAGCATTCATCAACAATCACACAAGTACACTAGTTGAAAGCATGTGATAAGGTAAGAATCATATTTATTAATAATTCAAAGGCATAGTAATTTTTTTTAATTGAGATGATGTTAGTCATACTCAACTAAAGGATCCCTACAAATCCAAACAAGGTTGTATTTAGAGAGAGAGAGAGAGAGAGAGAGAGAGAGAGAGAGAGAGAGAGAGAGAGAGAGAGAGAGTGGCATAGAAAAAATTAATGATAAGTATCAATCCCTCATGATAATAGTTACAATAAATAAGGAGGTTATATAATATTATCATAAGGTCTTTAATGTGTGTGTTTGTGTGTGTGTGTGTGTGTGTGTGTGTGTGTGTGTGTGTGTGTTTGTGTGTGTGTGTGTGTGTGTGTGTGTGTGTGTGTGTGTGTGTGTGTGTGTGTGTGTGTGTGTGTGTGTGTGTGTGTGTGAGAGAGAGAGAGAGAGAGAGAGAGAGAGAGAGAGAGAGAGAGAGAGAGAGAGAGAGAGAGAGAGAGAGAGAGAGAGAGAGAGAGAGAGAGAGAGAGAGAGTGGCAAAGTGGCATAGAAAAAAGTAATGATAAGTATCAATCCTTCATGATAAGATTTAAAATAAGTAATGAGGTTATATAGTATTATCATAAGGTCTTCAATGACATATGTTGTTTCCTTGATGATTCTTTTTCTCTAAAATGGTGTAGTAGTTTCTCTATTTGATTGACACATCTTGTCTTCTTATTCAAATTTCCCTCCTTTTGCTTTAGAAAGTGACAAGTGGAATTCCTTGATCATAAAATCACCTTGAACTACCATTTTATGTTGGTATTGACACTTTTAATATATTTAGTACCTCTCCACTACTGATGTTGTAGTGATTATTATACCTCTTTAGGTGTCTTAAAACCCATAAATCTCACTATGCCTCGCTTGCTCAAAAGCCTTAAATCTTACTTCTATCTTCATGAGTGAAATATTTCTCCATTAAGGACCTATCTCTACCTTAAAAAAATTGTATCAACATTATTAGATGATTTATACACTCTCAAATACTTCATTTCACATTTAAAGCCCATACTTTTCCTCATTTCCATGTAGCCCTCAAAACAGACAAAACTCCTTGTATAGAACATTATATAGACCCTCATTGAAAAAAAAGTATATATTTTAGTACCAACTATTATATTCCTACTCTACACAAAATTTCATGACCAAAAACTAAGTTCAAGTGTATAGACTCCACCATTTTCTCTCTCCATTAACCCTGAATTAGGTCTCTAGGCCTAGAAAATGGATATTTGGATCTAATCAATTATCACACTTATGAAAATTTAATATAAAATTTGATATAATTTAAGGATCTCCTGATAATTCTCTAGGTCCCATTTGAGGGTCTGACATAACTTTTCATGCTTCTAAATATCCCACAACAGTCATTATTAGCCCTTTTCTATACACTTTGTACCCTGCATGTGCCCACCGATAACTTAAGAAGGTGATCAAGATAGGTATGAAGGTTTATAAATTAATTTAAAGGGTAACCCAACCCATTATAAGTTATTTAATGAATTATCTCTCTCATCAAGCTCTTAGAAGGGTTTAAGTAGGGTTTTAGGTGTCTTAGACCATTAAGGATTGTTCATAGAGCTCAAGACTTTAATGAAAATCCAAACACCATAAATCATTAGTGAATAAGTGTGGTATATTATGCCTAATATATTAATTTATAATGCATCTCCTTATGTAAGATATGATCATCTCAAATTGCTCCTCTTGAACTGGCAGACTATGTGGGTGAATTCAAGAGAGATTTGGGCATGAGTTATTAATATAAAGGTTTTCTTCTACTCAAACACCCTATGATAGGTCTATGACACTCCCAAATCCATTTTAATATGTTTCATCATGTTTTTTCACCTTTTATACTCATTGGAACCTATTTGTACCCACCATTAAGGTTTATAGATAGCTTTGAAGTAAAGCCACTAATGACCATGATTTGATGTTTCCCTTTCATGGTGTGTTTCTTTACCATATGGGATTTTTTGGAAGACCTCATTTATGTATTATGATTATTCATGCTTCAAATTTATTCAAAACATACATGCCTTCTTCATTCTCTACATACATACTAAAACATTCCCCATTAGGCCTAAATAGTTTCATGGAGGCCCAATGCCTTGTTAATCATGATAATAGATTCAATTGAGGTGTTGTTTCTCTCCATATTTATAAAAATACACTATTTAAATACTCCATAAGAAACTTAAGGCCATATGGAACATCCAAATATCATTATTAAAACCAGAAATATACCCTTCCTCCATATTTTATAGACAAGATTGAGTCTTCTCTTTAAGGCTTAAACTTTATAAAACTTAAGAGTGAATCTCCCTTAGATAGTTTTATTTTTTTAGGAAAAGTGATTAAATTATGGTATTTAATCAATAATTACCACACTTATACTCATTTAAAAGTTTCAAGTCTTCTTATATTTTCATACATAAGACTATGTATGCCTATTTAGGCCTTTTGGGCCTCATTTGACATTTGCCCACTTCTCACCTCTAGTCATTTTGACATAAAATGGATTATTTTAGAATATATCAAAAAATATCAAGTAGGATACATTAATAATCTATATCCAGACCCATTTTATCTCAGTCTTTTACTCCTAATGTAATATTTGACTTCATTAGCTCATTTTCTGAGTGAAAGCATGCAATCATAGAATGTGTAACATGAGTTTATGTATGCTTGTAATTTTGGAATTTTTCTAGATTTTATGAGTTATTTATTACTTCATAAAATATTAAAGGAGTTTTTAAGACACCATGTAGGTTATAATGGTCTCCTTGTGAATTATTCATATAGTAAATGTTGACATGTAGGTCTGTAGACCTGTAGGTTAACAAAACTTCTACCTTACTTAACTTTGAAAACTTGTCTCAAGGTATTAATATGACCACCATCTAGATAATGGTATGGAGATTATTTTGAGGACAATTTATTCTATCTAGAGGCTATTATTAAATAATGGTAATGACATGCATAAACTAAACAACATTTCTTCATGTCATAGTCTTCTTTTGGCTCCTTTACATTCAGGACCTAATTAGAGAGAATTTAGGTAATGGTTCTCAATATATTCCAATTTAAAACTTATATTTAGTGTGACCTTATAAACTTTATGTATAATGATGTACCTGATTAAGGATCTTCTCAATAAAAAAACTTGTAAAAAACCCTTAAAATTTCTTGTAATCTCATAGAATCCACATGTGCATGCATAATTACCCTTTTATTAAGGTATATTATCTTATTTATAATTTAAATTTACTAATATAATTTTAATACATTGAATTTTTTGTGTAAAATCTCATTTTACTTAGTTCAAGCATAAGAGCATCATTATTTACTTACAAACATGATTGTCATGCTTCAATCCTAGTAAATCAAGGTCATTTGACACTATATAAACCATGAATATGAGAAAAAATAAGATATTGTGATGTTATATAGGTATATGAGTGTTAAATAGACCAATTTTAATCATTATCACAAAATCATCTGATCTCATAACTACTAGAGGAGATGAAAAACTAGGCTACTGGGGATTGCGGGTAGTTTTTTATCCCTCAAAATCTTAATGATTGTTTATATATATTGGGGACTCAATAATAAAATAATTCCATGATTTTTAAGGTTATTATTAACCCATATTATGGTGAAAAACTTAGGTCCCAACTCTCTCTCTCCTTTGTACAAACCAAGCATGTGAAAATGCCATTTGTGAGTCTATCAAGGGTTCGATGGAGATTTTGATGCATTTTTTGACCTTTTTTGGATCTACAAAAGCTTTTTGTCAATGTAATTGGTATGAGGGAGGTTTAAATACATATTTACATGCGTATCCATATGATGATGATCTTCTCATACCCATAAAAGTAACCAAAACTACCTTCTTAAGATGATTATTATCTTTGTATGTTGAACTTATAGCATTTTATCACCTTTCTAACCAATTTATGAAATTATGCATGTTATTAAATCTCTTATTGTGGTTTAAATTTGAAAATTTATGTAAAATACCTCATATTTGTCTCAATAAGTGACTTGATAGGCCTTAAAATGCCTTGAGAAGTATAAGAGAGACTAATGCATGTTCGATGGTCTCATGAATTGAACA
The DNA here is from genome assembly GCA_037957365.1 of Torreya grandis. Taxonomy (NCBI): domain Eukaryota; kingdom Viridiplantae; phylum Streptophyta; class Pinopsida; order Cupressales; family Taxaceae; genus Torreya; species Torreya grandis. The sequence goes on along the minus strand of JARHVA010000664.1, from coordinate 3,084,285 downwards.
TAGAGCTTTGTAAGATCAATTTTAACTTCAATTGACCTCTTCACCATTAATTTTAATGAATCATTCAATAAGGAATAATTTTTAAGGCTTAAATTTTCCATAATGAAAGCCTTAACTTTGTCCCTTAAAAAATCCTAAGCAACCTTAAATTTTCCAAAACATGTCATTTATATTTTTAGACCTCTTGAGACATTTGTTTCTTTTTCACTCACTCAAGGAAAACCTATGAAGACCTAATACATCATTTTATGACCTAAGACATGATCTAATATGGTGATTTTGTATACAAACTTTAATTCATGCAATGAAACATTAAAATCTACTAGAAAGGCCTTAAAAGATCATTGTAATACATCACAAGACTACAAGATAGCTATCAACAAAGCTAAAATGAGCTAAATGGAAAGTTTTTAATGAGACTCACTTATGGGATCCAAATTTAGCTAACATGACCCTTCTAAACCACCAACATCATCATCATTATAAGGTCCAGTACATATAACTCAACAAGATCTAAAAGGATGGGGTCGAGTACACAAAATAGGTGGCATATCTCTAGCATCAGTCATTAAAAGCCTAATCATATGTTAAAAGAGTGTATCATTAAGTGAAATTAGTATATGAAAATTTTATATCTCCATGACCTCATTTAATGTATATGGGATCTTGGGATGAATTATATTATGGGTAATGATCCTTATAGGTCAATTAGGTGCACAAGATATACCTAGTTGATCCTACACAGACCCTTTCCCTTAGCCTTGAAACTCACCATAATCAAATAACTTAGAATCTCATTGAGGATAAACTCATATTAGATTTTTCTAAAAAAATAAAATGGGACCTCATGGTTATCAAAAAGTGGATAATAAAACACCATCCACCATTATGTTGGATGGTGGAGCTTGATCTTATTATAATTAGTAGTTCTCAATAGGGTTTTAATTTCATAGTAAATCTAGACCATTCAAAATTAGGTCATATATCTAATGGTGTAAATTGTGTTAGTGCATTGTTTCCCTAATATGTAGCCCTCCTTTGATATGAGGGCATTGTAATCATGGTGGCATATGGGGTGTGAGTGAATAACATATTGTAGTGGATGTATTATATGTTTTATCCCTTCATTTTTTAGACTGAATAAGATAAGAATTGGATATTTCTATGTGGATGTAACCCATTTTGATTGAACCAAATTAAATTTATGTCTCTCTTGTGTTGTTTTTTACTTCAACACTTTTAATTTAAAATCATTTCTCTTTTAAAGAAATTTCAATTCTAGCAACTTAGATTAGTTGTGTTTATTTCAAAATCAATCTCATTTCTAGCAAAGTGTGTTTCTATTGAAAGCATTTTAAATTAGACAAAGTTTATTTCCATTAAAATCATTTCCATTTAGTATCTTTTCTTCACAATCAATATGTTATTTTTTAGTTCAAACAAGTAGATTAGATCTTTAGGAGTAAACGATCCACAACTCCCTCCAAACATAAATTGTTAGCCACTATCTTGCATACCTTACTAATGATTGTCATTTCAAACTTTCATATCTCATTTCTAGTTAATTTCCATTTTATAATTAATTAATCCAATTTTTAATTATCAAATAATAAGGAAATAAAATTGGAACAAGTAATTAATTGATTATTTATTTAGAATTGGCAAAGTTAAAAAGTTCACTTACTACCTACTTTCAACTAATTTTGGAAAGAGCATATATTTATGAAATATTTATAAAAAAATCTAGGATGGTTTTAAGAGAGTGGAAATGAGAAATATTTAGGATACAAAATTAACAATGTGACAGAAGGAAACTATGACAAATCTTTAGTGGGTCTATTTTAGAAAGATAAATATGAAAAAATTATCATTATCTATGTTGGAGATAAAATATGTAAATATATTATTATTATTATTATTATTATTATTATTATTATTATTATTATTATTATTATTATTATTATTATTTGGTATTATTTGGTATTTTAGGATGTTGGGATTTTTTTTCCAACTTTATTTAAGATAGGCATCCTCATTACTCTCCATATTTTTCCAAACTAATCAATTTCTGTTGTTAGACAGTGTTCATCAAGCCATCATAGAATGAAAAACTATTGGATGTAGGATATATTTATACATAAATTCATTGATAAAAAGTATTATAATATGAAACCCATGTGATATAAATATAAAATTTCACATACAAATTATAACTGAGCTTCAAGGAGTAAAATTCAATCAATGTTCAGTGTTTTATGTGGGTTATTAGTGTCAGTAGGGTTGAAGGAGTGATTTCATATTTTAATTTTTTTAAAAAAAATATATATTATATATTTTTTTTAGGTTAATTTCAATTTATTTCAGTATATTCCAATAATGTGTGATAAACTTATAATTTTTGTGAATTTATGTTATGTTTTAAAAATAGTTTTTGTAGTTTATTCATGTACATTTGGTAAGGGTTTTGTTCAAACTTTGTATTTTGATCCAAATCAATTGTGAATAAATTATTCCATTATTTTTAATTAATTTTAAGTCAATTTTATGCAATATAAGTCTCCATATGTGTTGTTTTGGATTTATTGTGTTATTTCATAAAAAATGTAACAAATTTAGGTTTCATTAGCTAATGTAGAAAGGGCATAGCTTATAAAAAAAACATTCCCAGTATAAAATTAATTTTAGATTTGATATTTTATTTATAAATTAAATAAGGAGACATGAAAATGGTATTATATCCATAATTTTTCCAACCTATGGGGTTTTAAGAGTAGATGTTTCTTAGTGAGAGAGAAACTAGATATTTTATATGGGAAAAGAAGAAGTTGCAAGTAAAGAAATAAAACTATAAGTAATAAATCATCAATGAAATGGAAAGGGGAAAACAAAAATTAATAGATTAAGAAAGAAAATAATGATCATATACCACCTTGGAAAACATCAACTCAGGCTAGAAAGAGTTGGTAAAGGTGATGAGAAAACTAATGGTATAGTTAAATATGGGAGCTGTTTTTAGAAGGGAAGACTCACCTATGAGAATAATATATAAATTTCATTCAATTTTAAAAAACCCAAAACCTACATTATTACTAGAAGAGTGAGAGACCACAATTACACGCCCTAAATCCATTTTATTCGTTATATCATAAGCTATATATATATATATATATATATATATATATATATATATATATATATATATATATATATATATATATATATATATATATATATATATATATATATATATATTGCATCCATGAATATGGTTGAAAGTTTCAAATCCATTCTTCCTTATGATAAGTTTGTGGAAATTTGAAAAGGATCCACACACCAAAGAGGATAATGAAATTAGTAGAGTGGTGTATGGAAGGATCTAAAAAATAAATTTATCAAATTATTAGATCTTACCTATGATGGTGGTGATACAATATCATCTTGATCTTGGTTGCAAAAATTATAAACCTATCTTAATCTTAACCCTATGAAGGAGAATGAAGTTATTAAATTTTCTACTCTAAATTTGGAGGGTGTTTCATATTATTGGTGGTATCAGGGCCTAATAACACAAGGGCATGATAAAATACATACCTTTGAAGAATTTAATCAAAGGCTTATTGATATATTTGAGTTGAGGTATGAAGAAGAGTACTTCAAATAAATCTAAAAATTAAAACAACAAACCTTAGTAAGTGTTTATGTATCATAATTCCAAAATATGGTTGTGATGGTAAGTAATATCTCTAAAAAAAGGTTATTTTACTTTTTATTGATGGACTCTTTGAGACCCTTAGAGGGGGTTTTAATGATTTTTCACTAGTCACTTTGTAGGATTCCATAATAAGATATTTAACTCTTGAACCATTGGCTCAAAATAACAAGTTGTCTTATCCTTCCAAACCATTTTCTTCTAGTCAAAATAAGGTTTTTTTTTTAGAATTCAGAACCTCCTACTCATTTTCAAAAATCCATGGCTTTCTCTAAAATAAAAATGATGAATGAGGATACTAGGAATGAACTATAAAGGAAGAAACTATGTTTCACATGTAATGAACAATGGGGATTAGGTCATATATGCCCAAGTAGAGGGAAAGTTCACTATATTGATTTGGTATGAGATGATGAAAGAGATCTTAGAGAAATTAAAATCCTATTAGAGGTAGAAAACCTAGAAACTAAAGAGCTAGGAAATGAAACTATAGGTGGTGTTACTCTTAAAACCACATTAGTAATACTTAAATATTACCCTTTTGAGTTCATGGAGTGTTTAATGGAAAAATAATGACAATACTCATTGATATTGGAGCAACCCAAAACTTCATTAATGAAGTATTGGTGGTGAAAAGAAGTTACATATGGAATATTTTGAAGGATTAAATGTTGTTTCAAATGGATTCACCATACTATATAAAAAATTGATCAAGAAACATAGTATTACCATGGGAGACTACAATATATGTGATGAATTTTATGTTGTGAGTTTGGGTGAAATAGATATGGTCTTACAAGTGCAGTGGATGCATTATTTGGGGAATTTTTGCTAGAATTACCAGACTATGGAATTAAATTTTAATTCTAATGCAAAGGAGGTATTTCTGAGAGGCTTATCCAATGGACCACCACAAATGGTTTCATAAAAAATAATGGAGATAATTATTCTAAAAGGCCAAGAAACATGGGAAATAAATTATTTGATAAATGGCTCTTATTTATCTAAAGACAATTTAAATTCCAACCATGTTGATATCAAAAAAACATTGCTATATCAAAGTAATATTTTCAATGATTTACCACCTACGGTACCCCAAGATAGAGGTTTCCAACTTGTAATAGTATTAGAACAATGTGTAAAATGAGTCATCACTACTCCACACCATAATCAATATACTATTTCCTCTATTTTTGTTGATTGAAAGGCCATTATTATGATGGAGTATGAAAATAATGATTTTTATCCTAAATAATTGAGGGAGTGGTAAAATATGATTGGTATACAATATGTGATGAGTTTATTTTATATAAGAATAATACTTTTTTCACCTGAATCTATATTTAAATAAAATATTTTAAGATTAGTACATGGTGTGCCAATATAAAGACACCTAGGGTATTATAAGACATATAAGAAAGTTAGGTAAATATTCACTTGGAATGGCCTCAAGAATGATGTTCTCAAGCATGTGAAGGAGTTTACCACATGTCACCAAAACAAAGGAGAAAAAGGGTTGCTATCATGATTAATTCAAATTTTTCCCATTCCCAATAAAAAATTGGAATGTATATCAATGGAATTTATCATAAATTTTCCCAAGATAAATGGTAGATTTTTAATCTATAGAAGAGTGGATATATTAAATAATTTTTTTCAAACTTATTTGCTATATCAACAAATTTTAAAACCCCTCAAGTGGTTGAATTATTATTTAAATGAGTGTTTAGATTGCATGTAATACCAACAATATTATTAGTGACATGGATAATAATTTTATTATCTCTTTTTATCGAGAGTTATTCCAATTGATAGGTGTTGAACTCACTTTTAGCATTAGCTACCACCCTCAAACTGATGGTCAAATAAAAAATTAAACAAATGGGTGGAGGGTTACTTAAGGAACTATGCCTCAAGTCAACAATTTATATGTGTCAAATGGATACATTTGGAAGAGTTCCACTACAATACCACTTACCATATGTCCATTTGTATGTCCCCATTTAAATATTTATATGGTTATGATGCAATGAAATTTATTTATTTGGTTTCTACAGATAATAAAGTTCTAGTAGCAAGTGGTTTCACTAACCACCACTAGGAAGTATTGAAAACCTTCAAGGAACATTTGTAAAGAGCAAAAAATCAACATAAGTATTATGAAAACAAGAACCACAAAGAGACTCTTTGAGTTAGGTGACATGATTAATCTAATATTTCAGCCCTATAACAAATCATACATCAAGAAAAGTGGATAAAATAAACTCAAGCCCAAATTATATGGACCCTATAAAATTATGAGGAAGGTTGGTGCATTAGCCTATGAATTGGAAATTCATAAAAATAGTAGAATTCATAAATTTTTCCATGTCTCTTATATAAAAAGAGATTTAGCATAGAATATTACACCTTCCATATATTTTCCAACTTTTGATGAAGAGGGTAAATTAATCCTAATTCCTAAAGAGGTGATAGATACCAAGGTTAAAACATTTATAAATAGAGATATCATTGAATATTCATTTTGTTGGAAGAGTTTTCCAATTGATGATGTTGTATACACAAAATATTTTTAAAATATATCAATTATTGATGTTTTATCTATTGTAGGAACCCATCAAGTCTCAATCTCTCTGAGTGCACACCATAAATGGTATATGGGAAAGGGATGGGCAAACCATTGGTACTTCACAAGATTGTTGTTCCTTATACCACCACTTGAAACCAAAACAAGTCCCTCATATACATTTCCATAGGCTTTGACACCTCCCTTACACATTCCTCCAAGAAATTCACCACCTTAAACAATCCCTACCTAACTCAAAACCTCTTTTTATCATTTACAAAACAAATTCATCCTAGGCCAACCCTGTTCTTAAAATATAAGCACATTATGGGATTAGATCAGCCTCAATCGACCTAGTGTACCTAACTAATTTATTTTATTAAAGAATAGGGTTGACTGGGTTGAATCTATCAACTAAAATTGCATAAGAGTTTACAGTTAGATCTGACTATATAAACACATCCTTTTTGCCATTTTCATTATATACATATATATATATATATATATAATCATTTATTAGTGCATCTATTTATCCACCATTCTAATTAAGGAGCCATTATTTAGGGTTTCATACTTTATTTGGAGAGAATAATATTGTCTTTTAAAAAATTAGGATTCAATAAGAGGTCCTTGGCTAAACTATAGTCCATTTTCTATCCTTACTTTCTTCAACATACACAACAACCTCTTGTAAAGCACCACTAGCCAAGGGATAGATTAAGGCTCATCAGATTCATATTCAAAGGTAAGTATTCCTAACTCTTGATTATATTTATTAAACTATATAGATTTTGATTTGTTATCTTATGAATATTTTTCTCTCTCCATGCACTAGGATTACCTCTACATTGAATTAAGTAGAGATCTTATTTACATGTTTACTTTTATGTTTATTATCCCCATTTTGTGACATCACCTTTGTTGAGCACTAGGATAGATTTAATCTACTTTGTATTTATTTTGATAAGAAAAAATAGGACTTAACTAGGTTTATTATGTGGTATTACTTGACTAGAGGATTTGGAACCCTCTCTAGTGATATTGTGTGGTAAGAGACCCCTTAGTTAAGTCTAGAGGATCCATATTGGTCATGACCCTAATTGTCTAAATTTACCAATAAATGGAAGGGAAATTATAATGTATCTTCTTTGAGTTAAGATTGATTTATAGATTAGCTTCACTTTCACTTATATACATTCTAATGAAGTCGACATGAATCTAACCCTTGTAAGTTTTTCTTTCATGCCTTCATTTATTATATATTTTCATTTTTATAGTACAAGATCAAATCTATCAACTTAGCATAGAATTATGTGTATAGGTTTAATACATATAATCACTTAGATTGACTTTTTATTTCTCTATTCAGGTCATATTCAATCACAGGTAACTAGATTGATCATCTTGACTCATTTTTCTTCTTTACATACAACTTTTCAAACCTAATCGACTCAGCTGACTTTGTTAACAAGATAAAAATCATCATCTGAATAACACATTATAAAAAATAGAAAATTTAGCATCTTCAAAATTATTAGTTTCGTTCTTACCATATTAGTCATTTATGTTCTTCATTTACAATCCTCTTTTTCATAGTTTTTAGTCTATAAAATTGTAACTCTATAAAACTACATTGATTGGATCAACATAGTTCTATAACTTGATTTCCTACCTAGAAGACTCAGTATATTTATTTATCTATGTTCTATTGGCTCTCACTTCAATAGATAGAATTGACTCAATTGATTATGTTCTATATTATTTGCATGCATGGTCATCTGAACCGACCCTATACTCTTCAAGCAAAGGAATTAACTCATCTTGTTAGTAATTAATTCACTTTTCATTTTGTTTTTTATTTGCTTAAACTAGAAAACATAGACTAAATAATAATTTTTAATTTATTAATTTAGTCACACCATTTTTTTTCACACACTTCCAAACCACATAACATAAAAAATCATTAGACAAATTCTACCCAAGGTATACCTACATGGATTTCATTACCAAGGGGGAAGTCAACTCAGTTTTCTAGCCAAGTATAAATACATGATTGATGTTATATATTATAAAATCACTTGACACTCGTATCTTTATGGGATTATGAAGTGAGGGGATAGGTCCCAATACCAAGTTAGTACCATCACCAATATATATCCCTTTCATCCTTAACTACTTGATGCCATCCTTAGATTGCCTTTCTAGTTCCTTATTTATAGCCAACTCTCTATAAAAATTATTTATAAAATTATTATAATTCAAAACATTTAGGAATGGCCACACATTATCATTTCTATTTTTATTTCTCACTCTCTGATAATTATATGTTGTATTTCAAAACTTGTATTGGCCAGTATTAGTGCAAGGTTTGTGCTATGTGCCACAATTGGATCAACTGGATCAATATAGTTTTTTGTGTGTTTATTTCAAATATTATAAAAAATCACACTAAATCTTCTATAATCATAATTGTCAAAACTTGTCTCTACCTTCAAAACATAGTCAATTTTCTCGACTATGTCCCCTATAGTTTTTGTTTTCCCATAAACATAGTCACTCTATTTGACCCAATATCTTATAGACTTCTTGTTCTATTTCATTTAAAAACAAAATCTACCTATTTTATTATGTGTCTTTCAAACTCTCTTAGTTTCACCATATGTATAACATAGTTGACTAGTTTAATTGTGTCTTTTTTAGCCTATTTTTTCTACTATCCTAGAAGATATTATTGATTGGTTTGACCCTATATCCTACCATTTTATCTTCATTTTTTCCAAGTTTTTATTTTCCCTCCTTCATCATGAATTTATTTCTTCAGGTAAATACATAATTTAATTAATCAAACATGATGAGTTTTACCAATCCCAATATGTTTCCTAAGACACATCTTGTGGCACCTACCATGGATCAAAGCAATATCCATGTTTCCACCCACACTACCATCTATGGACTCATCCCATCTCTTCATCAACACTCAACCCCTTATTTTCATTAGAATATGATCATGATATTGAATAGATAAACGAAATGCTCTTTTTCATCAATTAAAACCCTCAATATAGAGGAAAATATCTTACAACCATATATAATCTCATGACGGGACCTCATATAGGAGAACCCCATTCACCTTCCTATATCTTTTTTCATGATTTACCCTTTATAATTTCTCTTTCCCAAACCATGACATCATATTTTATGTCTTCTTTAACCTCCATTCCAAGTATTTATACAAACATGGCAAGTTCAACTTCTAATGGGCCTCTTCAAAATACCCACATCCTTAACCAAACTATCAATGCTTCTTTTACTACCAATGCTTCTTTTGATACCACTTTTAATCATTCCACTAGTGCAACACATGTTACTAATCTTTTAACATTCATAGTTCATCCCAAGTTCCTACTACCTCACATAATACTAATGCATCACATACTACATCCAATAGCCAAAATTATACTCAAACTAATCAAATTATCTTAAAAAAACTTAATCAAATTCATACTTTTCAAACCAATAATGCAAATAAGATGATGCAAATGCAAAATGATATCATATATCTCCAAAACCAAACTCATTAGGTTCCATGGGGAACACAAAATCCTAATTCCCCCTAAGCCCCATCAGGGATTCATATGGTAACTGTTGTCACCAAATACCATACCCTAGAGGAGGGTTTTCATGCCTAATCTAATATTTGGGAAACATTTGAATACCTATAGGCATGTGGGTTGCCTATAGTAGAGTTAAACCTCTAGGTTTAAGGGCTATCTCCTTGAATTGACATTTTAGTGCTTATCACCTACACTAATTGATTGCTTGTGTGAAAAAGGGTATAAGTATGAATGAAAGAAAACTATTCTAATGGGGTGATACACCGTTAATATCTCAACAAGATAATAATACTCTTACACTAAGAAATAAGACTTACAACACTAGTTTCAAAGTCATATGATGTTATAACATTAGTATTTCAATATGGAGGTGATATGCATGAGAAAAATCAAGGTAAGTGGAACAGAGGTTAGATTTTAGAATCTAAGGACACTTGTACACTTTAAGGTAATAAAAAACACTATCTTCACTACATATGACCTATTAGAATGAGAAACTCTTACATTAAACATGAAAGGAGAAAGAGAAGCAAGGATAGAATCCTATCACTAGATCTCACCATACATCACTTAGAAAAAATGTTTGTGAACTCAAATAAATATTTATTTTATTCTCCAAATTAAAATTAAAACATCAAACTAGAAAGGCTTTGCCATACATGGTGTGGAATTAGCAAACGAGAGCTAAAATGGCTAGCACTTATAGAATATGTGAGAGGATAAAGAGAAGTGAAGATCAAGGGTCATAATTTGACTTATCAAGGCATGAAAATCAGTTATTTTTTATAGGAGTAGAGTTATAAAGAGACCATGTAATGTCTCTTTTGACAAATTTCCCTCCAAGGCATGAAAACTCAACAAATTTGGCATAGAACCCTTAAACTGGCTTCTTGAAAAGTGTTTTCATCATTGGCTTCTATTGAGCACTCCAAAATAGAATATGAATAATTTAAACATTTAAAATATTATGGGTGGTTAAGAACAAGTTATAACATGCATTGGATGTGTCTTTAATCATTAATCTTCTTCTACAAAAGTGTTCTCACTACCTACAGTCACTATCATCCTTCTTTCACTCATTATTCACACTTGTCATTCAAGTGACCTTAAATTTTCCAAACCAATCCATAAAAAGTGTGGTATGACACCTATAAAGTGTCCTCATGTCCTAAATCCATTAGTCATACCTTAAAATGCCTCCCAATTGGAGTTATCACCTTCTCACTTGGTGATCACCTTCCATTCACTATGCCAGTTTGGACTACCTAAAGTGAAGGTGATTGTAGGGGTACCTATGTTATTTAATAAAGTTATAAATGGATATGAGGAGTTATTTTAATTACCAATTGGTTTCCAAATTTATTCTTGTCTTTTAACTCTCCCTTGAACCTAAAAAATATCAAAATCTATTAAGAAAACTAGTTTTTTACCCTATCCATATAAATAGGGTATAAGTCAACATGATGGGAAGGAGTCTATGGAAGTATTATGCAAGTAAAAATCACTTTCCTGACCAAACTATCCCATTTTTATGCATTTACATCAACTTATTTCCCATCGGTTCATTAACAAGCATTTTGGAGGGTTTTAAGATGTTTTGGCTCTTAAGGATTGTTCATACAATATTGAAAATCGATCCTTAGAAAAATCACACTAGAATATTTTTTAGGACCCTATTCAACATTACCAATTCATTATACCTCTATACTAAGCGTTTGTATAGATATGAGCTCCCAAAGATGCCTTATCGAGTTCTTGTCTATATTCTATGCAAGCCTAAGGTGAAAAAAATCATGTTTATCCAAACTGTGATGAATCTCTACAAATTAATAGCTCTCTCACACTTCATATATCCCTATGAATATTTTATAATGCATTATAAGGTCACTAGAAATGAGACTACACCCCTACAGGCTTTAGGCCTAGTCAAGACCTAGTAGGCCTAGTTTGTACTTTGTTACTCAAAACTACCTTTGATTGGTTTATCATGACTATAGGGTATCTTACAAGTTTTTCCATGTTTAAATAAACTCCTCCAACTTTTATTTTAATTTTATAAACCTCTATGTATCTTCCCCTCTTCATTATCATATCCTTCTTGTAGACCTTACTGCCTGGGAGTGTCCTTTATCTGAGATAAAACAGAGGGCACTTCCCCTACTATCTTTGGAATAAAAAAGATATGATAAGATATTTTAGATCATGGGGACCCTATATATAAAATTTTAGAGCTATAACACACTCTTGTCATCCCCAAATATCATGAAACCTAAGGGAAACTTCTATAGCATTTACTATGTGCAAGATTGGCATATTGGTTGTAGCTTGGGAATTGGAACCCTCCTTACCTTGTTTGAATTTTATGAGAATCATGTGATATGTTTATCATAATTTTAAAGGTGTTCTCAAACATATACAACCCTCTACTATTCTACCAACTCCTCACATCTCTCTAAACTTAGACCCAATCTATATACAATGTACTGTGTGCTGATTGTAAGTGTGTTTCAAGCCAATGGGGTTATGCATATAGGTTTTCACAAATGATAGACCTTTTAAATTATACTAGGGTTCCTTAAAGTCATTAATATCCCTTCTTTAGTTTCTCATACGTGTCCCTTTTTATATTTCTAGTCAACCTTCAAGTTGCATACCCTTAATGCCTTATCAGTACATGGCTTAGCTATAGGTGGACACTTTGGTAACAAACATACCTCTATAGGATGTTATGTATAGTACACTTAATATTTAGGATTTATTATAATTTTTTGAACTCACCTTCATATCCAAACATACTCATGATAAGTTATAGGTTAAACCAACACTCCAATTATTACATTCAACTTTTAATGTGCCATCATTCTACAGCCAACTGTAGATTCCTATCTTTGATGATAAAAAAGGAGTCCTTGAAGGTGGTAATATGAGTTAAGACCCTATAAGATAACTCCATTCAAATTTTTTTTCACCACAAGCACAATTTCCATTTCAAGGAAATAGTTATTTACATGGTTATACTCCATTAGGTATTATATCACTTGTAAGTCATTTGGACTCAAAATTCTATAGATAACACCATCATCTATAGTGAAAGAATTTTAAAGATGAAGAATTCATCTACACCACTTCTTAGGACCAAACACTCATTCTCTTTGGTCAAGACCTTATTCTTAGGTCTGAACTTCATGATGAAACACTTAGGATTATGTATATCTCATTACATCATTAATAAGGCATGCTCCCTATTTTAGAGTTTTTAAGGTAATGAATCCTTGAAACAACCTTCTTAACTCGTGGTGGACTAGCATATGTTTATTTATCACTTCATGGTTATACCATGGCTACCATAACATATTCAACACTTCAAAACCCTAAGGAAGGTTCAATAATTTCTCAAAAACTTGATATCCAATCTTCTTAGGTCTTTATGGAAACTTGTAGGTGCATATGTAGGTGTGAAACAAGGTATAACTTTGAATATGTAATAACATGTTGTCTTACCAAACTCAAATTACCATTTGATGGCTCAAATATGTGATTCTCACCTTAGGAGACCTATCAAAACTTTGGTACCTCTTCACCACATCACTATGACCCTGCAAGACTCTCTTTTGTCTTAACTGTAGGTGCACATGTAGGAAAATAATTGTGCAAAGCTGACTATGTGATATATGACTATGTTTTTCATCAACATGTTAATATTTGATACTAAAACTCTAAAAGGAAGCTGATCACCATGACCCTATAAATATCATGAAACATTAATACACTTTTTCTTGAAACCACTATAGGAAAGGAAAACCTCTTTAGTTGATGTAACATGCTTGTAACTCTATTGGTGATGCCAACTTGCAACTTGAGATGTTTGGCTCATCAATTCACCTTCACACATGTAACCAAGACTAGATACTATTAGATAAGAATTTCCATGCTCACTATAACTAGTTACAATGCTTAGTTTGGATGTATTATTTCAAATAAGGAGTAAACCTATAGGGTGTGGGGATAAGCATACAAAAATGAATAGTTAAATTCTTAGCATTGAGTCATAAACCATAAGAAACCAATCTTTGAAATCCTACCATGAATCTGAAGTATACTATGTGTATTAACTTCCCTCGTAGGCATTTGACCTAATTCCTCTCCTACTGGCCATACCATGAGAAAACTTGTTGACTAATTTTGCATTCCAAGAAGAGAGATGAAGTATCAAAACATTGTTAGGCTAATATTGGGACTTCCAAAGCTGATAAACATATAAGTGAACTTATAAAATCTGAAAATTCATTGCACAACCTTTCACATGTGCCAAAATAGTTGCATAGGCCATATAACTACCCAAATTCTCCCTTTTCAACTATTTTCTTGATTTGACTTAGGAACTTTCACATTTTTACTTAGATACTACCACCTATGATAGGATTATAACATATAGGATGTTTAGAGTCATATTTATACACTTTTATTCTTATTAAAATTGTATAACCTTATTAGTGGCTCAAAATGACCCCTAGGGTGACATAAGACATAAGGAACTAAAAGATGACAATGATAAAGCTAATGACATAGAAAATGACCTCAACTATGACCATGACACACCTTATAATATCTTATAAGACCCTTATATCAAGTTTTATACTATAGGGGGTTAACTATTTTGACTTGTGTTGAAAATAGTCAAAAGTAACCTCATACCACAATCTCTACTTATCAACAAAACCATCAAACATTTACAAAATGAACCTCTAGTACCTCAACTTTCCAACATTGACATAGGAGGTATCACCCCCACCATAAATTATAATATATCTACGTATCCTACCTTGCATTTAAAAATATTTAGAAATGCTTATATAGATTGGGTTAAGCTTAATACTTTTACTACCACTAAACTCTTGGCTAAAATGTTCTCAAGAGATGCCTTAGATTGGTACAATCAATTAAAAACCTACTCTATCACTAGCCCAAAAGACTTGGTCAACTCACTAGTCCAAGAATTCCAAACTAGTGATATTCCTTAAAATAACTTAGCTCATTTTATAAATTGAAAACAACTCAAAACTAAAAAAACATAAATCTTCATCAAACAATGGAAAAATCTAACAACTTTGAGCATAATATGGTGGATGGCAACCTCTTCCACATATTTACCAATATTTTCTAACCTAAATTACAATATCATGTTAGGATCCTCTCTCCAAATACCTTTGAATAAGCTCTTTACCAAGCCAAATGACAAGACTTCATCATGCATCAATTTGAACCACCTCAACCTATAATGGGAACTTGTATGCTCATCAAAAATTAAAACTGTCACACAACTAATGATGGTGTTACTAACACTTATGACACCATACACACTATCCAATATATTACTCCAAACAACACCATGGAGCATGCTCTTCCCCCTAAAAACACTCTTAATCACACTCCCACATTTACTCAAAACAACCACACTAGTGCATAAACCATTATTCCTATAAGAAATTCAAAAAAAAATTCCAATACCTCTAGCATGAGATCTTGACCCCACTCATCCTATGAAATGATGGTATGATCCAAAAAAAATATATTGGTTTCATATAATTTTAGGCCATTCACATGAGACTTGTAAACAATTAAGAAATCTTGCTAGGAATTTTATCCTTGGTCCTAACTTTGACCATGAATCCTTTATCTAAAAACTTCAACAAGATTATGACATAGCTCTTAAATCTCATAAAATGTAAAATAAAAATCAAACTTTAAACCAAGATAATTATCATTTATCTATCTATAAGGATCATCTTCCTAACCACCAAGACACCATTAAATAACCTACTCGTACTACTAACAATGTTGAAAGTATTATAGACATTAACACCAATGACAAAAATGTAGTTAATATGAATAATATGAGAATAGTATTTTCTTTCATCGACTCAAATCCAACACCTACACATCACACCTCTCAAACATTATACATTATTCAAGAGACTTCCCCATCCCACTCATGGAATTAGGGTAATAGTAACTAATACCCATACAATCACAACTTCCAACTACACAAATTGATCGTATCTCTCACACCATTGATATAAATTTAACTCTTCCCCCAACCAACATACAATAATACAACATACCTCAAACTTCCAATAGTATTTATTCTACCTAACCATAATAAATTCACCTAACCATCACATCACCTAGAGTCACTCAACCCACTTGCAATCAACCTAATTCAACCATACCTTATCAACTCAAGTTTAATTATAACTCCAACCCTCCTTCCTAGGAGATATTACAACACTATTCACCGATATCTAACAATCCTCCCATAGTTTATGATGAATGGGATTTGATTCGTAAACACCACTGATAAACTTAAAGTGAAGTTTAAAATATGGATTCTGAATTTTCTCAAACTTAACAAATTCTCAAATATACTCAAAAGAACTTGCAAAATGTTTGGCAAAAGTATTCTCGATTTCTAAGTTGGATTGGAATTGTCAAAAGACTTTGAACTTCCATTCACCAATTAAACCGGTTTTTGTTTTTAAATCAAATGTCGTAAATTGTCAATTTTTTAAAACTTGCATATGTTCATGATTAATTAAAAATCAAAAAATTGAATTTACAACATGCAATAAATGACAAATTACCACATGAAATTGATAACAGAGTTCAACATTTATTGCCTACATCTCTGGGTCCGCCCAATAGTGAGGACCATTTTTATTGAATTTACGCAACAAATGGCTTACAAATTATTTGGAAACATTGCACAACTTTCCTCAGGCCTGATCTTTGTCCAAGAACTCCACCTTGCTGATATACTCGAATCTTAGTCACACAGAACCCTTCCTTAGTCTTCAACCCCTTCTGAATGTGCTTTGGTCCTTCATTCAAACTATTGGTCTATCCAAATAATAATAAAAAATCATTCTCTTTTTAATTATAAATCATAACTAAAAAGGCTTACCCTCTATGTATAAGGTCAAATATTGAAGAAAATTACATTAGCTAGCTATCTCCAAGCTGAAAACTAGCTCTCGACCTCTTAAAATAAAAATACACAGTCTTGCGAAGCTTAAAGTCAAATACAGGTTCATGCCTTTTATATTGTTTGTGAACCCGTAGCTCAAGCGGTGAAGGCTTATCCCTTTTACTGGGCAGGTCATGGGTTCAAATCTCTAGCCTTCTATTTAGGTACTTTGCTTATCTATTATCCCACATTGGGTAGTGGAATAGTTCTCAAGTCCTTTAAATGGAATGGTGGCTCCTTTAATACTGCCAACGCCCCCTTTTGGTGGGCTCGAAGCACCAAAATAAGCATGGTTGTTGGTAAGTGCACCAATCTAGTATGGGTAAGTGTGATGTCCCCTTCTCACGTTCCATGAGGTAGGTGGATGTGGCAAACATTTTAGTCTCCAATGTTGGCATAAGACCTAGTATTTCTCACAGTTTCCAATCTTAGCTGATTCAGCAATGCGTTGGATGAAGTGGTAAATTGGTTCTCCCATGTGGCATATGGGGTTTACTTGGTAAATAATAAATTACAAAGAATTTACATGTAATTTAATCCATACACACTGTCAAATAAAAATATCATCCAAATTTTTGGACTCCCATTGACTTCCACGTGTCACATTCTGATTGGTCCACTTGTTGCATTCGCATTGCAACATGTCATCTTGCGACACCACATTTTACCTATCATAAGAAAAATTCAACAACCTATAAATTTTGCATACGGTGTCCATTTTGCAAACCATAAAAAGTGCTGAAAAGCTCTCAATGAGATCTACACTATTCTATTATTTTCATCATGACTTGGAAATTTTCTCTGAACTGAACTCCAAATCACACCTCCCTACAAAAGAGACTTTTGGTCTCCAAAAGTCTACAATCTCCTCAAAAATGATAATTGGTCTATTGCATCCATGAAAACAAAACCCAATCATAGCAAGAGATATAAATAATTGCATTAAAATGATTCACAATCAAACTAAAAAAATGCCTAATCTAAAAGGCATGAGTAAGTGAATCTGTAACTGCCAAAGTGATTACAACATATCAAACTACCTGCCCAAATGTCACATCTTGTAAAGTGGTGAATTGCCAAAAAACTGAAACAACTCCCAATGTAAGTGCAAGACAAGTTTATAATGTTGACAAAATACAATAAATGTTGTGGACATATTGCAATACAATACCCTAGTATGGGACTTATATGCTAAGCAAATGCAAACAACCAAAATTGTATGCTTCCTAACATCTAAACATGCCCAAAGGGTCTTAAAAAATTCATCCAAACATCTCTATGCCAAAATAGATACATTCAAAATAGCAGTCTAACTGTCAAATGCGGTAAGGAAACAACTCACAACATCACTCTGCTATATCCCCAATTGTTTCAAATGAGTAAATGTTTTATCCATTATTAGACTACCCATACAGTATATTCTGGAGATCGAAAACTTAGAGTTATCAAAAAGTGAGAATTGAAAAACTTCATATGGTAAACCTGTCTTGAAGTGTTCCCACCAACTCTAATTTACATCTATTAAAGCTTATTCATTCCCATAGGTGAATTCATAACCATGCTTTGCAAAAATAATGTAGTGATAATCCACTTAACCAATTCTTTCTTCCTAGTGAAATTGATTGTCTCTGTGGATTCATTATCAATTGCATACTCTATCAATTTGGGCTTGGACATATGTAATTGAAAAAATTGTTGACTTAACCTCTTAAATGGATTTTCACTTGTAGGTTTTACCTTATCCTGGGTTGTATTGTCAACTACATTATGGATTGAATTATCTTCATTAACCTTAGTGAGAGGTTTGTAAATCATCTTAGTTTTAACATTACTTGAATGCGAAGATGAATGAAGCTTAAAACATCTATCAATCCTATGTCCACTCACTTCACAATGAGTACAAACATCCTTCTTAGGTGAGGGTTCCCTTTTGCGAATTCCCAACTTAACATGAGAATGGTCTTTCAAACATGCAATCTGCTTAAACAAAGCTTTTCATTTCCAACAAGTCTTAGCACTATGGTTATTCATCCCATAAAAAGTGCATGGAAATGATTGCATTATCTTTTGTAAATTATATCCAAAATTCTTAAAAGTATCAATTAGATCAAAAGATTTAGTGTAAGAATTAGGAGGTGGAATCTCAATACCTCTTTTACCTTTACACTTTTGAACTAGTGGCCTAGAACCTTCACTATTGGAAGCTCGTCTTCCTTTTGCCATGGAAGAAACTTCTCCATCATCCACTTGCACACTAGTATAACCCAAACCTGCATGAAGAGGTCTATGCTCGACTTATATTGGGTTAGTAATCCCTTGGCCATTTTGACCAAGTCCTTCTCCATTATAACCCATTTTAAACAACAATTAATATTTTATGCCCTTATTGTATCTTTCAAAATCACCAAAAACAATATTACTAGAATCTAATCTAAAATGGTAGAAGAAGATGAAGATTCACGTGGTGAAAAACTTACAGTGCACTCAATCATAGTTTTTGCATCTGAAGTAGAGGGATTTACCTTTTCACACTCACCACATTGCAATCTTATCAAGAGATCATCCTTAGATTCGAGCTCTAATTTTAACTTTTCCACTTGCAATTCAAGTGCAAATTTATGGCATCTCAAGATTGCATTTTCATCTTTGATGGCCTCAATATGTGACAAATAGCC
Source organism: Torreya grandis (assembly GCA_037957365.1). Classification (NCBI taxonomy): domain Eukaryota; kingdom Viridiplantae; phylum Streptophyta; class Pinopsida; order Cupressales; family Taxaceae; genus Torreya; species Torreya grandis. The sequence goes on along the minus strand of JARHVA010000664.1, from coordinate 3,064,697 downwards.
CATGGTTTCTTGTAAAAACCTAATTCCACACTACACACTATAATATAATCAATCTACAAACCAATAATCCAACTATTCTAAAAGCAACTATCAACGCACAACTAGAATCAAACCCTGCATTCTAACTTCTATGATACCAATTTGATCCGTAAACACCATTGATAAACTCAAAGTGAAGTTTAAAATATGGATTCTGAATTTTCTCAAACTTAACAAATTCTCAAAAATACTCAAAATAACTTGCAAAATGTTTGGCAAAAGTATTCTCAGTTTCTGAGTTGGATTGGAATTGTCAAAAGACTTTAAACTCCCATTCACCAATTAAACCAATTTTTGTTTTTAAATCAAATTTCATAAATTTTCAATTTTTTAAAACTTGCATATGTTCATGATTAATTAAAAATCAAAAAATTGAATTTAAAATATGCAATAAATGACAAATTACCACATGAAATTGATAACAGAGTTCGGCATTTATTGCTTACGTCTTCAGGTTTGCCCAATAGTGAGGACTATTTCTATTAAATTTTCACAACAAATGGCTTACAAATTATTTTTAAATATTTCACAACTTCCCTTAAGCCTGATCTCTATCCCAAAACTCCACCTTGCTGATATACTCAAAGCTCGGTCACATAGAATCCTTCCTCAGTCTTCAACCCCTTTCGAATGTGCTTTGGTCCTTCATTCAAACTATTGGTATATCCAAATAATAATAAAAAAACATTCTCTTTTTAATTATAAATCATAACTAAAAATGCTTACCCTCTGTGTATAAGGTCAGATATTGAAGAAAATCCCATTAGCTAGCTATCTCCAAGCTTAAAACTAGCTCTTAACCTCTTAAAATAAAAATACACAGTCCTACAAAGCTTAAATTCAAATACAGGTTCATGCCTTTTATATTGTTTATGAACCCACAACTCAAGTGGTCAAGGCTTATCCCTTTTACTGGGTAGGTCATGGGTTCAAATCTCCAGCCTTCTATTTAGGCCCTTTGCTTATCTATTATCCCACATTGGGTAGTGGAACGGTTCTCAAGTCCTTTAAAAGGAATGGTGGCTCCTTTAATACTACCAATGCCCCCTTTTGGTGGGCTCAAGGTGCCAAACTGAGCATGGTTTTTGGTAATTGTGCCAATCTAGTATGGGTAAGTGTGATGTCCCCTTCTCAAGTTCTATGAGGTAGGTGGATGTGGCAAACATTTCAGTCTCCAACATTGGCATAAGACCTGGTATTTCTCACAGTTTCCAATCTTAGCTGATTTACCAATGCATTGGATGAAGTGGCAAATTGGTTCTCCCATGTGGTGTATTGGGTTTAATTGGTAAATAATAAATTACAAAGAATTTACAACATGTAATTTAATCTGTACACATTGTCAAAGACAAATATCATCCAAATTTTTGGACTCCCATTGACTACCACATGTCACCTTCTGATTGGTCTACTTATTGAATTCGCATTGTGACACATCATCTTGTGACACCACATTTTACCTGTCATAAGAAAACATCAATGGCCTATAACTTTTGCATACGGTGTCCATTTTGCAAACCAAAAAAAGCACCAAAAAGCTCTCGATGAGCTCTACATTGTTATATTATTTTCATCATGACTTGGAAACTTTATCTAAACTGAACTTTGGATTAGATCTTATTATGGAACTTTCCCATCTCCAATCTCAAATACCTTTAGAGATAATGAGAACGTATCCCCATCATTGAAATAGCCTAATGAAATTATTGTTTGAAATGAATATTCCTCATCCTCCCTTGTAGGGAAAGAATCTACCTTATCTATATCCAAAGATGGAATACTTCAACAATGTGAAGAGATGTCCATCTATGTTGATGAAATAATGGAAATCTGCCTCTCACTTAAGTTCCCTATCTCTTTTATGATTCCCAATGAGATATTATTTCATGAAAAATGATCCTCCTTTTTCATTAACATCTAAATAGGTAATATATAAGTTAAGTGTGATGTATTGATGGAGGTTCAGGCACTTGTGTTTCTTGCCTTGAATTTAATAAGACACTTAGATATTCTAAATACAACCTTAAATATATATAGAGTACATGTCAATGCTATGATATAAGGCAAATGCCTCCTCTAGGTTGTGTTTGTATTCTCATTACTATTTATTCTATTATTGTTAGAGTAAAATTTATGATCTTTAACTTTTAACTTTCTTACAATATCTTACTTGATCAACCTTGGACTAATCGTATGAGAGTAGTCACTTCATTTACATGCCAATGTGCCAAATATCCTCATAATGTAGCTATCTACAAGATTCAAGGGGACATTAATCCTTATAATTTCAAATAGTTTCAAGAGTGTGGTTTCTTTAAAATAACCAACCTTGAACCCATACCTAGTGTCCCATTTTAGGAATCCCAACACTTCAACTATCCAATAAACTCCACTCAAGGTTATAATGGTCACCCTAAAATAATTAGGAATATTCCACCTAACCTCTTAAATTTTAATGATGATGAGCTAGATGAGATAATCCTAAAGATTAAAACTTTTGATCTTTCCCCTCAAATCATTTCTCAACATCCTCCTTCTCTTCAACCTCAACCCTGTCAACTTCCTTCTGACAACATACCATTTACCTCAACCAAAAATTGACATTCCATTTATCATGATTCCTTGAATGATAAAATAATTCCTACATGTACCATTGACTTTAATACCCCCAACTATGATGACATTTATGTTTTAGACAACACATTTTTAATTAGATTCATCCAAGCTAGAAACATTGAAGTTCTTAGATATCGCTCTTCTTTCCCTTAGTCTTTTAATTCTTATTCTATTATTCCTTCTTATATATTTCCTAATATTCACTTTTCCACTACTATTCACAAGGTAGAGATGGAACATTCACATGGTACACCTACGGTCCCAGTAGATTCTCTTAGAAATATACTCACAAATCATGCCATGATAGGACCTTATCATTATCCTAGATATCATGACCCTTATAGGATGTTTCATACACTGATATTAGCCACTATACTTAAACCTATTTCAAAAATATACTTACCTACATATGACCCTAGCCTAATTTCTTCTCCATATCACCCTTCCTTGGTGATGGTCTTCTTTCCTTACCATAGCTTGATCTTTTACCCACACATTAGGTAGATCAACCTTATTATGATATTCGTAATTTTTTTAGTCATTGGACTAAAGATTGTCACCAATATCAGTAGTCCCAAGCTTAACCTCCTACCCATTTAGATAATATAGTCTAATAATAAACATATTTTTTACTTTTATTAGATAAATAACCATTATTCTATCCAATACTAAAAACTTGGGTAGTACATCGACACATTTCAGTTAGCCACTACCCATCCCAAAGATAAGACCATACCTCCTCCCAAACTATTACCAAATTAGATCACTAAATATGGGAAAGTATATTGTCTTTGACACTAGTTTGCTACCAATCATATTGATCGATGTTGAATGATATAGTAACATCTTCATGATTTCCCACAGTCAACACCAACACTAATTATTCCTTATCTTATAGGTCACCAAGAAGGCTCTTCCTTCACTAGTTTCACCTCTTTCCTACTCCATATATACCATTCCCATTGATATATCAATTCCTTACCTTAAGTATCCTGCATAGTATATACTACATGAGCATTAATCTTCTTCTTCTACACCTACCTTTTTAGTTGAGATGAGATAGAAGGAATTATTTGCCAATTTTTTTGTAATTATTGATGAGACTCTAGTTAGCATCAAAATTCAACTTCATAGATATGTTTTGGATGTTATTTATAAGATTTTTGGTTAAATATATTAGTATTTGTGAACACAACATGGTGTTCTTTCACATTGTTCTATTTTATGATTTGGATTGGACTTGTGATCCATTTATATATCTTATATCTTTAACTATGAGTCAAACATGCTTTCACTTATCTATTTTTCATGAACCATTATATTATGCTTTATGTGTTTTATATGGTTTCATTCTCTTTCACTTTTTCTTATGGATTCTTATCATTATTTTCATGAATGCAAAACTTATGTTTATGATTTCAATTATTTCATGAATTCTTATATTTTATCTATAATGATTATTTGCTATATTTTACACTCAAGTAAAGATAATTATTATTGTGACTTGGTTATAAAACCATAAGTCCTTTAGTATTTTACCTCTACCATATGATTAGTTGGTAAGAAAATACTTATCATTGTACTAATTTTATACACCAATCTATTTTTATCTCCTTTCTTACCTTATTTTCCTTTCACATACTAAGCATACATACAATTAAAAATTGAGATTACATATGGGTTCATAGGTAAGCCTAAGTAATTTAGTTAGTCATATCTCTAGTTACTTAGTCTCCTTTAACCAAAGTCTAAAGCTCATTTATGTGTATCACTTTTATCACTCATGTTGGTTATTCCAAATTTGTATGGAGGATGAATCACAAAAGCCATAAAAAATTTAAAATCCAAATAATTTAAACAAAAGGTAATGATTCAAAAGGAAACATAAAATTCAAAAGTCTAATCACACCAAAAGACATAAATTTATTGTCTGTATGACATCTCCTAGTTTTGATTGAAGCTCAAACTCTATAGTTGGCCTCATGATAGTGTTGAGGTTGATTGGCATGTGTAGGCCAATCTATTGTGATAGAAGAACAAAAAATCAATAAGTGCTACCTAATTTCTCACAAAATTACCCAATATTTGAAGTAGATCAATGGATCTATAAGAGGTCCTAAAAAATGGGGAACATGTTATGTTAAGGTTAGTCTATTTTACTTTTCTTACTCACATAACCTTTATGATTTGATCTTAGTATCTCACCTATTTTCCTATACATCTTTGTGATTATTGTGAGTAGGCATCCTTTATATTTTGATGGTCGGTATACTCTTAGTGTCTTTTATTTTTACCTAGTATGCCTCATGTTTACTAAGGTTTTATTATAAATTCCTATGTCATTTTTTTTTGCATTCCCTATTTCATTACAATAATCCTATATTTACCCTTGAGGAATATTGTTTTGATAACTGACCATACCCCTTAGGGTTTTCTTTTGTGAGTCACAATGTCAAACCATGGATAGTACTAGGCTCTCTTCATAAATTACCACATTAAAACATTTCCTTATTCTTCCCCTTATTGCCATTCACCTCATCGGTGTTCACCATGTGAGTTTTATTGTAAGACCATGGATAGGACAAGTCTCTCCTCATAAATTAGCACATTAAACATCTTTAAATTATTTCCACCTTTATTTTCACCTCATTGTTATTCCCTTTTTGAATTGAAGTGTAAGATCTTGGATAGGACCAGGCCCTCCTCATAAAATATTCTGATAAATAGTTCATACTAAAACCAAGTCACAATAAAATTACATGCTTAAAATTTGAGATAATTTGTGTTACATTATGATTTATATGTCATTTACGTACTTCTCATCTTGATTCAATATGTTTTTGATTTAAGCTATTTGTGAATAATGGATTTTTATTTCTATTTTAGTTAAATGTCTAGATTAATAAATCAATAAAGAATATTACAATAATTGCAGTCTTGATTTATATAATCTATTTGTCTTTTTAGCTTTCTAAAGATAACAATAAATGAGGATAAATATAACTTAGCTTGAAACTAGACTGAGACAATTGAGATAAAGATTGAAACTAGCTATGCAAGACTAGGATAGTGTCATAAATCTAAATCTAGATTTCATTCAATGAAACGATAGAAGAACTAAAATAAGACACCTTTAGGGTTTGATGCTATTGTCCACTCCTACCATTATTGTCCAAACTGGTCATAGAGACCTAAAATTTCTAGGTTTTTTACGTTGTTCTTGTGTGAGCTTGCCTATGAAATCTTGAGTTTTGAGTCATGATGAAACTCACTATAGAGTTTTTTTAGTCTTCAAACCCTAACCCTCCATCATGCTTGATAAAACAAACTTTGAATCACTTGAGAAAGGGGGGTTAGTTTGTAAGATGCATTGAATGTGTGATCCACACCCCTTATGTGGGCACACTGCCTACATACCAATACTTTAAAGAGGGATCAAGCCATATGTAGTTCTCACACTTAATGTGATTTATGAAATAGTGTGATGTGGATGAAAAATATCAAATTGAGAGTGCTTGAGGTGGTTGGGGATTGGTATGAGGGTTTGAATATGTTTGTAACTATGTTGGGTGACTATATGCAGAGAATAGGGAAATTTGCCTTAGTTATTTTTTGTATTATTGTTTACTTTATAAGATTTGTCACCCCCTTATAAATGATCTTTTGATAGGTTTATATAGGGAACCATTGATCATGGGTTAGATGTATTCATACTAGGTTGACATAATGAAGGATAGGGATTAGATGAAAATGACCATTTGGGCTCAAAATGCAAATGGATAAGAGCACCAAAAATGGGACACCCTAGGGTTTGGTGCTATAGTCTAGGTAAGGCACTCCTATCCTACAGGCTTGAAACATAGGGGAATAAGATTAGTCTAGGAAAATTAGCTTGGCTAAGGTGGAATGATTGTTCATAAGAATTTTGATGCCTAGTAATGACTGAAAATGTGTCTAGAAGGGTTACAAGAGCATGCAAAAAGTAGCTATGGATAGGGTGTCATAATCCACACTCTAATTTGGACATTTAATATGACTACATTTTCCCCACTTTATTCTAATGATGTAACAAAGTGAAATACTAGGATAAAGGAAAAATAGAAAGCATACCTGAACTTACCTGTAAGGGTGAAGCCCATGAACATGTGTGATATTGAGTGATACTGAGTAATGTTGAGTGATGTTGAGTAATGTTGGGTATGTGTTGTACCAAAAGTATTACCACAAATATATCTGAGTGCTAAATTACCCAAGAGTGGCTCAATAATACAAAGGCTAGCCTTTTGTCTCCATGATCACCCACTAAGTGAAGCTATGTGATCATGTGTGTGTTAATCAATGTTTAGACTATGTGTCTAATCCATTTGAGTAGGTGGCTCAAGAATACAAAGGATAACTAGTCCTTTGGCTCCATCATTACCCACTAATTAAAGCTATGAACTAATATTAGTATTAATATGTGTCATATGAGATGGCTCCTGAAGCCCATGAATGCTTTGTAATATGATAATGTGGTATGGATAGTCGAATGTGTTCTGAAAACTAGGCTAATCTTGGCCACTTTGAAAGGTGGATATTAGGTTTGTATGAAAACCACTCCAAAACTGAGAACTAGGATTATATAAAAGCCACTCTAAAATGATGCCAACCACCTAAATATGGAATAAGGCATGTAAATATTGATAATACTTGGGTAATGCAATGAACTAAAAAGAAAAGAAGCAAAATGTACCACACACATTTCTCCCAATCACTAGTGTTTATAACATGGATTATGATCTAGAAGTTGTACCGATTGCCTAATCTAAAAATGGATGAGAGATCCATCATGCCACACATTATTCCCCTTATATCTTGATACTCTTAGAAAAATTGTATTAAAATTTGCCAATATAAATTGAATTGTAACTGACAAAATTGTAACTAAACTTAACATTTTGTCTGTTTCTAGAAAATTTAGGTTTTCTATTGTTTGGACAGGAGTGCCAAAAATAAGATACTTTGTTGTTAGATGTTGTATTCCAAGTATGGTGATCTTATCCTTTGTTATTTTTGATCACTATTCTCTATTCATCACTATTTTCCTAGTCTTTTCTACCTAGTTTAAATTTTGAATATTGTTCTCAATGTTCTAAAAATTGATTTTTCACCAGCAGAAGGCTCTGATCTCTATGATAAAACCCTTGATTATTACCCCCTCTTCTAAGGGTAATAATGAATACCTTATAATGACTACCCTTAGAAGAAGGATCACTTCAATTGTGTTATGCTACAAAATACATGATATAATTATGATAATCCAAAAAATGTCTCAAGATATAGCATAGTTTGTATTAGAGATTGTTAGATCAACAGGGGTATGCCTAGATAGATGTAACAATGTAATAACATATGCATTATACTAAACTAAAACTTGAAATCTGGTTAGTTGTTAAGGAGAGATGGAGCATGATTCCCATCATGGCATTTAATAAGGCAAGATAATGCATGATATGGATCATGGAATTGCAAACAATTGAGGGGAAAATAAGCAAAAAAGCATGCAAGGCAAGAAGTAAGAAGCATATAAAAGAGGCCAAGGGGCCAAGCAAACAAGGACATGGGCACATGCCACTCAAATTGGTAAAGCAAGTATACAAGGCATGTTTAAATTCCCACATACACATACAATTGAAAACAAGAAAGGTTAGCACAAGGGCCATAAGCACATAGAACAGTGCAAGTAAAGGACATTGGAAAATGTCTAAAGGCACACACAAGAGTAAAAAATAATAATTTATAAATGCAATCATATCTAGCTATGCAAAGTAGGAAATAAAAGCAAGTAAAATATGAAAATACTATCACATCTAACTAATCAAATCAAGAAGTGAAAGCATAAAAAATGTAGTACAAGACTAGGTAGATGTTAATAAATACACAAGTGCTATATACTAGTGAATGTCGATAGAATAATCTATGTAAGATAGGAATTAATGTACATCATCATAATAAATAGAGTGTGTGGTGTAGGAATAGCATAACCTAGATGGTGTAGTCATGTAGAATATGCCCCCGATGGGTAGATATGTCATTATATGTCTCAAATGTAGAAGTAGGATGCCCTCTCAATGGGTAAAATGAAACAATCAAGGATCTGAGTGTCACTGCATACACTCAAATAAGATCAAGTAAAGCATGGTAATGTATATAAATTGATAAACAATAGCATAGAATATCAAAATGTAAGTCTAGTATGTTATTAAAAATGTAAAACATGAATAATGCATATAACTAAAATATTTTTGGTGTTTTGAGTTATTTGAATGTTTTTGTATTTTAAAATGTTATAGTGTTTTCAGTATTTTGAAATTATTTGAATGTTTTTGTATTTTGAAATGTTATATTGTTTTTAGTATTTTTGAAATAAGCTATGTACAAGCAAGAAAAAATAAATTATGTAAAAGTAAGCAAAGAGAAACTATGTACAAGTAAATATGAAAAAATGATATTAATTGATGAGTCTCATAAGAGACTCCCTATCATGGTATCCTATATCAAGGAGAGGGATCATGCATGATTGTGAAGCATGATGGAAGGGATGAGACTGTGAGTCTAAAATTTATGTATGTTATAAGTGCTCTAAATACTCTGTAGTGGAAACTGATTGTGGGATCCCCCTATAACTCTGATAAGTGGATGTAATTACGGGGCCCTTAGGGACTCATTTGGTATTAGAAGAAGCTTTTTAAAAATATGCTCATCTTCCAAAGGGCAATAGGAGGAGTAATGACAAGATTATTTTGGGTAAATGTGTTCTTTGGGGGATTATGAGTTACCTTTGAAACATCTTGTCCTGCAAGGATGGTTTTGTTCTTAATACATTCAACTAACCTATCCAATTGCTTAGGTTTGGCTTGTAAGTATTAAAACTTAGACATTTGGATCTTGGTCTTCCTAGTATGGTCAATTATATCAAATGACTGAAAAGAACTAGGAATAGAGGAAGGAAGTCCATCATTCTAGGTTTTATTAGGTGTGGTACTGGTATGATAAATTGAAATAGAAGGTGTAGGATTGTTTGAGGTACTTACTTTTTTATTGATCACCGGGTCCTTTGATTAGAAAGGTAGAGAAATCCCCCATTTAACAATTGAAATTACTAGTTGAGATTCTTCCCCTATTTTTCTCTTATTATCTTATTGAGTTGACTAGTCCTGGGACCTGGTAAATACAACGTATGATCCATCAAACACTTCTCCTTTACTTCTTGCTTCATCCTAGTAATTAAGGAAACTAATGTTAGAGTCTCTAGCTAATTATTCTTCACATTCTATAAAGATATCAATGTCATCTTCTTGGTTCAACTCAGGATAGAAAGAGAAATCATGTTCAGCTTCATGATAACTAACTATTGAGTTAACTAGTGCTGCTTCAATGGCAAGCTTCCCTGGCAGGGTAGGAAGGTGATTTGGTTGCCCTTGATTTCTAGTAGCATTGCCTTGATATGAATGGTTGAAAAATGTCTTCCTTGGTATATCTTGATAAGGAGGAGTAGACATCCCTTGTGCCATTTGCTTTTTTAGAGCTAGCAATTCATTTACTAGCTTTTGCACCATAGGATTAGTGGTGCATGTAGAGAAATTTTCAAAAGATGAAGAATATTTATTTCTGTTAGGATCTCTTCTTATCTTTCCTTCCAAAATAAGATTATCTTTAACCTCAATCAACAAAATCTAAGATGCAACAAGATATATGTGGCCAACCCACCTCAACAGGAAACTCACTTTAGGAAGCTGAGAATTGATGAAGAAGCATTTAAGATTTTTAGGTGTCAGCTGAGCAATTGTAGGAATCATGTTCCTTAGCTTGTCAAATTTAGAAATGAAGTCTCACATGGGTTCATAAGGCTCCTTCTTCATTTGCAAAAGTTGAGCTAATAGAGCATGTGCATCTTCTATAGGTTTGAATCTAGCCTCAAACATGACCTTGAGAGTGTTTCATTTAGTCACTATTTATGCTTACAGATGATAAAACCAATATGTGGTATCACCTTGCAATGTTTCCACAAACAATCTGAGTGTTATGTCTTCATATTCAACACCTATCACACCACAGGGTATGCATAAGGTTGCAATATGCTCATCAAGATGAACTCTCCCATCACCATAGAACTTGTAAAAATTCTTCCTTGAACTATGGGGTAGCTCATGTAAAGGTGGGGTTAGATTCAGAGGACCAAAAGTATTACCCTAGGGGCCTTGAGCTGCCATGATATGACTATTGAAAGGAGGGATGATGAATCTCTATGGGATATATATAGACAAAGCTCTACTAACAGAGGAAAGATAAGCTTCACCTAGTATTGGAGACCTAACGTTTGTAGGAGGAAAACTCTTGGTTCACTGAAGGTGAGATGATGGAGGAAAAAGATCAAAATTACTCAGCTACACCAACTCAAATATAGGGTTAACAATACCTTGAGCTCTCTAACGTCACGTATACAGTGGATATGCTAGAGTGTGAAATGGAAATGGAAAAGAATTGTAACTACTTCAATTTGAAGCTTGAGGCTTCAAACTATGTGTTCTTCCCTAGCGGAGTCACCAAAAACTATTGGCATGAAGCTGCTTGTTCTTCCCCAGCAGAGTCACCAAAAATTGTTGGCGTGAAGCTACTCATTCTTCCCCAATGGAGTCACCAAAAATTGTTTGATGAATATTTTGTCATCAATTGGTTGACGGAAAAATGGGTACATCAACCACAACATAAGGAGATTTATACAACAAAATGGGTGTGGTGACCACAGCCAGAATGATACATATCTCTCCTCTCAGTAAGGAGAGGTTCCCTATAACTATAGTATACTAATATACGATGAAAATAGACTCAGGGGTGAAATCATACCATCCATCTCTCTTTTTTTAGGGATGATGTTCATAAAATAGAGGAGAATTTTGGTGTAATTACTGAAGGCACTTCTCTTCTTTCAGAAATGATATTCAACAAACAATAGGATTCCTTCCTGGGTAGTAACTGAATCCACAAGAAACCTACGAAAGCCAAAAGTCTTTAATTATTTCTCCTACTAATTAGGACAAAGGACACTGTAGAATGAAGTGTAGCACAAATTCTCCATTTAAAACTACAATAGAGTAAAAGATTACGAAGGATAAAGGGAACTCAAAGTCTCTCCAGTATCCTTTACATAAAACACAGACTAAAAATAATTATGGTAGCACAAAGTCTCCCACAGTCAACTTCAAGACATCTTCCAGCTTATTTCTATTTGTTCTACTTATTTTATTAAATGGACAAGACTATATTTAGGAAAAATACATAAGAATAATTTCCTAGATAACATAAGCTATTTCAACACAAAGTCTGAAAGGTCACTTGCTTTCTCATCACTTAACAAATTATGATTAACAGTCTAAGCTCAAAGTCTCAGGAATGCCTTTCAATTTGGGTAGAGCTTCAATTCTAATAAAAGAGAGATCTCTCTATTCAAAATGAGAGATTACAATATATAGTATCTAAAAAAAGACTTGGGCACTTGTTTTCATGAAATGGCCCATGCTGTATTGAATGCATTAGAAATTATGTGAAGGGGCCATACTGGAATATATTATCAGCATTAACTTTGGAATTATAAATCATCTCAAATGTCTCCTCCTAAGCATGGGTTGGCTGGTCTTCTTTATGATGCTTACATGGTTGTCCATTCACCTTTACTTAATGAAGAAAAATAGGCCATGCCATTGAATGTTTATGTTCTCTGAGGTCCACCTGGTGGATTTTTCCACCTACTAGAATAACTCTTCTATAGATATTTCTAGATTTTTTGTAGTCATTCCCTCTTTCCTTTCTACCTTTTTTATCTTCTTGGTGATCTAATCTCTCAGGGCTATCTTCTCGCTTCCTTCTGGTGCCTTTGGCTCCTTTCTTGGCTATTCATTGAGTTTGTTCTCAAGTCTTTTAAAAATCAATGGTTATTTCATTACCTTGAATTTGACATCCGTGGGGATGTCATTAGTTGCTTGAACCACTTTAAACCTTGAACCTTTGAAATCTTTCAGTTCAATGGTTGAACGGTTCAATGGTTCGGTGGTTTGGTGATTCAATGTTTTGTAAAGGGCCGCGTTCACTTAGTTTTCTTCTTCAGTTGAACTATTTTCTGGAATCTTCCACTTCATCTATTCACTCAAAGCTTCCACTCAAACTTTGAACTCTTTGAACCTTTGCACTCGTTGAACCTTTGAACCTTTCAAAGGCGAGGTTCAATGGTTTAATGGTTCATTCTAACTCTTTGGATCCCTTTATTTTTTAAGTCCATTAAACTCATTGAACTTTTGAACTCATTGAACCTTTCGGAGTTCAATGGTTCAATAGTTCATTCTAACTCTTTAAATATGTTGAAGCTTCAAACTCTTTGAATCCTTTTATTCTTTGATTCCATTGAACTCTTCAAACCTTTGAACTTGTTGAACCTTTGAACCTTTCAGAGTCAGGGTTCAATGGTTCAATAGTTCAATGGTTCATTCCAATTATTTGAAACCTATTGTTGAGTCTTTTGATTGAACCTCAGTGTTGAACCATCCTCAAAACACTTATGAAATGCCTTAAGTGTTTTGAACTTCCCTTTGAGAAAGCCCGCTTGTTGAACCTATGATTTCCTTAGCTGAAAAGGCTTGAATATTTGAAAAAATTGACTACTCAAAACATTTTTAAAGAAAGAAAGGAACCATTTTGGCTTGTAGGACCAAAAATGGTTGACATGTTGTCCACAAAAATAAGTGACGTATTTTGGGAACAACAAATAGTTTTCTAGGTGTTGGAAGTCTCAAGACTGGTAGGTTGGTGGAATATGTCATGATATTCATAAATGCTAATTAACACTCATATTCCCATTGAAAAGTGACCCCTTTCCTCAAGAGGTGTGTAAATGGCTGGCACTCATCTATCAATTGTGAAATGAACCTTAAAATAGATTAGATCTTTCCTTATAGGTTGCAGAGCTCTTTAAGATTAGAAGGTGGAGGCATTTCTAAAATAGCCTTGACCTTATTAGGATCCACTTAAATCCCTATTTATGACAAAACTAATCCTATAAATTTCCCCAAAGTGATACCAAAGACACACTTCTTAGGATTTAGATGAACCTTATACTCATAAATTCTCTCAAAAAATATCCATAGAATATTAGGATGTCTGACACATGTTCTTGATTTAGCTATGATGTCATCAACATAGTCCTCAATAATATCATGCATAATGTCATAGAAGATGAAATCTATAGCATAGTGATAGGTGGCCTCCAATGTTATTCAACCCAAATGACATGAATTGGTAATAAAATCTTCCCCATAGAATGGTGAACATAGTCTTGTGTTGGTCTTATTGAGCTATATTATTTGATTGTATCATGAGAATCCATCCATAAGGGATAACATCTCATACCCAATAGTATAATCTACAATCATGTCGATATTGAGAAAAGGAAAATCATCTTTTGGACACATCTTATTGATATCTCTAAAATTAGTACAAAGACATATACCCTGTGGATTTTTTCTAACCAAAACTATATTTGATATCCATTCAAAATAGTCCAATGGTCTGATGAAGTCCACTCCTAATAGTTTCTCTAATTTTGCTTTTACCAGAAGAGCAATGAATGGATGCATCTTTCTTAATTTTTGTTTGATTGGCTTAGAATTTATATGGACAACAAGTCAATGCATAACTAAATCAAGGTCTAATCCTGACATGTTATAATAAGCCCATACAAAAATATCTATGAAGTTTATTAGAATGGTGAAAATATGGTCATGCTCTTCATCAATGAAGGAGGCTCCAAGATAAATAATTTTTGGGTTATCATAAGTCCCTTGGTTTACTTTTGTAGTGTTTTCTACAAGGAATGTTGAGCCATCTTATAGAATAATAGGTTGCATTTGATCCTAATCTTCCTCTTTTGCTTTAGCTTCTATATGTTATTCCCAAAACTGAAGATAATGGGATGAGTCTAAATGTATTGGTTCAGGTAGTGTCCAACAAAAAAATATTTGTATAAAGTTGAGAGTAAGATTCTCAAATACTTTTTTTCATTTTGATGTGAAATTATCACTGGATATAGATTTAGGGCTTGATAAACATTGGAATATTTTGGAGATGGGTAAACTTCTTCATCCAAGAGCACCTGAAATAGGTTTTCACTTAAGGGCTTGCCTTTTTCTTTACTATTTTCCCAATAAACAAGCATCTTAAATAGGTTTTCACCTAAAGATCTTGATGTTTTATCTTTTTTGTGATAAATAAAGTTTGCCTTCTCTCCAAAGTAGGTAGAAGAGTCCAAGGAGAAGTCAAAGCCTTGTTTATGATTACCAATTGGTGATATATATTTGAGGCCCATGTACTCAGTAATAGATTCTTCATTTTTCAATTCATTAAGGGGTATGATATAATTTTTATGGTTCCAATCAATGAGGTTGGGATAGCAAAGGCAAAGGGGATAATGGGTGGTGATAGTCATAATGGAATTGGATTCAAAAAGTTATATGTTAGCAAGTTCATCATAAATGTTATAATGGGATGTTACATCACTACCAAGAGTCTCGTTGCTAGTCAACTCATAAGAATCACTATTTAAATATACGAGGTTAGCCTTAGGTGGTATAAATATGAGACTGTGACTCATTTAGGCTTACTTGTTGATAATGGTTCTAGGATTCTTTGTTCTCATATCTCGAGGACTTTACCTGTATAAACAAAGTTGTCCATAATCTAATTAGGAATAAGATACTTAGGATTATGAAAACAATCAGTAATGCCATAAGAATATAACTAGTCTCCTCCAATAAAATTTTCTTGATATTAATTTGGTGAAGTAGCAGGTATGAATACCATTAGTGGTTTTTGTGCATCTTTCTTCTTTTACCAAATCATGTTGGGTATATAAGGGTTTTGGAAATTATTAGGTTTACCAAAATACTTAGAAACTTGGGAAATGTATCAATGTGGAAAACATCCTTTAAACAATACATGTAATGTCTTGCATCTTCCATAGTGATTTGTTGTGCAAACATTTTGGGAAATGTTTCAGCCAAAGTAGAAGTAAGGTCACTTGGGTTGATATAATTGGATTTGGGTGGTTGTGAAACTATTTATTTGTTATTCTTTACTATGAATTTAGAACTAAGGCAATAGTTATAATTGTGAAACTCAACCTCTATATGTTTACAATATTGATAGGGATGGAGATCAACACGAATGGTAACTTTAATCTCATCATGGGGGAAATTGAGGCATTGGTGCAAAGTGTATGGGACAGCCTATAATTCATGGGTACAAGGATGACCAAGAAGTATGTTATAAGGCAATTCAATATCCATAATATTGTATAAATTATGATGGGACACAAACCCAACAATGATTGGAAAATAGATAGTTCCAAAAGATTCCTTTTTAGCATTGTTGTATGCCTTGATCATGACTTTTTATAGATGGATGTCTTTAGCAGTGTAACCCAATTGTTATACTAACTTGAGTGACACTATATTCATCCCTAGACCATTGTCTATAATAACCTACTTGATTTTATGATTTTTGATGATGACCTCAATATATAAGGGGTCATTATGGCTAAGACCAAGAGTAGACATGTCCTTCTGATCAAATGTAACTTTTTGAAAAGGTGGCAAATTCCTTACAAGTGTTTGGAATTTTTTAGGGTTAATGTCTTGAGGAAAAATAAATTGTTGAAGGAAGATGTTCAAGATGGTTCCATAAACTTTTGATGTACACAAAAGAACTAAAATAGAAATTTACACAAGAGTTTTACTAAGTTAGTCTGGGATACTATATGACTTTTCAATGGAAGCACAAGAGGGTTTAGCCTTGATTGGTGTAGTGTTTAGTTTTAAATCTGAAGGCATAGTGTTCATATTGGGTCTAGTATTATAAGAGGGAAAAGGGCCTTGGAGGGTGACTCATGAGTGTCTAGTTATAATTGTGCAATTTTGAGTCTGTATGTAGTCATTATAGTTATAATAAGAAGGAAAATGACCTTAAACGGTGACTTGTGAGTGTCTAGTTACATTTACACAATTTTGAGTCAATAGGGAGTCATTATAATTAATATGATGGGGTCCATAGATAATAACCTAAAAAAATTGAGGTGTCATGGAATTGCTTGAACCTTATTTGGTATTACTTAAAGAAGAGGGTGTTGAACCTATAATGGGGTGTCTAGTACTTTGAAAAGCATATGATAGTTCATGAGCTTTGATGGTGGTAATGTGATTTTTGTAAATATATTCTATGGTTCTATTATAATAATATGGCATGTTGTTTTAACGTAGATTATTAACATGGGTATTATGATCTTGATTATGATCATGCTAATTATGATTCTGGCCTTATGCTTATTAATGTTAGTTTTTCCCTTGTTTGTAATTATTTCTTGCTGGTTGTTAATTGTGTTTGGGAAATGGGTCTTTTTAAATTCCCATATCTTGATTAGTGTTTTAGGTCACATGTTTTACTTTAATTTCAATACTTCTGATCAAATATACAATAAGATGTCTCAATTAAACACATCCATAAATATCATGGCCAATAACATGATAGAAGTTTTAAAACTCATATGCTTGATAGCAATTGGATTTGATTTGATCCTCAAAAAATGGCCTTAGTATAGGCCACACAATTAGATTAGATGATATGAGATTTTAGAACATGGCCTCAATAGGTTCTCCTAGTTTGTTGAATACTCTATATTTATTCAAAGACCTTCATGGAAGAGCCCTTTGTAAAATGGTTGGTGGATTAGGTGGGGCTAGTTTCACATTTAGAGCTGGTAGAGCCTACACCATTTATACATGTCTAGATTCAGTCACTCCATTTCCCACCATGTTCTTATTTTTATCAAACCCTTTAGGCTTTTTTGTAATAATATCCAGAATAGGTGATTGGTTATGATTAGATGTTTGACCCTATGAATAGAAATTAATAAGGACTTTGTTAATAAATGCCTTCTCAATCTGTAGACCCTTGTCTATGATTTTTTTGAATAATGTATTTGCATAAGCAAGTCATAAATTAAGATCCACCTCAGGGTGTAATTTTTAAATGAATATATCCACCAACTATTTATTTGGAAAATTATGTTGAAAGCATCTAGCTAATGCTCTCCATAACTATAGATATGTTTTGAATATTTCCCCATCTCATTATTTGTCTTTAAAAAAGTCAATGATAGTCAATTCATGTTTAATGTTGTAAAAGAAATGGTTGACAATTTTTTAGATAAATCATTCCAATCTACCACCAATCCTTTAGGTAATTTGAGGAGCCAGTCTAAATCTTTTCTTTCTAAACTACATGGAAACAAGTGAAGAAAATACACACTACTATAGGGTACATCTTGGCATAATACAAAAAATGCTTGGATATGTTCTTGAGGGTTACCCTTTCCTTTGTATTTATCAAAATTAGGTGCCTCAAAATGGGGTAGAAAGGGGACTTGGAGAATACTTAATTTAAACGGATATGGACATATCTTGTCAAACTTATATTTTTGACTCGATTACCTATCTCTAGTCCTACCATAATTTCCTTCATCAAATTCCACTTTTTCATGTTTGGTGCATTGGTAGGTGGAATATTATTTTTATAGGGTGGTATGTGCCCCTATTACATTATTTTTTTAGGGATATAAACCTTATGATTAGTGACTTTGTTCAGATTTACTCCTTGAGTTGAGTAGATTGTCTGTTAATTCTTAGATGGTTGATGGACATTTCTTATAATTTAACCCTATGAACTATAAGCATACTACTCATTTTAAGATTTCTATGGCTAGTTTAACAAAGGACATGTTGCTTAGGAGGAGCTTTCCAAATTATTTTGAATAATACCCCCAATATGTGTCAAGTTTTTCATCCCTTGGCTTTGTGAAGGGACAAGATCCTCTTAATGACTTAAGAATTTATGATTTATGTCTAATGAAGCATGTTGTGAAGCATTTCTAGATTTTTTTATTTAGATGAAATACTAGGATCAATCTTAGAAGTGTTCTCAATTAGGGTATCTTACATTTGAGCTATCACATTATATTACTCTTTATAATCTTTGTGGTTGATCTAAGTTACAACTAAAGAGTTTGTTAAGTATGTAATAAGTTGTATTTCATGTCATTTATGGATGGTCATGATCTTGGTAGTAAGATCTTGACCATTGGGAGTAGGCTCTATGAGTGTTTCCTTTACCTTGATATAAGAATAAATATTAGCCTTTGAATTTCAAGTGATCAATTGTTCTTATTGTTTATCTTCTACCCTAACAAGTGTGTGTAGTTATTCCATAGGGAAATATGGTGGTAACCTAGCACCCAATTATATCAACCTTAGTAGGGATTCAACTTTGTCTTCTAAGGGTTGATGATCATAATAATATTATTCAGAACCTATGATTATTGGGATATCTTTAAACACAATGGAGTTATCTTTTCCATCATAAAAATTATCTTCCTCATAACTAGGGTCGTAAGAGATCCCACTATGAGTGTACCTTTACATCATGCTTGGAAGATAGTTTTCTACATTTGCTAAGATGTGAAATGTATTTTGAAAATGGTAAAAGGGTGTGTTTGGATTTATTCAAACAAATGACAAGGTAAAATGAGACTATAATAAAATAAGTGGCATAGTACCACACAATTAGAAGAAATTTATTACAAATTTACTCAACCTTAATGGGTTAAAATTGTCAAATTAGAAGAGGGTAAGATAACTTTAGAACCTAAAGTGTAGGCTAGCACAACAAACTAAGGTCTAATATATGTCAATACCATAAAAGATAGATAAAACTACAAGGATTTGTGTCTATAAAATTATAATAAAGTCTTTATTATTATGAAGATAATGATGAAAACCAAAAAGCTCAAAATGTGAGTCAACATAAGAACTCCTAAGTATAAAGCTAAAACCAAATGGGCATCACAACTCCACCATATGGTAATAAGATGTAGAATGGTATAGTAACATAGAACATGAGTGAACACAAGATAATCTAAGTTCACATTGAGAATAAAATGATGATGATTCTATGTAACAACCTCCAATCCAAATGAGAAATTATACCCAAGCTACTCAAACCAGGTGCAAAAGGTAAACGAATAACACCTTGGATCATAACTTAGAAAGGTGAGATTTCAAATTTAGATAAAAATAAAAGAATTTTATATTTTTTTAAAGTGGGAAAATGGTCTAGACTCAAATTAACATCATAACAACAAGATCATAAAATATAAACATAATGTTATAAATGATGATTTGAATAAGGCAAGAAAGTGATTTTAGTTTAGCCAGCATAATGCCTCTTTATTCAAATAGAATGGTGTATGACAAAATGTTTAGTTTATTTATGTGTTTTTGGATTTTAAAAAATTTTTAGACTCAAAAATACCAATCAATTAATGTATAAAATGACAAAACACACCTAAGTGTAATGTCTAAAGTTATAAAATAGACAAGGTTACATAATACTATTGAATTCCATATATATATGTGCTCTTGAGAGGATTTTATTTGTTAATACATAAATAAAAATGCATGAAAAGTAGGGTTTTTACACCCTTCTTCTCTCGATAGTTTGTATGATGACATGGAAATTTAGGCTACTCACTCTGCATCAATATAATGTCTAAAACTAGAGGAGTTGTTCTAAAACTAAATTTTATACGTCTAGATGGTCCCAAGTGTGGCTAACAATAGAGATGATCATGTCAATTGGATCTATGTAAACTATATTTTTGTGAAAATTTTATCATTTTCATAACCACTACATCCATAAATTACTTAGTGTAGTGAAATGTCCAAATTGATCATACATTCTAAGGGTAACAGTTGCTAATAGAGGTAGTTTAACCACTCAAACTACCATCCTAATGATTCACCATATCAATTTGTATACCCCACCATGTATTTGGGTTGAAATTATTCTAGTAGATGAATTCACAAGTCAATTCATCCTTAGAGAACCCATGAGGAGGCTATGAACTCCCTCTCACAAGCCAAAGTTCATAAGAATAAAGATAAGTGAGAAGACTTTATGTTCATGTTAGGATCACCCAAACTATAAAAATTTGAGGACATCCCTTAAAAATTTATTTTCACACCTTTGGAAAAGGCACTAAATGAAAATAATGAGCTCTTTTGGTCACCCAAGTTCCCTAAAGGGGATGAGGGTAGAACATATGTGCAACCCTCATTTTGCTAAAAGAACAAACAAATTCACTAAATAAGCATGAAAATAGAACTCTTAAGAGTGTTTAAATAATGTGAGAGTTAATTTTAAGGCACTAAAATTAATTGTGAATTGAATTTTCCTTTGATTTGATTATTGAAGTGGAGACTAAATGCCTTAAATCTTGCAAAGAAGATGTTTAGAAGTCTGAAATGAGGATGTGAAGTGATAGAAAAAAATTATAGCTTGTTGTCGTAAGTATTTATTTTCTTGTGTCGGTCAATCTCATCATTCCACAGAGTGATCTCATCATTCCATAGTGCATTCTTTCCATTTTACATATTGATCTCATTAAAAGATGGAGTACAGAAGACACTGGCTTGCAATCTCACTATTTGACTAAGCAATATCATTGATTAGTAGGGAGAACTCATATAAACCCAGGGCAATCCTACCAAAATGATAAAAACTATTTAAAATAAAATAATAGTCACCTATCAATTTTTTCTCTAAAGCAATCTCATCATTCCATAGGTTGATCTTGCTAATCTGTAGAGTGATCTTGCTAATTTTGTAAAATATATAGGTAGATAAAAAGTGTATTAAATTGATCTCACCATTCATGAATGCATTTTAACTATTTCAGAGGGTGATATCACCATTTTTTAGGTCGATCCTTCTAACTTCCAGAGTGATCCCACTATTTCATAGGTCAATCCTATCATTTATCTCAAAAGTCGTAGAAATGTAAAATGATAGGGAAAAAAGTGCAAAATAACCTCTCAAGTGGGTTTATATGAAAAATTAGAAAGTATAAAGACTCTTTTGAGGTGTGAGTCCCACTGGGCATGCCAAAATGTAGATTAGGATTACAAGATGTGTTATTCCATGTATTAGTCAAGAAAATATCTATAAAGAAGCACATAGACAATAAAACATCAATCTCACTCCCTCATAGGGTATTGAAAATGAATTATAAGAGATATTTAAATAAGTAATACTACCAAACCTTTTAAATAAAATTTGTCCTTATAAGAGTGGTCAAAAATCATATTTTTTCCTAGATTTGGTCTTCCAAGTCTATGTTAGTGATGAGTATCATGCTCCTTCATCACGTCCTAGTGCACCAATGCCTTAGGTTCACAAGATTTGTTTAATATGTGAAAATAGGTGAATATTTTATATATAAATTTATGCATAATAAGTTTGTATATTTCAAGTTTAAAAATGGTGGTCTTGGCTCACTTATTTATAACTTTTTGAAAATGTTCAGAATTAACCATGACCATCCATCTTGAGATCAAAATGTGTGGTCATGAACTGATTCAATTTTGGAGGGACAAGTCATAAATATTACCATTAATATTTAGAATAATGAGGAATTGATGATGCATGGGAGAGCTTAATCCTAATATTTATTCCATTAATGACCTATGGATACCACTCTATTGATTATGTCATGAGATGATGCAAATTTGAGGAATGAATTTTCAATTAATAGGTTTTCAATAACTTCCATAGATTTTTCACTAAGCTCTTGATTTTATTTAATTTGACTAAGTGGATTTGATTAATTTTTTGTAATTATTTTGAAATTCATTGAATTTTTTATCAACCTAGTTGAAAATGTCATTTTATTAAGTCATAATTTGACTGGACTATAAAAAAATAACGTGTTAGTTGTGTACAGAACAATACCCCAGTTAGGGTATTATGGATGCAAAATAACACAATCATGTGATGTGTGTTGTCAAATTATAAGAATTTAGTTGTAAAAATAATAATTTTTCATGATCACAATTTTAATCAAAATGATTTGATAAAATATAATAATCACATAAAATTCATTGCCCCATTCAAGGATACATTAGCCGAAATCAATGTCTGTACGTGACAAGTTTGAACCATTTAGTGAGTTTTAATGATTTTGGCCCAAATTGTGGATTGTCTTAAAATATGTGTATTATATTGATAATTGTGTCATAATAGTGATATAAATTATATGTCTATAACTAAGTTCTAACTTATCCTTATTATCCTTACATACCACAACAACCTCTTGTGAAGTACCTTGGCCAAGGGAGAGATTGAGCCTCGATGGGTTTGTATTAAAAGGTAAGTATTCCTAACTTTGTTCCTCCTTTGTAAGAGTATATATATTAGCATTTGTAATTATTTCTCATACATTAAGATTTCATATACATTAACTTGAGTATAGATCTTTTACACATGTTTACTTTTTATGTTTATTACATCCACTTTGTGCCACAAGCTTTGACGAGCACTAGAATAGAGTTTGTTTTACATTTATATAGTGAATATGAAAACATAAGACCTATTTAGGGTTATTTCATAGTTTTATTTGACTAGAGGCTTTGGATCCCTCTCTACTTATGTTATTATGGAAAGAGATCCCTTGTTTAGGTCTAGCAATTCCATCTTAGTCATGACCTTGAATATATAATGTATCAACAATAGAAAGTGTAAGTAGGATTTATCTTCTCCAAGCTAGGATTTATTAATAGATCAGTTTCATTTACCTTTATATACATTGTGTTGAATCTAATGTGAACCAAACCCTTGTATGTTTTTTTTTCATGCTTTCATTTTATCATTATATTATATATTTCTATTTTTGTAGTATTATTTTGAACTTATCAGTATAGTTATAATAGTTTGTGCACATGTTTAACACGCAATCACTCCAAAAATACATAGTTGACTTGATCAAATTTGTACTTCTAGATCTTGCTTCCATATAATAGTAGTGACCCAGTCAACTTTTTTCTACATTGTTTGCATATAGTATCACCTAAATTGATTCTTTACTCTTCACAATCAAGGAATTAACCTCTTTTTTCTAGTAATTAATTCACTTTTCCTTTTAGTTGCATGAATTATTAGAATAATAAACATATATTAATTAGATAGTTTTTCAAATTACCAATTTATTCACACTATTTTTATCTTTTTCACACACTTACAAATCACTTTACACATAAAAAACATTAAACATTTATCTTCCTAAGGTCTAATTACTTGGATTTCATCACCAAGGGGGAATCTAACTTGATTTTCTAGCCAAGTATAAACATGTGGTTGATGGTGTATATTATAAAAACACATGACAAACTTATTGTTATGGGATTGTGAAGTGAGGGGGTAGACCTAATACCAAACTAGTACCATCACCAATATAATTCCCTTTTATCATAAACTTTTTGAAACCATCCTTAGATTGATTTCTATTTCCTTCTTACATCCAACTTCCCATCACATTAATTTAAATATTTATTATAACTTAATAACACTTATCAATGACCAATTAGTTATAATTTACTTTCAAATTTATACCTACTCTTTTATCATTATATTTTATATTAAAAAACTTGCATTAGCCAACATTGGTGCAAGGTTTGTGTTATGTGTTCTAATTATCAATCACATTGATCCAATTAATTATGTGATTAATTTTATTTTATTAGATATTATTTTTCAAAACCTTTATCTATTTTTATAACACTATCATCCATATCAACATAGTCTCTTACAGACTATTCAAACTATCTGTGTGCATTACACAATTGACCTATCTAACTATGTCTCTTTGTATTTCTATTCAGTACCTTATCTAAAAAATACATATACTATATATTTTTTTATGTCTTCTTGTTTCTTTCCTTACTTCCTATTCAATTGTACATAGTTGACTTGCATAACTATGTCTCCTTTTACTCTGTTCTATTCACTATTTAATAGAACATAGTCAACCAATTCAATTATGTATCCTATTTATTGATTTTTAATTTCATCAAATATTTATCTTACTTTTATCATCATGAATTTTTTATTTGAGGATAATATAGAGTTTAATCCAACAAACATTATGAGATTTACCAATCCTAATAGGTTTCCCAAATAATAGCTTGTGGCCTTCACTTTAGATGAAATCAATGTTTACTTAACCATTCGTACTACCAATTATGGGACTCTTCCTCATTTGTACTCAATTATTAATCCTTTATTATCCTTAAAATATGAGCATGAATTAGATCATACACCTGAAATGATCTTCTTTGTTAATGATTTTCCTCACCATAGAGGAAAGGGTCCTTCAACCATTTATAATATTATGGTATGTTATCAAGTATAAGAACCTCTTTCATCTTCCCCTACCTTTTGTCAACTATTTGGGGGATACACTTGATTTGATTCTCAGCCTTTCCCTTATATTTTATCTCCTTCCCACACCAAGAAATATTCTTCTATGACCTCTTCAACCTCCATACCAAGTATCTCCACTAACATGATAGGTTCAACCTCTAGTGGGTCTTTTTCGAAGACCTTCCTCTTTAATCATGCCACTAGTGCATCCTTTACTACCAATAATAATCATGATACTAGTTATTCTTTTTATTATAATTCTAACCATTACATTAGTGCATATTTTGATACAAATTCTAATCATGCTACTAGTAGTGATTCTCATGCCACTAGTGCAATGCATGTTATTACTCATAATATAACCCAAATCACTAATACCAATACCAATGCTTCCCATGTTGTACACACTAGTCAAAATACTCATCAAATTTTATAATAAACACTCAATAAAATGAATAATTATCAAACTAATAACATAAATCAAATGATGTAGATGCAAAACCATCTCATTAAACTTCAAAATCAACCCCAAAAAATTTTATGGGGATCATAAAATCCAAATACCCCTACCCCGCTCTAAGTATTCCCATGGTAACCTTATTCCCCAACCACCACTCAATAAAATTGTCAAACATCTCAAAAATTAACCTCTTGTACCTTAAATTGCTAATATCTATATAGGAGGTATAACACCTAACATCAGTTACAATAGGTTTACCAATCCCACATTACATTTAAAAACATTTGGTAACATTTAAAAATATTAGGTCAAACTTAATACCTTTACTGATACCAAGATATTATCTAAAGCACTCTTAGGAGATTATTTAGATTGGTATAATTAACTAAAATCCCATTCTATCACTAGCTTGGAATATTTTTGTAACTCCTTAGTACAATATTTTTGAACTAGTGATCTCCCTAAGAATAATTTAGCTCACTTCATAAATTTTATGCAACTTGAAACTAAAATGACACAAGATTTCATCAAATTATGGAATAACTTCTCTACTAAATGTGAGCATAACATGTCAAATTATAATGTCTTTCATTTATTAATTAATTCTCTCTACCCCAAGTTTCAATATTGAGTTAGAATTCTCTCTTCAATAATTTTGGAAGAAGCCCTCAACCAAGCTAAGTGACAAGATTTTATCATGCACCAATTTTAACCATCTCAACCTCCCATGGGAACTCTAATTCTCATTAAAAAAAAAAACCATCATGCTACCAATGATGGTGTCATTAATACTTATGACACTATTCACAACATTCAAGCCATCACTCCAAATAATACTATGGAGCATGCTTCCCTTCCAAACAACACTCCTAATCTAAATTATTCCTAAAAAACAACATCAATGTCCACAAACAATTATCCTTATTCAAGTTTCAAAAACATATTACAAGGCGTATACCATTATATATTTATCCCACTCATCCAATGAAAACATGGTATGATTTGAATAATATTTTGGGGTTTCATGCAAATTGGGACCACTTTCATGAGAGTTGTAGACAATTACATAATTTATCTATGGAATTCCTTCTTGGTCCAAAATTTGATCATGAATCACTCATTTTTAAATTCTAAAAATCATATGACATATATTTTAAAACCCATGAAATGTAAAATAAAATTCATTCTTCAAATCAAGTTAATGCTCATCTTGCTATTTACAAAGATCCTTTTCCTAATCATCAAGATATCAATGACAAGTCTAATACTTCCAAAAATAATGTCTAAAGTATTATATACCTAACTAATATAAAATTTGGTAAATATGAATAACATGTGAAGGTTAGTTTCTTTTATTAATTCTAATCCAACACACACACGCACGCACATGCACACACGCACACATGCACGCATGCACACACACACACACACACACACACACACACACACACACACACACACACACACACACACACACACACACAAAACCTCCCAAACATCCCGCATCATTCAAGGCTCTTCCCATCTCATATCATGGAGTTGGGTCAAGATTGCCTTATAAATTTCCAAGAACCACCTTTAACACCTCAACTAGATAATACCTCTCATACAATTTGTACTATTCCTCTAACATCTACACACATAGACAACGTTTCCCAACCTTCTAATAGTATTTCTTCAACCCACTCACAATAAAAACTAAATCAAATATCTCACCACCTAAATATAATTAACCTATTTGTCCTCAAACTAAACCAACTACAAATTACCAACACAAGTTTTACTAAAATTCTAATTCTACTTCCAAGAGCTCCTACAAAATTATGCACCTTTATCTAGCAATCCCCCCATGGATTATGATGAATGGGACCCCATTTCAGAAAAATTCCATCTCCCATCTCAAATGCCTTTCCTAGAACTAATATGAA
The DNA here is from genome assembly GCA_037957365.1 of Torreya grandis. NCBI lineage: Eukaryota > Viridiplantae > Streptophyta > Pinopsida > Cupressales > Taxaceae > Torreya > Torreya grandis. The sequence goes on along the minus strand of JARHVA010000664.1, from coordinate 3,037,262 downwards.
CTTCCCCCTATCATCAAAACCATTTGATGTAATTGTTATTTTAAATGAACATCCATCATCCTCCCCTAGTAGGATGTGAAGCTACCTTGTTTGTGTTTGAATATAGTATACTTAAATAATATAAAGAGATGTCCATACATGTTGATGAAATAATGGACACTTATCTTTCCTTTAAGTTTCCTATCACTTCCATGATTCTAGATGATATTTTTATTTATGTGAATGATCCTCCCCTATTAATTAACATCTAAATCAGTGATATCTAAGTTAAGAATGCTTTGATTGATGAGTATTCAAGTACTTACATCACCTCCCTTGATTTCATTAAATTTTTTGGATATTATGAGTCTAATCTCAAGTACACACATAACACATTTCAAGGTTACAATAAAAGGCAAATGCCACCTTTAGGTTGCTAATGGATTCCTATTACTATACCTCCTATTACAATCCACCAAAAAATTATGATATTCAACTTTACCATCTCTTACAACATCTTTCTTAGTACACATTGGACTCATTTTATAAGGGCTATCACCTCATTTGTATGCTAATGCATCAAATTGTCCCATAATGGTTTTATTTACAATATTTAAAGAGACCTAATCACTTGGAATTTCAAATAATTCTAAGAACATGGTGTCTTTAAAATAAATACCCTTTAACTCTTGCATAGTATCCCATTTAGGGAATCTTAATGTTTTAATTATCCTATCAATTCTACCCAAGGTTATTGTAATCGTACTTCTCATGACCCTACTCCTCCCTATGATTACACATCGACTCACGTGTAGACTATCAACCTTGGTCATCCCAATTTAAGACATCCACTAGCTAATTGGAGCTCTTCCACATCATATTTTTACCCTCCATACATCCTTAGTCCATATTGGCCCTTTTGTACACAACACATGCCTTTTAGGGACCTATTGGGGCCTTTTAAGATCATGTTGACTAGCTTAGGCCCTTGTTTAATCCAAGCTATGGATTGTGTGAAGGAAACCCATGGCCTAGGCTACACATTTCATTCACAAAATTCATAGCCTAGGATGTGGCCTTGGTATAATGTTCTTAAAAGTGCCAAGATGAACCCAAATGGTCAATAATAACTAGTTTTAGGTACCTTTGTCTATTAGGGTTGGGATATATGCCTCATTCTCATTTTTTTGAGCCTCCTCTCTTCTCTATCCACACTTTATCTTGATTATTCTTCCCTTTTTTGACTCCCATTCCATATTTAATCTCTCTTGATTCATTATTTGCACTCTTAAACTTGATTGGTGATAGAGGATCTAATATGTTGTTACACATTTATTTGGAAACTCCATTGCTAGTGGTAGTTGTTCCTACTTCCTTGTTGATTTTTTTTATCTTCTAAATTTTATATTTCACCTAATTTATTCACTTGGTTGGAGATTTTACACCATTTAAAGTTATTACTTCACCCTCACCTTTGCTCTTGGCTTTTGGTTTGGACTTCAGCTTCCACATAGCTTGGTCTTCCTCCTAAATTGCTTCCTATATTGGATTCCTAGTTGGTAAAACATCTGCACATCTTATTTGATCTTCATCAAAGGGAAATTTTATATACAAATTGAAAATACATTTTTTTGTGTGGTGTATATGCTAGGGTTTTATTTGTTTTAGAAAAATAGTTGTTTTATTCATTGCTTAGAGTAGTTTCTAAAGTTTCTTGCATTTGTATATGGTTAAAGAGTAATTTCATTACTTGAAATATTCCTTTATTGCATATTATTTCTCTCTTTGGAAACATTCCTCATTTCATAGTAGATATATACATGCTCAAGACTATTAGAAATATTTTCATTGATGTCAAATGTCTAACATTATTGGTGACAAAGTCCCCATAACATTTATTGTCTAAAGGTGTTTTTAATCTTCATATTTTGGTTAAAGTGTGTTGATATTTATTTAATATTAACAAATATATTTTTGGTTTCATAAATTCAAAATAGGGTCCATGAATAAGTCAAAGATTCATGAGGTAAAGACAAAAGAGGGAAATGACACATTTTCCCATGAAGGGTCATCTTGAGGAATTTGAAGAGTCACCAAATCAAGACAAAAGGGAAAAGGATGCATTTGCTCATGAAGGGTCACCACCATGTGACTTTTCAAATGAAAGGATTCGAAGGGTCATTCAAATTTGGCACCATTTTCCATGTGGATTGAAGGTTCATAAAGGGAGAATTCCAAAGGTCATTTAGAAAGCTATAAAAGGAGGCTTGGGAAGCCATTTGTAATATACATGAGTGTGCATGGTTTGTAATTGTTTTATATAAGAAAAGAGGAGAGAATAGAAAGATATATTTTAGAGTTATATCATTTGTTAAGAAATGAAAATTGAGAGATGTGTTTTACATAAGAGGGGTTGGCGCTCTTATGGGTTGGTGCTCACAAATAGTTGTTGTGTTGGTGCTCAACAAAGGGGTTGGTGCTCCTGAAAGTTGGTGCTTGAAAACTTTGTAATTTGATTTGGTTATCATTCATATACTGTATATTTTTCTCTATGGTTTTTACCACAATGGGTTTCCATGTAAAAAAATGGTCTCTCTCTCTCTCTCTCTCTCTCTCTCTCTCTCTCTCTCTCTCTCTCTCTCTCTCTCTCTCTCTCTCTCTCTCTCTCTCTCTCTCTCATGTGGTACATGTTATTATTTTAGTTTTATTGCATATCTTGAATGTATGGTTAAGTGGAGTTTGATTAAGTAAAATTAAAAGTTTTATAAGATATATGATATACTAATTCACCCCCCCCTCTCAATATATCCTATGCTTAACAAAGACAAACTAAAAAACTTACTTAAACACTCTTGATAAACTAGAATATCACATTGTTAGAAAATAATAGTATCGATCTAGAAAGATAGATCAAATATAGAATAGGAATACTCTTGAACCCTTTATTGAAAACATATTTATTTATGAAAAAATATTTCATTTAGCCTCAAATGCCTTATATTCTAGATTTACATTTTAATGGTTATCTCTCCCCATTTGGTATTTTTGTTTTTGATTTGTTTATGTAATCAATAGTCTAGTCTTAGCTACTTAATTTACTATGGTTGGATCTACTAGAGGTATTTGCATATTTTGTATACTTATTCATGTTATCCCCAACCTTATTTATAATTCTATCTATATCTTGGTACAAGCCAATAAATCAGATAGCCACTATAGACCTTATGTAGCCCATAGAACCCCTGAGCCTTCTAGACTCTTAGTGGTTTACTTTAGCACCCTATCAAACACTAGTACTATTAACACTATGGATTTGCACCCTTGATAGGAGGTTGAGCTTTTGTCTTCCACACGACACAATGGAGACTCCCCTCTTGCTGTGGGTCTGGCAAAACTAAGGGGAGAATATCTAGATAAGGGCTAGCTCCCTTTGATGCATCTCTGAGGTCCTAGATTTCTTACTGCTAAAAATGGGGGGGTGAAAAGGGATAAAGATTACTGAAAATAGAACCTAAACTAAACAGTGATGCACCAAAAATGGTTGATCTACTCAACTTTGACATACACTTTCCACCAAGAACAAGCTGACATATACTTCATTTGATACGAGAAATTCTTCTACATCAGTGAGTTAGGGGTCTGTGGAGATACAAGGAGGAAGAACTACCAGAGGCACTCTAAGACACACTATGGCAGCCTGTTCACATGCATTTATACTATGCTAGGGAAACTTATAGCTAACCTACAAAAGAAGAACTCACAATACACTAGACATGTTGGAATCATTCTATGAAAGCATAAAGGAAAATGACTTAACATAGAACAAAACCATAGACATATGAAAAAGTGTAAAAATGGAGGTAAAAATGCTTCTTTTTTATTTGAGGTAAATTTATTATAGGGCTACACCATACAAGTTGAGAGATCTCTTCTGAAATGAGAAGTTACAAATATATATATCTAAAGGGAAGAAGTAATGGTGCCCTTCTAGAAAAGACTTTGGTGCCCTTTTGCTAGTGGCCCATGTGTGTTGAGAGCATTGGGAAGAGGAAGCCACTTGAAAGAGAATGTTGTGTTGTCTCTAGTTTTGACTTTGGCATTCAAATATTATTGTGAAAGCATGGGTAGCACCTATATGCCTGCAAACAAGACCACTCATTCAAGACATTCATGTGGTTTGTCTACTCATCAATGCAAAATGGGGAAAAATAGGCACATCTTCACTGTTTACACTCTTTGATGACCACTTGGAAGAGACTATTTCAACTGCTAGAATAACTCTCCTGCTGGTGCCTCCCTTTTGCCACTCAGGCTATTTTATCTGTAGTTCATTATTTTATTTATTCTTGGCTTTGTCCTTTGTCATCCCTTGGCTCCTTCTGGAAATATAATCTATTTGGCCTGAAGGCCTTTGAATTCCATTGGGTTCACACTTAAGCATTTAAATATCAATGACTATTTTATTGTCATAAAGTTGACGTTCACACACCTGTCATCATTTAGTTGATTCCTTCAACTTTCCTTCCTTTATTCAGGTCTCTATCATTAAACCTTCTGGTTGAACATAAACCATTTTTTGGAGTTCAATGGTTCAATGGTTAAACACTTTGTGTTCTGCAAGGAGTCATTGAAATGACCGCTTGAACTAACTCATTGAACCAAACACTTTGAACCAAATATTGAACCAACTGACTAAACCTTCCTTTGAACCAACTGATTAAACTTTCAATTAAGCCAACTGATTGAACCTTCCTTTGAACCAACCGATTAAACCAACTGATTGAACCTTTCAGTTGAACCAACTGATTAAACCTTCTCATTGAACCAGCTGATTGAACCTTCTAACTGAACATACAATGGTTCAAATTTTCAAAGGTCTAATCTCTTTAGAAATATCATGTCATTGAACCCTGACATTGAACCACCTTTTCCAACCTTAAGGAAAAGTATCTTAGACATTTTCAGACTCTTTCCTTATGAAATTCTTCCACCAAAAGTCTAAAGAAGCTTTGAAAAAGCCTTGCATTCTTTGAACTATTCATCTTTTTGCTGAAAGACTTGTGCAAATCAAATTTGAACTAGATCAGAATAATAGGGGAAGAAGGAGACTGATTTTGCCCTGTAGGACCAAAATGATCAACATGTACTTCCATTAAAATTATTAGAGAGACATTATGGCACACCCAATGGGACCTTACATATGGTTTCACATTAGTTGTATCTCATTTAGTTATTTCTTATCCAACTCCCCTTTGTTAGCTATTAGGTTTTGTTTTTAGTAGTATTTTAGCTCTTACCTTAGTTATTTTCTCCTGCTTTTGTTTTGTGTCATTCTCCCTATTGGTTGTCCATCAATTTTACTTTTTTATTATCTTTAATGTTGATCATGTTTCATTGCATCCATGGCTGATCTCCCACCCTTGGGATGAAAATCATGGTAGATTCAAGGTCTCATCCTTGAGCTCACTAATGATCAAGCCACATTTACAATGGAATTTCATAGACACTATAGGATCCAAGAGCCTCCCTCGACCTAACATGGTAGTATACACCCTCTCATGTTTGAAAGGGAATAATATTGGTAGGAATATAACCATTGGATTCAATCTCCTTTTCACTAGTATGAGCTTCATTCATTCTATGATGTTTCATTTAAGCGTCATGTCATGCCTCGTTCACCCATTCAAGGTGATGAAGATCTCATTATGCAAATAGGATTTGATAAGCTACATGAAATAATTAATTATTATCATATAATCTTTAGGTTAATTAGTTAATTACTTCTCCCCCTAGGATTTGATAGTGTGCTTCCTTTAGAAACAAAGCTCATACCCTTTTAATTTTGATTGCCTCAACCAATTATCATGTGAACTCTCCACCTCTTTCCCAGTTGGAGACTTTAGAGTAAGAACATCCTCATATCCATGCTATGGTTCATAGGTTTTCTAACTCAACAAAGTATCCCCATCTTGGGGGTTCTTCCCATCCTCCTAGTCCTTTTAGAACACCTGATGAGAATGCTAGTTTTGATCACCACTTATGGACTAGAGATCTATGGGATGTGTATTAGGACCATTAGTGGCCACTACTTAACCCTCATCTGATGGCACATGACTAGCATCATGGATATCTTAGTCATCATGATAGTTTCCATGAGTATGCCATGTCTTCCCATCATCCCCATGGGGACCATCACACTTCTCATGACTGTTCTCCACCCCATGGTAGAGATGATTTACATCATGAGCATACTCCATATTAATATCTACCCTGGCATCATCTTCCCTATGGTCATGGTCATGGTGATGTTTATAAACATAGGTAACATCATCACCGTCAATATCCCCCTCTCGGAGTTCATCATGAACCTGATATCAACTATGCTTATGAGAATCTCCATCAAAATATTATATCCCCTTGGGTATGTGCTATTCACATTCCTACTCCTATCCCTTAACTACCTAAGTTCAATGGGATGTGAGACTCTAGTCCTATATAGCATATTATGGCATTCATGATGGTGTGTATGTATTAGGAACAAGATGAAGGCATGATGTTAAAGCTCTTTGCGTGTTCTTTATGAGCCAAAGCTCTTGTCTAGTTTCAAAATATGCCACTAGATTCTCTCTCTATTTTCTAGCTCCTTTTAGATGACTTGCTCCAATATTTAAATATTTATAGACCCTTTAACCTTAGTATCTAGTCACTCACCTCCATAGCATTGGCCAAGGTGAGTCAAACTTTGATTTGTGCATATTTGGCATTCAATTGTTCATATGTGTAAGATTAGGTTATAAAATGACCATCTTTATGACATGTTCATATGATCATTGAGTTAGGAGGTTCACCTTGAAGTCATTGAGTGTGAACATACCTCTTATAATGAAGTGGTTAATGAGTGTTTGAAGATCAAAGTGTTTGAGGTACATGCAAGCATATAACCCATCCCTTATTAAAAGGCATCCTCTTCACACGATCATAATTATAATGTGATTGACAATGGTATTACTAATTCTCCTCTTAAGAAGAATAAAAATAATAAAAACCATAAGGTGAATGCCTCAATCGATAATCCAACTAAAAAGAACGATTATGGATCAGTCATAGTAAAATAGTGGATGGTCTTTCCTTATGACCCTACTAAGTTTTGAAATTTCCATTAAATGAGGGGGCATGATGATAATAATTATGCCACCTATAATTCTAGTGGGAAATACTCACCTCCATCATAGAATTATCTGCTTAGAGAACCCAATCACAAGTTGAATGTTTTCAAGGAGCCTCTGCCTAACCACGATAAGGAAAAGAAGAAAAAAATAAGAAGTCAAAGGATAAGGTCCCACAATATCCTTATTGATATTCCACATCTTCTAACTCCTCTTCTTAGGCTAACCTGAGAGGGAAATCCAAGTGTGAGAGTAGTAAGGTTGTTCTTGCTATCAACATAGCCTCTATTGGGTACAAGTGCTTTATTAACATGTATTTTGATCAAGCCACTGACCTTTTTGGAGAGACTAATGGTGTTGGGGACCCTATCCAACCCACAGGGGTATGAAATCCTAAGGTACTATTTGAATTTAGGTGTAATAACCTTCCCCAATTTAGACATCTTTACTCTATCATAGAGGAGTTATAGGGCCTCTCAAATGGGATGTCCATTTGAGACCGTCTTCACCTTTACCTTGAGCAAAAGGTACTCATCTTCAATGATCTTAGTATATATCATGAGATTCCACTACATGATGATGTCTAAGTGTTGTTTAACTCTAATTCACATGAGCACCCTCATCCTCCTATATTATCATTCACCTAGCTTCTTTTCCAGAAATTTTGGTTCTTGAAAAGAAGGATCATTTCCCTCTCTATATCAAGACTTTAGTTGATGATTTTTGCATGAAGTGGTGCATCATCAATGAAGTAAATACATTTAATAACATGCCACTACATGTGCTTAACAAGATTGGGATTAATTAGAATAATCTCTCTAATTATTTCCATAATTGTGTTAGCTTGAACAAAGACACAATTATGTCAGTGGGGAACATGAAGCTCTAAGTCAAGTTTGGCCCCATGATAATTAGAATTAAATTTTGTGTGTTAGACCTTAATATTTGATACAACATTATTCTTGGCCATCCTTGGACCACTGCCATGTATGACATCACATTAGAAATATTTTGCATGTTGTAGTTTATGCATGAATGTGAGGTTCACACCATGGAGGCTAACCCAAATCCCTGGGGATTGCTCTATGTAAAGATAAATCCCTTAATCTAATATTTGGTTATATCCACATGGGGGTCTATATATTCTCATGCAACCCCTATTTTTGAGTCTCATTTCTTCAAGGATAAATGTTTTGATCTGATTGAGTACCATTCAATATTCATTCCTTTAGAGTCTGACACACATCAACTGACTCCCTCTTCCACTCTATGATACTAAGCTAACCCATCTCTTTTTGAAGATATATTCTAGGATGTTTATATAGATGTTGATCTCTCCCTTACATCATGATTGGACCATTAGACTATAGTCTCTCTCCATGTGTTTCCTGCTAAGACCACTAGAGTGGTCAAGTTTGATCTCAAGTGATATTTCATTCATGTTATGGCACACAACCTATTTAAGCAGAGAAAGGCTTACACCATGCTCATGTGAGCTTGCCTTAAGTATCATTATCCCCTTTATCATCTTAGTTTGTATATTTCTCTCATAGATCGACCAACCATAGGCTTTCCTATGGAAAATGTCCTAGTAGTTGAACCTGTAATGTTAGATGAGTCACTCACTCCTGTGCCTAAGTGTTTCAAGGAAGGAAATGCTATAGACTTTGAAGGATAAATAATGTAAACCTTGGCACTTTATCAAGGCCTAAAATCATCAAGATTAGTGTTAGCCTTACTCTAGAGGAATGGGATGTTTTGGTTTCCTTAATACATGTATTTTTAGACATATTCACTTGGGAATATGTTGATATGAAGGACATGGATCCTGACATAGGTGTCTATAATCTCATCATGGATAATGAGACCTAGTTCATTTTCCAAAAGCAATGACCATTGGATCTTAAATTTTTCTAGTTGGTCAAATCATAGATTAAGAAACCCATCTAAGTTGGCTTCATCCAATATGTTGACTACCCTCGATCAATTTCCAACATTGTTTCCACTCTCAAGAAGAATGGGGATATTTAGATTTGCATCAGCTTTAAAGATCTCAATATGGCCTACCTAAAGGATAACTTTCCTACTCCTTTGATATACTAAATTTTTGATTCCACCACTAGATTTAAGATCATGTTCCTCATGGATAGTTTCTCTAGGTACAACCAAACCTGGATTATACCTAAAGACCAATACAAGATGAGGTTCACTACCTCATGGGGTAAATTTTATTATGCCATCATGCCTTTTGGTTTGAAGAACATTAGGGCTACATATCAAAATGACATGGCCCATATTTTCCATGACCTTATCCATAATATTGTGTAGTGTTATGTCAATGATCTCCTTAATAAATCCTATAAATGGGATGAGAATATGTGATACATTAGGATATTCTTTGAGAATCTTCAAGAGTATCACATCAGTCTCAAACTTGAGAAGTTTATTTTCAATATTTCAATTGGAAAGCTTCTCAGCTTCCTCATTTTTTAAAGGGGCATCAAAGTGGATCCTAATAAGATCAAGGCAATCCTTGATATCCTTCCCCCATGTAGCCTCATCTAGTTGCATTTCTTCCTAAGAATACTCAACTTTATCAGATGTTTCCTTAAGGAGTATAATCACAAATCCATACCCCTCACATGTATTTTACACAAGGACACTATGTTCTTATGATCTGCTACAGTCCAAGTTGATTTTGAGGAATTAAAGCATCTACTTCATAATCCTCCATCCTGATGGCACCCATTGAGGGGTGTGATTTTATCTTATATACCTCTATTACTAATCTTTCCATCAAGGACATGCTATGCCAAAAGGATGATACTGATAGGGAGAGAGTTGTTTACTACATCTCTCACACATTGATTGGCCTTGAACTCAATTATTATCTAGTTGAACATTAGTGCCTTTACCTCATCTTTGTTAAAAATATGTTGTGACATTAAAAGTTGGGCCATACTACCAACATGATTATCCAATCCAATCCACTTCATTACTTGTTCAATAAGACACATCTTGCCATTAGGCCTATGAGGTAGATCATGCTTCTTTAGGAGTTTGAGCTCTACATATTTAACCAAAAGTCCACAAAGGGCTTGGCTATGAATTACCAACTCACTGAGTGTTCACTACTCAACCCTAATGTGAAACTAGTTGATGATGCCTTTCCTAATGAGATGATCTACTTGGTTGATCATGTTGAGGTCTCTGAGTGTGATTGGTATCAAGATATTATTTATTACCTTAAAGACCAATATTATCCCACTGTTGAATCTTCACATGAATTCTATTAGATTTATAAGCTTGAAATATTCTATATCATCATTAGTAGCATCTTATTTAAGGGGGTCTCGATGGTGTGTTGATGTAGTACCTTGCCTTTGAAGATATCCCTCTCATGCTTAAGGAGTCTCACGAGAGAATTTGAGTGGCCACCTAAGAGGGCAATCCACCACTTAATGTATTATTAGGATGGGATACTATTATCCCACTCTTATTAAGGATGTGGTCTAATACACCAAGAAGTATAAGATGTGTTAATCACCAGGGATGCCATCAATGCCCCTATCAACCTCTTATACTTTATTTATACCCCTTGGCCTTTCTTATTTTGGGATCTTTAATTCATTAGTGAGTTTAAATCCACCTCTTATGATGGCCATCATTGGTTCATCACCACCACTGACTATTTTACAAAGTGGGTTGAGGCCATGCCTCTTAGTAGCATGTATGAGAAGATCATCACCAAGTTTTTATTAAACCAATTTATTTATAGGTTTAGGGTTCCCACTATAATTATGGGAAAAAATGGCCTAGGATTATAAATCCCTAAGATGCATAAGCTCGCTAAACACTTTGGGTTCAAGATATGATTCTCCTATACCCATTACCCCAAGGGAAATAAGCAAGTAGAATCTTCAAATAAAACTTTGAAGAAGATGATTCTTCATAACATTGCCTATTATAAGAGAGATTAACATATCATGCTCTATCCTACCCTTTGGGCCTATAAAAATAACTTTTTAATGGTCATGGGGACAACCCCATACTCTCTCATGTATGGTTCTAAGGTTATTCTTCCCTTAGAGGTCGTAATCCCTTTGCTACAGGTTAAGAATTTTAGTTCTCTTTCTGATGAGAAAGAATGTGCTACTCTAGATGAGTGATTTCTAGCTACTCTTGAGCAAAACCATGCTTATAGTGCTACCAATGCCACCAATTCAAGAAACTAGTGCACCCTCACCAATTCAAGGTAGGTGATACGGTCCTCATTTTTGATAAATAACACTGTAAGAAGGGAAAAATCACACACAAGTGATTTAGCCCTTTTGTTATCATTACCTTTCTAGAGAATAAGGCTTTTCATCTCTCGAACCTCAAAGGCAAAACCCTAGGACACCCAGTCAATGGGTTTTACCTTAAGATATTTCATGTCTAGGTCTTATGTGGCCCTCGAAGAAAGTTACCTATGGTGGTAAGATGATCCTTTCCTCTCTTATATCACCAATAACCTTTGTGTCATTGGTATATGTTTGTGTATGTGGGTTCTTTGTTAGTAGTTCTTACTATCTAATCACATGTATCTAGTAGTCTATATCAGATGAAGTATACACATCACATACAAAATAATATACACACATGTGTTAATAATGAGAAAACCACTATATATATATAAAAAATGCATGTTTTTCTCCTAGGTACATCACATGGATTTATCTTAGCTTGGACTCATAGTCCCCAAAAAATACCACATGCTTGGCTACATATGAATACCCCAGTTAGCCTATGACTAGGTGATATCTATGATAGTAATGATCCAAGTGGATATATAAATCTTTACCTCTCAACCAATTGAGCTATAGTCTCCTCTAGTACAACTAATTATTTTAGCCTCACTCTAGGTGCCTCAGCTCCTCTGGTCTACTCTCAGGCTAGCTCAGCCTATAGCTGATCAATCTTAGCCTTTGCTCTCTCTAGTCACACCTTAGTCTATATTGTAATATCCTTTGGTTTTCCATATATTCTTCATACCATGTTGACTTAGCCTCTAGCTATGGAATCATGTATCATTCCCTTGATAGCTCAAGTGAGGATTGTGCACCCACCCACCAAAACCGAGTATGTGGCTCTACCCTCACCAATAGATGCAATACATACTCCTTTATTGGTATCACTACCACATCATAGAATAGCTCCCTCAATAGTAAGTACACCTGAGGTCTAGTCTAGGTAGGTTGGTCTCTTGTACACACATATAGAGCATATGTGTTAGTCACATATTGAATTTAACTAAGGATGAGTATACAGATGAAGTGATATCTAGAAAATAAACTTTTCTTATCTAGAAATGATGATGGATTTTGTATCCCTAATATAGGTCATACTCCTAGTGTTAGTGGTCCTCACCATGGTGTCCTGTCTCCACCACCATCCCCCTTGCTATACCTTGAATACTTATCAAGCTTAGCCCTAATTAGCATGGGATGTGTCTATCTCTCTCACCCCACAAAAACCTATCTTCTTGGATGATGGTATGATCCTTGTGGACCTCAAATATCCTCCCATCCCAAGTAAGGATCTACCCCACCATCTTCTAGTCATGCTATAGACCTATAAGGATCATGGATGTATCTAGATTATACATTTGACTACAAGGTGGTTCACATAATCCCTAACCTATTTGTGAACTATGCAGCCCATGCCATGACCTCTTCCAATGTAGTGTATGCATCACTACTATATGATGTCCTCAGCCATGTTAGTAGGAGCCTCAAATAATTCTAAGATGTGAATAAGTTGGTTTGTTTCAATCTTCCTAATCCTATGCATTATATTTGATCAAGCTATTGGTAAAATCCTCCTAGGATATACTAGCCCCAAGAATATCTCTCTCATCCCTCTACATATTAGATAACTCCTTTCCATGAGAGTGGTAGTCATCCTATACTATAGCTAGCATAGATCCTCCTAACCATAATCCCTACTATCATTATCTTGAAAGTGGGTACCCCTCATGACAACTATGTGATCTGCCCTCCATGGTTATTCTATTATAGGTGAGGTCCCACCAAGTAAACTCTAATACTACTATATCTTCCACTAGTGGTAGATCTATCTCTCTACCCATCAACTCCACCCTGAAGAGTTAGTAGACATCTTAAATGTTGAGGATGGCCTCTATCTCAGGCCCTAATTAGAACACAAGCCTCTCAAGTACCCATGCAATCACCAATGCATTTATCAAGTCTCTAGAGTAATGCAATGAGGTTAAATTTACTAGCTTCCAAAGTCTTGCACTCCTCTGGTGATCCTAGAATGACATTGGTAGAGCATCTACGTCCTTAGCCAACCATGATGTAGAACTCTGTCCTAGTTGGTCACCTCACATGGCCCATATTACTATGTTGGCTAGTCTCTCACTTATGAAGGTCTTCCCTCCTCTAGTATGCTAACTCCTCCATATGTCTGCATAAGCAAGTTAACAGGTGAATGGATTAGTCTTTTGGAATAAAAATGAGAAAGAATAAGTAAAAAATGACTATTTTTATCCATCTAGTTTATTTTTATTTCTTCTTTCATATTTCAACCCCTTTTAGGACCTCCCAAGCTCCTTAGAGCTCCTTAGGGCCTGTTCTAAGGCTTCTTTACCCTTGGCCATGGATTTTTGGGCAAATCCATGGATTGGGTCAACCAAGCTGAAACCTACATTAGGATTACCTAGGGATCCCCAAGGATCCTCTTTGGCTCAACGGGCCATAGTTTTAGCCCCCATTGGTCTTGTTCTCTCTGACTCACCTAGCCTATCATTTTGAGTCCTTGTTTTATTTTATTTATCTACCAAATCATCTATAATGAGTCAAAATGTGTCTAGGGCTTTCCAAACCCCCTAAAAAATGAATAAATTTGTAAAGATTCATTTATAGAGCTTACCTAGACCATCCTATGCATCTTTGATGTTCTCCCATGTCTTCGTTTGCTATGTTTAGGCTTTGGTTGCCTATGGGATCTCCTTTAACTCTCTTAGAGTGAAAAAAAGAGTGAAAATGACATATTTTCTCTCTTTTTTCCTCTTTTTAGCCACTTTTTATTATTTCTTATGGGCCTTTTTTGGGTGGTTTACCCATTTTTGAATTTCAAACCATGAAACCTCCATCTTAGAGGTTTTGACATGTTTTGAGTGTATTGATGGCCTCTCTTTTTTAATCTAAGGTTTATTTGGGCTTGCTCTATCCCCATTTTGGTCCCCAAGACCCCTTATGGCTCCTCAATGACCTCTTGGGCCCGTTTTCCATTTCATGGGCACTTAGGGATAGAAGTTACTTGTGATTATTTTAGTTAGTCATTTATCTTAATTTCCATAGTCAATCCATTTTAACTCCCTCTCTCTCTTGTTCATCATGGTTATGGGTAGGGTTATCAGCTAGATGTGGTGGTTTGGGACTTACTCTAGTCTTGCTAACTGGTCTTCATCTTCTTTGAACTTCCCTCCACTTTCCCTTGTTACTTCTCACCATGGCCAGTGTTGGTCAAACACTATGATGGTCACTTAATTTCATTATTTATTTCCCTAGTGGTAACTCACTTGCATCACTTCACTTTGAGATCACTTTTCTATAGTTATTAGTCTTGAATCTTTGACCCCCATCATGGTTCACCTCTTAGTGGTGATTCATATAGATGGTAGTAGTCAAGACAACCTAGGATCAAAAGTTATGACTTGGGTTATCGATGATACGTGGGACCATGAGCTTGTTGCAGCTAGTTTCTTCTTTACTAGTGAGAGGAATAATGCTACCAAGTATCATGTAATCATTGGTGCCTTAACCAATTCCCATGAGATAAGCACATGCTATGTGTAATTATTCTATGACTCACTTGTAGTCTTGTCTCAACTTACCAGTATCTAGGCTATCCTTATCTCTGAGTTACTCCCCCTTTTTGAGGTGGCACATAATTTACTCTCTTTCTTTAAGGATGTCTAGCTCACCCATATCCCTCACAAGGAGAACACTAAGATTGATGCCCTAGTGAATTTCATTATGGATAGTATAATTGGATTTGATATCACTTTTGTCCTTTATTTTTACGAGTTAGAGATAGAGCTAGAGTTCACGTTGGATTTTGGATTATGCATTATTTTCACTCTCACATAAGGATCATGTCATTGACTCTTTCCACTACCATCCTTATATAATAAGTATAGGTGATGTTTCCTTTTATATTTTTAGTTCATGATTTCCTTTGATTTGGTGTGGCCTCTAGGTACTACACAACATTCTTTGTTCATTCAAACACTAACTACTTGTATCTTGAGGGCATATGTAATCATACTTCTCATGATCCTACTCCTCCCTATGATTACACATCAGATCACATGCAGAATATCAACCCTATTCATCATACTTTGAGACATATACCACCTACTTGGACCTCTATCACATCATATTATTACCCTCCATACATCTTTAGTCCATATTGGCCCTTTTACACGTAAGATAGGCCTTCTAGAGACCTCTCGGGGTCTTTCAGGAGTCTATTAACTAGCCTAGGCCCTTGTTTGACCTATGTTGTGGATTATGTGAAGGAAAACCATGACCTAGGACATATGTTTCCTTTACAAAATCCATGGCCTAGGTATAACATGCCCAAAAGTGCCAAGATGAACCCAAATGGTCACAAATGGCTAGTTTTAGGTCTTTGGGTAGATTGGTGTTATATTTACATCTTCTCTATTATCTCCCCACACTTTCTCTTGCTTATTCTTCCATTTCTTGACTCCCATTCCCTTTTAAATCTCTTTTCATTCATTCTTGGCACTCTTGAGCTTGATTAGTTATAGAGGATCCCATATGTTACTACACATTTACTTAGAGGATCCATTACTACTATCAATTATTCTTGATTCCTTATGGATTTATTCTAGATTCGAAACTTGGAATTTCACTTGATTTATGCACTTGGTTGGAGCTATAACACCATTTTAAGTTCTCACTTCACCTCCTTTTCTCTTGGCTTTTGATTTGGACTTCAACTTGTACAGAGTTTGGTCTTCCTCCTACATTTCTTCCTAGCTTGGATTTATAATTAGTAGAACATTTGCACATCTTATTTGAACTTGATCTGAGGCAAATTTTATATGTAAAGTGAAACTATATTTTTTTGTGTATTTTATATGCTAGGGTTTGATTTTTTTTAGCAAAATAGTTATTTTGTGTATTGCTTAGAGTAGTTTTTAAAGTTTCTTGCATTTGTATATGGTTAAAGATTACTTTCATTACTTAAAATATTACTTTATTGTATATAATTTCTCTCTTTATAAAAATTCCACATTGCATAGTAGAGATATACATGCTCAAAGCAAACTAGAAAACTTACTTAAACACAGACACTCTCTCGCTTGCTAAACTAGAACATTATATTGTTAGAAAACAATAGTATTGATCTAGAAATATAGATATAGAATATGCATGCTCTTGAACCCTTTCTTGAAAACATATTTATTTTTTAAAACATATTTCATTTGGCATCAAATTGACATATCTTCTAGATTTACATTTCAGTGGTTATCTTTGCAACTTTGATCTCATGAATCTCATATCGATGATATACATATGGTCTTAACAAAGACTAGATATTATATTTTTTGAACACAACTATATATTAAGAGGTGTGGGGGGGGGTGAATCAATAAATTAGCTAAAACTAGTTCTTTTAAGCCTTTTAGAGGAAATACAAATTCATATGCAAGTCAAAGAATAAATGCAGAGATTACACATACACACAAAAATAGATTACTCAATATTTTTATATGGAAATCCCAAAGGGAAAAACCATGGTGAAAATGGTTGATAAAATATACTATTCTAATCCAACCTCATTGTTAAATTCCTCACTAGTTACATTCAAGAACACCCACTCTAAAGAAGCACCCACTCCCTAAAGAAACAACAATCCCATAACTAAGCACCAACTCAGTTTTCTAATGGCACTAACCAATCAAAACTATGAATCTATAAATTTAGAATACAAGATGGATTCAAAAATGAATCTAGATCAATTTCGTAATTGCTCACTCTCTGCTCAATATCTGCATATTCTCTATGTGCTCTTTCTTCCTCTCTACCTCACTCTCTATTGATCCATCTTTCACTCTATGTCTGCATACATTTCAAAGTGACACTCTTTGATTTGTTCTACAAAACTCTCTCAATTACAATGACATCAATTACTTCACAATGAATAAGATGTCATGTATATACATTGAGTTTTAGGGTTTTACATTTCCACTTTATGTTTACACTTCACAACTCCTTTCTTAGTTCTCATTCAATATGTCATTGATATACACACTTTCCTATGTCTTGGTTTATGTTCTTCACTACTATGTTTAAGTCTCTTTACTATTTTTGGTAACTGCAAGATTCAAGTCATTACTACACTATTTCCTTAGCCATCAACTAATTAGATCAATTAATCTTGAGCTCTATGTAGCCATAACCAGTTCTTATCTTTTTCTCACTTGACTGTTAGATCAAATTAAATGTAGGCCTTTGATTATTTTCTTCATGCCATCTCTAACCATCAAGCTCCTTTTCCCATCTCTACCTTTCTTATATTCAGGATAACTTTCACTCCTTTTGATTATATTTGATATGCTCGACCTTTACCCTTTTTATTTTTTTGTTAAACTCTAACATGTTGATGTGATCTCATTTTGTTCAGCATTTTTGTAATGATTTTGCACTATTGATCCTTGTAGACTTATGCAATCCTTAACATGCCTTGTCCCTTTGATAATTCCCTATAAGACTTACACACTTTATCCTTCAGTAAATTTATAAGTGACCTTTCTCTTCAGGAAATGTTTTTCGAGATTTTTGTCAAGGGATTTTTGGGATAATTTCCCTAGACAATTTCCTGAAAAGAATTGTTGTGGATAATTTCCTTGAAGGAATTGTTGAAAATAATTTTCTTGATGGAATTTTTGGAAATAATTTCCCCAAAGGAATGTCTAAGTGCCCTTTGGATTTTATTTAAAGATCCACATGCCCTTTAGCTTTTTCAAAAACTGCCATTCAAATTTTCTGTAAGGGTCCACATACCATTCAGCCTTTTCAAAAACTACCCTTCAGATTAATTGTAAGGATCCAAATACCCTTTAGAATTTTTGAAAACATCCCTTTAGACTTTATGCAATGGTCCACTTGCTCTTCAGAACTTTTACAATGGTCTACTTACCCTTCAAAATTTTTGAAAAGATCCCTTCAAAACTTTTCTAATGGTTCACTTACCCTTTGGAATTTCTCAAAGTGTCCTTTCAGAAACATTTTTTGGTCCACTTGCCCTTCAGACTTCTTACAAAGTACCCTTCAAAAATATCATTACAGAATTTTTTTTAAAAATACTTAATCAATTTTTTGAAATAATTATCCATGACATTTTCTCCAAAAGAATTGATTAATTTAGGTTCTTGACACTTGCATACTTTGTGTTATTCTCATTTATTTGCTCATTAGATTGAAAGAAGTAAAGACATTTTCAAAACCTGATCAAATCCACTAGACCAATTTGGGTCCTTAACATTGCTTGACTTATAAAACATAAAATAAGTTAAGTCACTTGATAAACCTGATTCACTCCTTGACCTAGTTGGGTTCTCTACAATGCTTTAATTATGAATCTTTATAAGTAGAAGCACTTAAAGTTCATCAACCTGATTCACATTGCCTTGAACTAGTCAGGTTCTCATCATTGCTTTACTTGTGAAACTTTTTAAGTCAAAGCAAATAAATTTTACATACTCAATTTTCATTGTCTTGACTCAATTGAATTCTCTACATTGCTTTACTTGTGAAACTTTATGAGTAAAATAAATTGAAGTTCATAAACTTGATTTACACCCTCCTGACCCATTTGGGTTCTCAACATAGCTCTACTTATGAAACCTTATAAGTAGAAGTGTTTGAAATCCACAAACATGATTCACATTCTCCTGACCCAATCAGTTTTTTGACATGGATTTACTTATGAAACTTTATAAGTAAAAGTGAATGAAGTACATGGACTTGACAAACCTGAATCACTATGCCTTTGTCATTAATGTTTACCTATTTGACATCAATGACAATCTCCTTATACACCATGATACTCAAATTTATAAAAAACTCCCCCTTTGTCATTGATGGAAAAACATACTCAAAATGATTACCCTTCTTCATTCCTTCACCATTCTGCTTTCTCCCCCTTTTACATTAATGACAAAGAGTTCTTGCCATATCATGGAGATGGGTTGCTTCTTTATGTTTTGGATATTATGATTGTTGGAATTAATTGGTTAGAGCACTTTGTGAGGGACTCTCCCTTAGGCAATGACATATTTGCCTAAGCTTCTATGCAGACACTTCATATGTAACTCTTTTGACTCCATGATTCTCTAGATGAGCATGTATATAGCATTGGTCTAAAAGACCAATCAAGAATCAACATATCTCTATATAAATAGGCATAATAATCTAGAGCCAACATACCTTTGTCATCAAATTGTAAATGAACTATAGTTTTCTCACCAAACTATGATCCGGGTGATAATTTGGGTGGTATAACGAGCGCTAAGATGTGTCGGTATAATGGATCGCGGTTGCCAAAGTAGTTTTTGTAAGGCCTCGGAGCGGGTGGCTGGTAGACTGGGTAGGGCTGTGCATATCTTTGTATTATTTTAAATCTTGGACACTGAATTGTCAAGTGACAGTTAATTCCTCAAATTTTGTATTGTTTTCATTCTTGGAAGTCACATTATTGGTGACAGTTATTTCCTTGAGCCATTATGTCCTTGAGCACTGTATTGTTTTAATTCAGGGATGTCAATTTTATGGTGACAGTTATTTCTCTCAAGCCACTCAGTCTTAAATCGTCACCTATTAATTCCTCGAGCCACTCAATCCCTTGATGTTTTCAAAATATGTATAAATGCATTATAACCCAAAAAGGGAAAGCAAACATCTCTTCTCATAGATAAGCTTATGTTTTGTATTTGCAATTTTTTTGATTTAACAAAACATCTCTTTTAAGAGATAAGCCTATATTTGTATTACGGTTGTTAAGTAATATGATGTCTCTTCTCAGAGAATCCATTGTTATTGTTTTATTGAAATATTCATCAACCAAAAATTTTGAGTTTTGGATCAGTGGTATCAGAGCGGTTTGTCTTGAGAGTGTATGAACCTGAGGACGAGGTCATGATATAGGAAACTTGGGTGGGAAGTGATAGAGCTTCCAAATATTCCACCTTTTCACCCCAAATGACTTTAAATTATGGATGACACTAAGACATCTGATCCTTTCAAGGAAATGGTGAATGAAGCCCTCCAACGGTAACAAGCGCAGATGCTCCAATAATTTGCTCAAATTCTTCAAACACTTTTGATGGGAAATTCTAGCTTTGTGGCTACACATCTTGGATCCTCATCGAGGGAACTTCCTTTTAGTGCCCCAACACCCTTCAAAGCTTAGGTAAATTTTGATATTCCCACATTTGAAGGAAAAATCAATGTTGATGCAGTGGAAAATTGGTTGGATCAACTGTCTTCCTACTTCTTTGTAAATAAGTTCACTGATGGAGAAAATATCACTTTTGCTCTTTTGAAATCATCATTTCCCATGAAAAACTAGTGGGAAGTGTACAAAAAGAGGTTCAGTATGGATATCATTGGCCTTGGGGTGGAACCTACCTAGGATGATTTTATGGAAGTAGTAAAAGAAGAATACTATCCCATCAGAGCGTATGATGATCTATACATACAGTGGCAGCAACTTTGCCGAGGTAAAGAACAATCTATCCAAGATTACATTGACATTTTTCATTCTCTATCTACGAGACTAGGCATCCAAGAAAGTGAGAAACACAAGGTTCTCAAATATCATGGTGGATTATATAGTACATACGGGGAGAAATGGAACTCTTTAATCTAGAAACCATCGGTGAGGCATACAAGTTTGCAGTAAAGATTGAGCAGAAGCATGGAAGAATGGATATAAAGAATCAGTCTTCAAAATGGAAAAGTGATAAAGAAGGTCAAACATGAGGCTAAAATTGGAAGAAAAAGGAAGGAAAGACTGGGAAGTGGTGTGGTTATCACAAATCTGGAACTCACTCCAAAGAAGAATGTCAAGCTATCAAATCATTGCTTTTTGAGTCACCATCCTCAAAATCTACTGCTCTATCTCATACAAACCCTATAGTCAAAGAGGTTGAAGAATAAATTATAGATGCTGATCTTGAAGCCATTATAGCTTCGTCATAGACACATGATGAGATGTTAGATGATAAGGAAAGGTTGTTTCACTCTAAGTTATGGGTGAAAGGTAAGCCTCTACATTTTATTCTTGATAGTAGAAGTCAAAAGAATTTAATATCTACTAATGTTTTGAAAAGCCTAAATCTATCCATGAAGCCTCACCCAAAACCATATAGTATTGGATGGGTTGAGTCCAGGGAGAAACCTCTGTGTCACCCACCAATGTCTTCTCTCATATGCAATACAACCTTTCCAAGATGAGGTCTTATGTGATGTGGTCAATCTAGATGTTTGTGATGTAATCTTTGGTCAGCAATTCATGTATAATTGACATGGTATATATGAATCAAGAACTAGACAGATCACTCTCACTCTTGGAACACAGCGCTATAGGGTACCAGAAGTACCACCTTCCACATCTGTCTCTCTGCTTAGCACCAAGAAATTTGTTTTCATGGTGGTCAAGCCACAGGAATCCAAAAGGATTGATGTTATAGCCCTGAAAACACAACAATAGAAGCAAATAGATACCACGCTAAAGAATTTCATAGCCTTCCATCCACAGACTGATGGTTAAATAGAAATGGTGAACAAGCAGGCCCCACATAATTCCATAAACCACAGTCCCTTCTAAGTGTGCATATGGAATCAAATCAAGACATAACTACCACACCTGATGGGGAACAGTGATGCAGTGGGGACCATTGCTTTTCAAGGAGGGAGGAATGATCTAGGCAATAATTTAGGTGGTATAACGAGTGCCAAGATGCGGTGGTACAATGGATCATGGCTGCCAAAGCAGTTGTTGTAAGGTCCCAGAGCAGGTGACTGGTAGATTGGGTAGGGCTATGCGTAGCTTTGTATTGTTTTAAATCTTGGACACCGAATTGTCGAGTGCAGTTAACTCCTCAAATTTTGTATTGTTTTCATTCTTGGAAGTCACATTGTTAGTGACATTTATTTCCTCGAGCCATTATGTCCTTAAGCGTTGTATTGTTTTAATTCAGGGATGTCAATTTGTCAGAGATATTTATTTCTCTTGAGCCACTCAGTCTTAAATCATCACCCGTTAATTCCTTGAGCCACTCAATCCCCCAATGTTTTCAAAATATGTATAAATGCATTATAACCCAAAAAGGGAAAGTAGACATCTCTTCTCAAAGATAAGAATATGTTTTGTATCTACAATTTTTTTGATTCAACAAAACATCTCTTTTCAGAGATAAGCCTATATTTGTATTGCGGTTGTTAAGTAATATGACATCTCTTCTCAGAGAATCCATTGTTATTGTGTTATTTCTATGCTATTGAAATATTCGTCAACCAAAACTTCTGAGTTATGGATCAAACTACCTTTTCTCTTAATCCGATAGTTAATAATGTTCATTAAATACTCCCCCTAGATTCATGCCCTATGAATAAAAGTTAGTGATGTGGTGTGGGAGCCACTATTCCCAATCTCTCTCATAGATACTCAAATTGCTCCTTAGAAAGAAGCTTGGTAAATATGTCTACAATTTGGTCCTGTGTTGGAACATAATTTTGACCTATTGATATGCAAACTTTTCTTTTAGAAACTAATACTTGATGGATATATGCTTGGTTTTGGAGTGCATAACTAGATTCTTAGAAATGTTTATGGCACTTGAGTTATCACAAAAGATATAAATAGGTTATTTGAATTCTACCTTGATGTCTCTGAGAGTTTGATTCATCCAAAATACTTGTGTGAAACATGTTGCTACTACTACATACTCTGATTCTATTGTAGAAAGCATATTTGACTCCTAATTTTTACTCAGCCAAGACACAAGTTTATTTCCAAGTAAGAATGCACCACCACTAGTGTTTCTCCTATCATCCACACTTCCATCCCAATCAGCATCTGCATATGCTACCAAAGTGAGATCTTTACTTATAGGGTACATTAGACCATAGTCAAGTGTGCTCTTGATGTATCTAAAGGTTCTTTTCATAACATTGATATGTGATTCCTTGGGTACTACTTGAAATCTTACAACCATGCATACATCTTTCATGATGCCTAGTCTTGATGTAATTAGTTACAATAAGCTACCTATCATTTTTTTTTACATTGTGTTATTCACATTAGGGGACTCATCTTCTTTTCTCAACTTGCATCCAATTATCATGGGAGTACTAACTAGTTTGCTATCTTCCATTCTAAATTTTTTGAGCATATCCTTTGCATACTTGGTTTGAGATATGAAAATCCCATCATCTATTTATGAAATTTATAAAACAATAAAGAAAGAAAGTTCTCCTAGAATATAAATTTCAAATTCACTTTGCATTTATGTGGCAAATTCTTTGAACATATTACTATTGCCACCTCCAAAAATTATATCATCTACATAGACAACAATGATCAACATGTGCTCACCTTCATATTTAAAGTACAAATTGCTATCTACACATCCTTTACTAAATCCTTATTATTTCAAGTATTGATCCAATTTTGAATATCATGATCTAGGTGCCTATTTTAGGCTATATAGTGCCTTCCTCAGTCTGCACACATAATCTTATTTATTAGTTAGATGAAAACCTTTTGGCTATTCAATGTAGACTTCCTCTTATAAGTTTCCATTAAAGAAGGTTGAATTTACATCCATTTGGTAAAATTTTAACTCATGAAAAAAAAATCCAAGAAATTTCTTATTGCTTCCAGTCTAGCTACTAGAATAAATTTCTCTTCAAATTATATGCCCTCTACTTGTGCATATCCCTTGCACACCAATCTTACTTTATTTCTTATGACTTCTCCATCTTTATTGAGTTTGTTTTTTTAAACCCATTTTGTTCCTATCACATTCTTGTTTGAAGGTCTAGGAACTAATTCCCATGTTTCATTCTTTTCTATTTGACTGAGTTCTTCTTCCATAGCGTTTATCAAATTTTCATCCTTATTGGCTTCATTACAGGTTTTAATCTCAATTTATGAAAGTAAAGCAAAACATACATGTTCCTTGTTCATTACAACTCTTCTCCTAGTCTGAACTCCTTCATTTTTATTTCCCATTATCTACTCTTTGGGATAATCCTTTTGAACAAACTTGGGAGATGCTTTTACAATCTTTTCTTCTTCCTCTTCACAATCTTCTTCTTTATTTTCTGATTCTTTTATTTCTTCAATCCTGATCTCCTCATTAGGCTCAAATTATTCAAATCCTTCTTCTACCTTGACATTGATGCTTTCAAATATTTTATGTAGCCTCTTATTATAACACACATATGCTTTACTCTGACTAGAGTAACCAAGAAAAATTCCTTCATCACATCTTGACTCAAAACTACCTAGTTTGCTCTCCTTTCCTCTGATGTAGCATTTTATTCCAAACACTCTAAAGTACTTGACTAATACAAGCTTTCCATACCATATTTAAAATGGCCTTTTATCACTTTTCACCCTCAACTAAACTCTATTTAGGATGTACACTACTATTTGCAATGCTTCTCTCCAATATCCATCAGATAGTTTAGCCTCTTTTAAATTGTTATGGCCATCTCCTTGATAGTCCCATTATTTCTCTCAATAACTCCATTTTTTTGTGGAGTTCTTGTAGAAGAGTAGTTCCTTTTAATCCCATGTTTCTTATAGTATTCAATGAACTCATTTGAAGTGAATTCTTCACCCTTATCAGATCTCAGACATTTGATCTTTTTCCCATTTCATTTTCAACCATGGCTCTAAAGATATTAAATCTCTCAAAGGCTTGAGATTTGTCCTTTAAAATGGTTACCCATGTCATTCTTGAGTAATCATCTATAAATAACATGAATTAATGAACACCTTTTGATCATTTTGTCTTGCTAAGACCAAAAGATCAATATGAACTAATTACAGAGGCTTTGTAGTCACATATTCTTTTGTTTGAAATTTGACCCTTGCTTGATTTCCTAATTTAAATTCTCTACATGAAGTATGCATAGGTTTAGTTATCTTGGGCATATGTCTTACACACTTGTTTGAAATTAATTTAACTAGATTATCAAAATTGACATGTCCCATTCTCCTATGTCACAACCAGCGTTCATCAATATTTCCTAAAATAAAACTATCATTTTTTTCCTCAACAAGATTGTAGATGTTCTTCATTCTTTTCCCTTCTACAACTATTTTTCCAGATCTCTTTAACTTAAAAACTTTAGCATTAAATATGACCTTGTATCCATTGTCACACATTTGGTTGACACTTAGCAGATTATGATTCAGTCCTTTGATATAAAGAACATTATGTGTAGGAAGCTTATCATCAATCTACAAGGTTATTTTACCTTTTGATTTTTACTATTGTGTTGTCTCCCAAACTAACAATTCCTTCTTTACATTTGCTCAACTTAGTGAGCTTACTCTTATCACCAGTCATATGCTTAGACCATCCACTATAAATTACCCACAGATTCTACTCTTTAGCGTGGAATGTTGTTTGAGAAATCAAGGATTGAATTTTCACTTTTCACATCTATTTAGGTCTCTCATGAGTCTTTTTATTTTCTTTCTTAGTGATTTATGGACCTTTGTTCTCATGAGGAGACTTGCCTTTCTTTACATAGTTTATTTTTGGCATGGCAAATTTAGTCCTATAATGCTTAGCTATATGACCAAAATTAGTAAAATTATATCACATTAAACTTTAATTTAGTAGAGGATCAAATGAGTTTCTACTTAAAAAACCAATTATTCTAGGAGGAACAACTCTACATTCAATGGACCTATGACCAAACTGATTACAACTATAATAATATCCATAAAAGGATGAATAATACCTGGTCATAAATTTCTTTGGTGTAGTATGATTACCTTTCATGCTCCTTTGTTTTTTCAAGTCTATCACTTGAGTAAATTATTATGCATCTTTGTTTATAGATCTCTTCTTAAAATTTATTCTCTTCACTTTCTCTTGGTTTGGATCTTTCACAGTGTCCTTGTTGACCTTCTCCTTATTTTATTTAGCTCTTCTTCTTATTTTGAAGATGTCATATAGGTTGGTCGATGTACTAGTTGATGAGAAATTTCCTTTGTCAAATACAAGACTAGATTTTTCATTTGAAGGCTTCTAACCACTGCTTAATTCATTAAGAATGTCTAATTCTTTTTTCAACTTTAGAATTTTGTCTATTTGACTTTCTTCCTTCTCAAATTATTTCCTTAAAGATACTATTTCTTCCTCAAGCTCATGCACTCTTTAGACTTTGATTTTAGTTCCATCTTAACTACTTCTTTTATTGTTTTGGCCTCTTCAAGTTGAGTTATCAGAGTCACTACCATTTGATCAAAATTCTCAAGCTCCCTTTGCCCAAGTTTCTTCTATTTTGAGTTCTCTTTTCTTAGTTTCTAAATCTCTTCTAGAGAACATACTAGTTCACCTTCTAGATTAGTTTCACCTTCCTCTTCTTCATCTAAATCTTCATCTTCATCCTATTCTTGATTTATGGGAGTAAGTTCTTCTACCATGAATATAAATTATTTTTCCATTACTACAAAATCATAGTAATGATCATCATTTGAACTGTCATTATTACTTCTTTTCACTGAGTCATTCTCTTCTTTTATATATAGAATTTTCTTACTCTTGAAGAAGTTATTCCTTTTAGTATAGTGAGTTTTCACCTTTTTACTTCCCTCTACTTGCTCAGATTTGTCCTTTTTGTTATGAGGACATTTGAAAACAAAGTTTCCTACCTTACCACAATTACAGCATTTGAAAGGTAGCTTACCTTTATATTTTCCTGATCCTCTCTTCAATTTTTTGACAAAGTTAGCTTTTTTTTTGTTAATTTCCTCATATTCAGATGTATATATTTCTTCCTTTACTTTATTTGCTACTTTGAATGAAAATTATCTTTTGAAGGTGTCAGTCTCTTCCATTCTCATTCATAGGTTGTAAATTATCCATGTACCTCATCCACTATGAACTTGTATAAATCTCTTTCTTCTTCAATTATAGAGATTTTGGAGTAGTATCTTGATGGTAGGGATCTTAGATCCTTCTTGACAATAATTGAATCTTTTATTATTTCTCCAAGTCCTCTAATAGCATTCACTATTTCATCTACATTAAGGAGGTAGTCAGCTATCTTCTCCTCTTCATTCAACTTAAGACTTTCAAACTATCCTTTGTGTTGTTCCCAAAATCTGTCACTTGTTTTTGGGACAACATATCAACTATTTTGGTCCTGCAGGCCAAAATTATTTCTTTCCTTTTTCAAAAATGTTCTGAGTATTCAAATTCTTCAATTATTCAAGTCTTCTCAGCTAAAGAACTCATAGGTTTAATAGGTAGGATTTCTCATAAACAAGTTCCAAAACTTAGGTATTTTCAAGGCTGCTTTAACCCCAAGGTTCAACCAAAAGGTCCATCGACAAGATTCAAATAAAAGATTGAACCATTGAACCATTGAACCCCACCTCCAAAGGTTCAAAGGTTCAACAAGTTCAAAGGTTCAACGACATTGGCAGACTTCAAAGAGTTAAGCACTTTGGAAAGTTCAACGGCTTTGAAGGACTTAAAGAAAAGAAGGCTTTGAAGAGAAAGGTTGAACTATTGAACCGTTGAACCTTGAACCAAAATGGTTCAACGAGTTCAAAGGTTAAACGAGTTCAATAAGATCAAAAGACTTAAATGAAAGAAGACTTCGAAGAAGAAAGATTGAACTGTTGAACTGTTAAACTTTGAACCAAAAGAGTTCAAAGTTCAAAGGTTCAATGAGTTCAACAAAAATGAAAAGGATCTAGAAAATTTGAAGGAACAAAAGATTCAAAGAAAGAGAATGAACCATTGAACCTTGAACCAAAATAGTTCAAAGGTTTAAAGGGTTCAAAGAAGTTCAAAGTGCAGAAAGGAAGATTCGAGTGAATGGAAGAAGTAAAAGAAGTTCAGTAAGGAGTTCAACCAAAGGGTTTGAAGAATGATTGAACCAAAGAGCCGAGTGAATAGACAAGCTGATTGAACCACCAACCATTGAAATAATTTGAACCATTGAACCAGTGCACTCCAAGGTTCAAGGTTCAAAGTAGTTCAAGTGACTAAGTGATCATGACATCCCCATGGATGTCAAATTCAAAGTAATAAAATATCTGATGATTTTCAAATATAGCGTGGACCCTGTGAACAAATTTAGTGACCGGCCATAGAAGAAGCTGAAGGAGCCAATATAAAGTGAGAAGATAGCCCAAGAGCTCAAATAACCAAGAAAAGGAAAAAATATGTGGCAAAGAAAGAGGGAAACACTAGAAATATATGTGCAAGAGTTATTTCTAGTTGGTGAAATAGTCCACCAGGTGGACATCAGAGAGCACGAGCACTCAAAGGCGTGGCCTATTTTTCTCCATTGAGTAAAGGCAAAGTGGATAGCTACATACATATCAAGAAAAGGACCAGGCAGCCCATACTTCAAAAGGAGACATTTGAGATGAATTGACATGCCATAGTTAAGGATGATGCCTTGTTCTAGCATGGCCCCTTGACAGAACTGAAAATGCATTCAAGACATTGAATGCAGTGTGGGACATTTTATGAAACAAAGTGCTAAGTCTTTCTTGGCTATTATATATTGTAATCTCTCTTATTTTTTTAAGGAGATGTCTCTATTATCCAAAGAAAAACTTTTCCTAAATTGAAAGGCATTTTTTGATACTTTGAGCTCAGATTGTTAATCATATTTATTTATTTGAATGAGAAAGCAAGCGACCTTTCAGACTTTGCACTGAGATAGCTTGTGTTGTTTAGGAAATTTTTCTTATGTCTATTTCCTAGAAGCATTCTTGTCCATTTAATGTAACAAGCAGAACTAGTGGAAGTAACTAGGAAGGTGTCCTGAAGCTAACTGTGGAGAGACTTTGTGCTGCCACAATTGTCTTTAGTGTGTTTATTTTTTGTTTCTGTTTAAAGGATCTTGGGATGAATTTGTGCCCCCATTTTCCTTCATTTATTTCACTCTTTGGTAGTTGAGGTGGAGAATTTGTGCTACACTTCATCCTACTATGTTACTATGCCCTGTTACTTTTACTTCCCAGGAAGGAATTTGGCTATTGACTGAGTATTAATTTTGAAAGAAGAGAAGTACCTCTAGAAATCACCCATGATTTCTCTCTTGTGTGTGAACATCATCTCTAAAAAAAGAGAGATGGATGGTGTTATCCTACCCCTGAGTGTTATTTTTTGCTTATATATATATAGTATATAGCACCTCATATTTATAGGGAACCTCCCCTTGATGAGAGGAGAGATTTTTCCCCTTTTGATGTGGTCGACTTGCATATTTGGCTGATAAATCTCTCTATGCTATGGTTGAAACAACTTATTTTTCCCATCAGTTAGCTGGTGACAAAATATTTACCCAACAATTTTTGGCGACTCCATTGGAGATCATTTTGTGTAGTTTGAAGCCTTAAGCTTCAAATTGAAATAGTCCCTATCCTTATCCATTTCAGCTTTACAATCTGGTAGCTCCATGGTATATGAGAAACCAGTGATCCAAAGGTGTTGTTGACCCTATTTTTGAGTTGGTGCAGCAAAGCAATTTTGATCTATTTCCTCCACAACATCACCTTTAACAAACTAGGAGTCTTCCTCTTACCAACACCAGGTCACCAACACAAGGTAGAGCTTCTTTTTCTTTTGCTAAAAGAGATTTACTCGTACATACCCCACCAATATTTGTTATTCCCCTTTTCCATAATCATTCAATGGCAGTTCAAGGCCTCTGGGGTAACTCTTTTGGCCTACTCAATCTAACTCCACCTCTACATGAACTACCTCATAGTTTTAGGAAGAATTTCCCCAAGTTCTTTAGTGATGGGAGAGTTCATCCTGATGAACATATTGCAACCTTTAGCATAGCCTATGGCATAATAGGTGTGGAGTATGAGGGTGTAGCAGTCAGGCTATTTGTAGAAACACACAAGGCACTACTGTAGACTGGTTCTACCATCTGTAGGCTTGGTCAGTGACTGATTGAAATACTCTCAAAGCCAAATTTGAAGCCAAATTCAATCCTATAAAAGATGTGCATACCCTGCTAGCCTAGCTCACACAGATGAATAAGGAGCCTCATGAGCCTATGAGGGACTTCATCACCAAATTTGACAATTTGAGGAACAAGATTCCTACAATTGCTCAGCCAACAATTGAGAATCTCAAATGCTTCTTCATAAACTCTCAACTACCTAAAGTGAGTTTTTTTCTGAGATGTGTTGGCCACATAGACCTTGCTATAGCTCAGGATATGGCCACTGAGGTGGAAGATGATCTCATCTTGGTAGGGAAGATAAGAAGAGATCCTAACAGAGATAAATCTTCTTCATCCTCTGAATATCCATCTACAAGCACCACTGATCCAATGGTGTAGAAGTTGGAAAATGAGTTGCTAACTCTCAGGAAGCAAATGGTGTAAGGGATGTCTTCTACTCCATACATAAATATACCAAGGTAAACATTTCCTAATCAGTCGTACCAAGGCAATGCTACCAGGAATCAAGGGTAGCCAAATCGCCTTCCTCCCCCATATGGGAAGCTTGCCATTGAAGCACCTCCAACCAATTTAATAGTTGGATATCTTGAAATAGAATCTGATTTCTCTTTTTATCCTGAATTGAACTAAGAAAATGATGTTAATCTCTTTGTAGAAGATAAAAAAGAATCAGCTGGTGACTCCAACATTAGTTTCCTAAATTATCAGGATGAACCTAGAAGTAAAGGTGAAGTATTTGATGGATCATACATAGTGTTTACCAAGTCCTAGAACCAATCAGCTCAACAAGTAGATAAAATAAAAATAAGAGAAGAATCTTGACCAGCAATTTCAATTGCGAAATGAGGAACTTCGCTACCTTTTCAATTGAAAGACCCAGTGATCAACAAAAAATTAAGTACCTCAACTATTCCTTCACCTCTTACTTCAAATTTTTAGACTAGTACCATGCCCACAAAAAACTATAAGGATAAACTTCCTTCCTCTATTCCTAGTCCATTTCATTCATTTGACATAATCAACCATACTAAGAAGACCAAAATTCAAATGACTGAGTTTGAATATTTACAAGCCAACCCTGAGCAGTTGGACAAGTTGGTTGAGTGTGTGAAGAATAAAGCCATCCCTATAGGACAAGATGTTAAGAGAGTAACTCGTGATCCCCTAAGGAACATGTCCATCCCAAACAATCTTGTCATTACTCCTCTTACTGTCCCTGGGAAAATAGAGCCTTTCTATGTTTCCCTGTTGATAAATGGTCACAAGCTGAGCAATTGCATCATTGATTTTGGATCTTTAGACAATGTCATACCTACCAAGTGGAAAAATATCTCAGTCTCACACTAACTAAGACATTTAGGAAATTATTCTCCATAGATAACAAAAAAGTGCCACTACTGGGACAAATCAAGGATGCCCAATTTGCATTTGTGGCATTCCCAGATAAGATAATTAAGATGACAGTCCTGGTGGCTAATGTCTCAGCCTCCTACAAAATTCTTCTTGGGTGAAATTTTTTCAAGAATGTTGGTGGTGAGTTGAGCATTGACCTATCTGAATCAAGGATCTTAGTTAAAGGCGTCATGCAGAGACTACTTTCTAAGAAGGAGGCAAAATATATTGTCACTCAAACATCAACGCCTGAAGCTCAAATTTTGTTTGTGTCTTTAGGCATGGGTAATTAATTGACTACAGAGGATGTTCTTGTCCTCACTAATGCACCTTCTAAAAATGACAAAATAAAAATTGGTTCAGATAGAATAGCTAAAGAATTGATAGGATGCAGTGCAAGTGCAGAAGAATTCTCCCTTCCAAATAAAGAAAAAACTAAGGAAAAATTAGTTTATGATGATGTCTGGATTGTAGAATTTGATGGCAGTTGTTCCTCTACTGATTTTAGAGCTAGGATTATGTTGATATCTCCTTAAGGAGATATTTTTCCTTCTTCATACAAGTTACAGTTTAATAACACCAATAATACTATTGAATATTAATCGTTGCTACTCGGATTGAAGGCCACTCAAGATAGGGCCATCAAACTCCTTCATGCCAAAAGAAATGCTGAGCTGGTGGTTTTCTAGGTGAGGAACCTTTTCCAAACCAAAAGTGAGATATTACATGATTACCGCAATCTAGTTTGGGATCAAATTTAAAGCTTTGATGCTTTCAGTATCTCTGTAATACCCAAAGAATTCAATGACCAAGCTAATGCATTAGCTACTTCTACAACTCTTTTGATTCCTCACCCAAATTTTAAGGGAGATAGGTGCATTATCAAACTGGTCTTTTGACCAAGTGTGCATGATAATGCTAATCATTAGCAAGTGTTCAATGGTGACAACCAAATCATCACCTTTTTGGAACAAAAATATAGCTTTGAACGACTTTACTTCGAAGGTAGTGAGCCTTAGAAACTTGAATCAGCCCTTGAAATAAGTTCAAACATAGGTGAAGAATTCCTACAGCTCAAAGGGAATAAAATTCCTAAAGGATTGGTTTCCCTTGAGAAACTATTTGATAAGCATGACATGTTCATCAAATAGTAACAAAAGGATTCAAGTTCCTCCCAGGAGTTTGATCAGATAAATTTGGGTACCAAGAAAAATTCCAAGAAGGTGAACATTGGGAAATGTGGCACTCTAGAAGAGAAGTTCAAGTTTACTGCTCTGCTTTGCCAGTACATGGATGTTCTGGCATACTATTATGATGACATGAAATCACTCAGGCTTGAAGAAATTTGCCATGAAATTCCTCTCAAGAGTGATTCAGTGCCTTACAAGCAAAAATCTTGATAGTATAATCCAAATATATCAGGTACTATTCTATCTAAAATACAAAAAATGCTAAATGCTAGAATAATTTTTCCAATCCATCATTCCACATGGATTGCAAACATAGTTCCTGTGAGAAAAAAAATGGTGAAATTCACCTCTGCATAGATTTTAGGAATTTGAATCAATCTTTCCTAAAGGATAATTAACCTCTACCCATCATGGATCAAATCCTTCAGATGGTGACTAGTTTGGAGATATTATCAATGCTAGATGGCTTCTCGGGGTACAATCAAGTGGAAGTTGGTGAAACAGACCAACACAAGACTACCTTCACCACACCTTGGGGCACCTTTACATATCAAAGAATGCCATTTGGCCTAATAAATATTGGCACCACTTTTTAGAGAGCAATGGACCTTGCTTTCAAAAATGAAATGGGTAAGTTCATTATGGTGTACCTTGATGATTTAACAGTCTTTTCTAAGCATGGCCCTGATCATGTGCACCATTTGCAACAAGTGTTGGAATAATGTCACTAGAATGGCATCTATCTAAATATAAATAAGTCTATTTTTGGGGTAATAAAAAGGAAACTTCTCAGACACATTGTATCCTGAGGAGGCATAAAGATTGACTCAGAAAGAGTCAAATCCATCCAGGAGCTTACTCTACCCACAAGTAAGACTGCAGTTACTCTTTCTTCAAAAAGGTGAATTTTTTATGAAGGTTCATTCCTAAGTTTGTCGAGAAGACCCGCCACATTGTGGACATGATGAAGGGAAAGGCCACTTTCAACTGGACTGAAGAAGGCAAATTGGCATTTTTAGACATCAAGACAGCTATCGCCCATGCCCCAATTCTGGTTTGTCTAGATTATACCAAAGATTTCATAACGTATAGTTATGCTTCTAAGCACACTTTCAACAATTTTGGTTCAATAGAACAAAGAAGGTGTGGAATCTCCCATATCCTTCATGAGCTATCCTCTCAAAGCTTATGAACTAAAATATTCAAATTTGGAGAAGCATGCTTATGTAGTGGTAAAGGTAGTAAAGCACTTCTATTTTTGCATCCTGAGTTCACACACTATTACTCTGGTTCCTGATACCATAGTCAAATCCATATTAACTCAATAGGAGTTTGGGACTAAAAGGGGAAATTAGATTTTTAAAATCTAGGAGTTTGATCTAGTTATCAAACCAATGAAGCTTGTGCAAGGAAGGGGTCTTTTCCAATTGATTGTTGATAACAGACCAGAATAAATAGGGCATGAAGAAGTAGAAATTGAATACATGCCAACAGTCCTCTTTGTCACCACCATGAATGAGTGGTATTCAAATATTTCTCATTTCTTTACCTATGGTGAGTGTCCTGCTCATTTGTCTTGTAAAGGAAAGAGGACTGTCAAGTTGAAAGCTACCAACTTTGTCCTGTGGGACAATGGGATTTATAAGAGGAACCTTGATGGGTATTCCTTCGCTACGTGGATAAAGTGCAGTAGAAAAAACTTCTAGAATCCTTTCATAATCTAGCCTGTGGAGGACAATTTTTTGCACTTGTAACTGCCCATAAGATTCTGCAAGCTAGGTATTACTGGCCTACTCTATTTCAAGATGCATACAAATGGGTATAAAGATGTGAACTGTGCTAACAATTCATTAGGAGACCCAATTTAGTTGTTTTACCTCTTAATATAGTGATAATAAAAGAGCTATTTCAGCAATGGGGAATTGATTTCATAGGTGTTGTAAACCTGTCTTCAAGCACTAGACATGATTATGTCCTCACAGCCACATATTACTTCACCAAATGGGTGTAATCTATTCTAGCCAAGCATGTTACTTCAGAAGTAGTATGCAATTTTTTCAATGAGAACATCATTTCCAAGTTTGGGGTCCCAACCAAGATAGTGACTAATAATGCAACTTGTTTCTCTTCCCATGAGATTAATCAGTTCTATTTTCATTATGGGATTACCCTCTCCCACTCTTCTAATTATTTTTTGCAAAAAAATGGCCAAGCAGAATCGAGCAATAAGAACCTGGTGACCATCATCAAAAAGTTGGTAGATGACAACCAATGAACCTGGCATAAAGCATTGTTTGATGCTTTATGGGTAGACAAAATTATGCCTAAGATGGAAATAGGTATGTCACCTTTCCAAATTATGTATGGTCTCAATGTAGAGATACCAATCACCCTGTAATTACCAACATTAAAATTGGCAAAGGTGATCGAAGATCAGACATATGAAAGCTCCATCGATAAGAGGATCATGTGCTTGACTGAGCTAGATGAGCAACAAACTATGGTGGTGGATTGAATTGTTGTGCATCAAAGTCTGGTGAAAATTTTCTTTGACCAAAAATAAAAAACCTATGATTTCTAGATTGGAGATCAAGTTGTGTTATGGGACAAGAGAAGAGAACCAAAGGGAATGCATGGAAAATTTGATTCCCTATGGAGAGGCCCATTTATTATTCATTAGCTCAATGGTGAAAATAGTTTCTTGATAAAGTATTAAGACAACACGCCCTTTTCTATGCCTCAAAATGGGCAACATCTGAAGCACTTCAATTCTTGAATTATCAGATGAGATTTTTTGTACATATGTATAATTTTTGTATAGTCTTTAGCTAGTTTAGTGTTTTTTATTTTCATTTCTTTTTGGCACCTTTATTTTTTGGGTAGCATGACTCCATAGCCCAATGGCATACTTAAAGGCACTGGAGATTCTAGATTTTAATCCCTTCGATTATTTTTACAATCAATGGAAGTTCCCCAATTGGAGCTAGTTGTTGTTCCCAAAATCCATCACTTATTTTTAGGACATATCAACTATTTTGGTCTTACAGGCCAAAATTATTCCTTTCTTTTTTCAAATTTTTTTTGAGTATTTAAATTCTTCAATTATTCAAGTCTTCTCAGCTAAAGAACTCACAAGTTCAACAGGCAGGCTTTCTCAAAAAGAAGTTCCAACACTTGAGGCATTTTCAAGGCTGGTTCAACCCCAAGGTTCAACCAAAAGGTCCATCAGCAGGCTTCAAAAAAAAGATTGAACCATTGAAATATTGAACTATTGAACCCCACTTCCAAAGGTTCAAAGGTTCAATGGGTTCAAAGTTTCAATGACATCGGTAGACTTCAAAGAGTTAAGTGCTTCAGCAAGTTCAAAGTTCAATCGCTTTGAAAAGTTCAATGACTTCAAAGAGAAAGGTTGAATTGTTGAACCATTGAACCTTGAACCAAAATGGTTCAATGAGTTCAAAGGTTTAATGAGTTTAATAAGATCAAAAGACTTAAATGAAAGAAGACTTTGAATAAAAAAGATTGAACCATTGAACTGTTGAACTTTGAACCAAAAGAATTCAAAATTTAAAGGTTCAATGAGTTTAATAGAAAAGAAAAGGATCCAGAAAGTTTGAAGGAACAAAAGATTTAAAGAAAGAGAATGAACTGTTGAACCTTGAACCAAAATGGTTCAAATTTCATAGGTTCAAAGGTTTCAAAGAAGTTCAAAGTGTAGAAAGGAAGCTTCGAGTGAATGGAAGAAGTAGAAGAAGTTCAACAAGGAGTTCAATCGAAGGGTTCGAAGAATGATTAAACCAAAGAGCTGAGTGAATAGACAATTCAATTGAACTACTGACCATTGAACCACTTTGAACCATTGAACTGATGCACTCTAATGTTCAAGGTTCAAAGTAGTTCAAGTGACTAAGTGATCATGATGTCCCCATAGATGTCAAATTCAAGGTAATAAAATATCTGATGATTTTCAAATATGGCACAGACCCTATGAACAAATTTAGTGACCAGCCAAAGAAGAAGCTGAAGGAGTCAGTAGAAAGTGAGAAGATAGCCCAAGAGCTCAAATCACCAAGAAAAGAACAAAATATGTGGTAAGGAAAGAGGAAAAGACCAAAAATATCTACGTAGGAGTTATTTCTAGTTAGTGAAACAGTCCACCAAGTGGACATCAGAGAGCATGATCACTCAAAGATGCAGCCTATTTTTCTCCATCGAGTAAAGGCAAAGTGGACATTTGCGTACATATTAGGAAAAGGACTAGGTAGCCCATACTTCAAAAAGAGACATTTGAAATGAATTGACATGCCATAGTTAAGGATGACACCATGTTCCAGCATGGCCCCTTAACAAAATTGAAAATGCATTCAAGGCATTGAATTCAGTGTGGGCCATTTTATGAAACAAAGTGCCAAGTCTTTATTGGCTGCTATATATTATAATCTCTCTTATTGTTTTAAAGAGGTCTCTCTATTATCTGAAGTAAAACTCTACCCAAATTGAAAGGCATTTCATGAGACTTTGAGCTCAAATTATTAATCATATTTCTTTATTTGAATGAGAAATCAAGTGACCTTTCAAACTTTGCACTGAGATAGCTTGTATTGTTTAGGAAATTATTCTTAAGTCTATTTCCTAGAAGCATTCTTGTCCATTTAATTTAACAAGTAGAACTAGTGGAAGTAATCAGGAAGGTGTCCTGAAGTTGACTGTGGAGAGACTTTGTGCTACCACAATTTTCTTTAGTGTGTTTATTTTCTATTTCTATTTAAAGGATCTTGGGATGACTTTGTGCCCCCATTGTCCTTCATATTGTTGTTACCGAAATATATTACTCATTTTTTGAGACAACATATGAACTATTTTGGTCTTGTGCCACTATAGCAGCCACGTCACTATAGCATCTCATAGTAGCCGCCATCTGTAGTAAGAATCAGGAGGAACAAGCCTACAAAGTCCATAAAAACAAACCTACATAGTCTGTAGAAACAAGCTTGTAGAGTTCGTAGAAACAAGCCTATAAAGTCCATAGAAGCAAGCTTGTAGAGTTCATATAAATCAGCCTATAGAGTTTGTCGAAACTAGTCTGTAGAGTTCATAGAAGTAAGCCTATAGTGTCCATAGAAATTATCCTGTAGAGCTCATAGTTCTACTAGATGGAGAACAAAATGATCACACCTTTAGTATTCACTAGAGATATTCGCTTGAAACAATTTTCATTCCATTACTGGAGTATTTAATTTTTTGGATAAAGAACTCATAGGTTTAACATGCATGCTTTCTCATAAAGAAGTTCCAACACTTAGGCATTTTCAAGGTTGGTTCAACGCCAAGGTTCAACCAAAAGGTCCATCGACAGGATTCAAACAAATAGAATGAACCATTGAATCCCACTTCATCAAGGTTCAATGATTTCAAAGGTTCAAAAAGAGTTAAGCATTCAATGAGTTTAATAAGTTTGGCATACTTAAATAAAAGAAGTCTTCAAAGAGTGAAGGTTGAACTGTTGAAACGTTGAACCTTAAACGAAAATGGTTCAATGATTTCAAAGGTTCAATGAGTTCAATAAGATCAAAAAACTTGAACAAAAGAAGACTTAGAAGAAGAAAGATTGAACCATTGAACCTTGAACCAAAAGAGTTCAAAGTTTAAAGGTTCAATGAATTCAACAGAAGAGAAAAGGATCCAAAAACTTCAAAGGACCAAAGGATTTTGAGAAAGAGAATGAACTGTTGAATTTTGAACCAAAATAGTTCAAAGTTGCAAGGTCTAAAGGTTAAAAGAATTTCAAAGTTTGAAATGAAACTTTGAGCAAAGGAAGGAAGTAGAAGATTCCAGAGATAAGTTCGAAGAGATGGTTCAACCGATGAACCAGAGAAGCAATTGAACCAAGGATGCGACTGAACCAAAGAGGCGATTGAACCAAAGAAGTGATTGAACCAAGGAAGCGATTGAACCAAGGAGTGATGTCCCTACAAATTTCAAATTTAAGGTAATAAAATGCCCATTTATTTTCAAATGTGGTGTGGACCTGAGAACAATACTCAGTGAATAACTAAAGAGCTGAAAGAGGCAATAAAAAGGGAAGAGATAGCCCGAGAGCTCAGATCATGAGAAAAGGACAAAATACAAAAATATGTGGCAAAAAAAGAGGGAAAGACCAAAAATATCTGTGTAGAAGTTATTCTAGTAGGTGAAATAGTCCACCAGGTGGACCTCAGAGAGTGTGAGCACTCAAAGATAGCCTATTTTTCTCTATTGAGTAAAGGTGAAGTGGACAACTACGCACATATCAAGAAAAGGACCAAGCAACCCATACTTCAAAAGGATACATTTGAGATGAATTAACATGCCACAGTTAAGGCTGATGCCCTGTTCTAGCATGGCCCCTTGACAGAACTGAAAATGCATTCAAGGCATTAAATGCAACATGGGCCATTTTATGAAACAAAGCACCCAAGTCTTTCTTGTAGCGTTATATATTGTAATCTCTTATTTTATGCAAAGGAGATATTTTTGATTATAGAAGAAAAAATTTACCAAAATTGAAAGGTGATTACTAAGACTTTGAGCTCAGGTTGTTAATCATATTTCTTTGTTTGAATGAGAAAGTAAGTTACTTTCAGACTT
Organism: Torreya grandis; assembly: GCA_037957365.1. NCBI lineage: Eukaryota > Viridiplantae > Streptophyta > Pinopsida > Cupressales > Taxaceae > Torreya > Torreya grandis. The sequence goes on along the minus strand of JARHVA010000664.1, from coordinate 2,997,614 downwards.
TGTGCTACTATAGCTTGGGTCATTTTAGGAGATTGTTCTTATGTCTATTTCTTGAATGCATTCTTGTCCATTGTATTGAAACAAGTAGAATTAGTGGAAGTAATCAAGAAGGTGTCCTGAAGCCAACTGTGGAGAGACTTTATGCTGCCATAATTGCCTTTAGTGTGTTTGTCTATTTTTTATTCCTGTGTAAAGGGTCTTGGGATGACTTTGTGCCCTCATTATCCTTCGTATTTCAATCTTGGGTAGTTGAGGTGGAGACTTTGTGCTACATCTCAGTCTGCTAGTTACCACACCCCTTGTTACCAGTTATTTGTTACCTACCAAATAGAACTCCAGCTATTTGTTGCAAGACCACTTTTAAAAAAAGAGAAGTGCCTTCAGTGTTTCCAACCTGAATTTATCCTTTGTTTGTGAACTTCATCTCTAAAAAAAGAGAGATGGATGGTTTTATCCTACCGTTGAGTGTTATTTTCTACTTATACATATATTATATAGCTCCTCATATTTATAGGGAACCTCCCCTTGATGAGAGGAGAGATTTGTCCCCTTTTGATGTGATAAACATGCACATTTGGCCCACTAATCTCCCTATGTTATGGTTGAAATCAATTATTTTTCTCATTAGTTAGCTGGTGACAAAATATTCACCCAACACATATATTTCACTCTTTGGCAATTGAGGTGGAGACTTTGTGCTACACTTCATCCTGTTGTGTTATTGTGCCTTATTACTTTTACTACCCAAGAAGGAATCTAGCTGTTGACTAAGTATTACTTTTGAAAGAAGAGAAGTACCTCTAGAAATCACCTAAGATTTCTCCTTTATGTGTGAACATCATCTCTGAAAAAAGAGAGATGGATGGTGTTATCCTACGCCTGAGTGTTATTTTTTGCTTATATATATAGTATATAGCACCTCATATTTATAGGGAACCTCCCCTTGATGAGAGGAGAGATTTGTCCCCTTTTGATGTGGTTGACCTGCACATTTGGCTAGTAAATCTCCCTATGCTATGGTTGAAATAGCCTATTTTTCCCATCAATTAGCGGGTGACAAAATATTCACCCAACACTTTGTATGTTTGGAGATTAGCTTGCTTCACCTTATCATCTGCTTCATAGATGCTTTTCAATTTGTTCCAATGTATTTTTCACTTTGACAATGCATTACTTTGACAAATTTAAATTTGATATTCTACAAAGAATGACATTCTTTGTCTTGGCATTATTTTCATATGCCTTTTTGGCAGCTTGATCTGTAGGAGCTATATTAAGAGCCATATATCCATTTACCATAGACATCCATACATCAAATCCTAATGAGGACAAATATGATTCCATTATTATGATCCAAAAATCATAGTTAGACCCATCAAATATAGGTGCTTTTTTTGATGAGGATCCTTCTTGGCTTGCTATTGTGTTCACTGACCAAGATCTACCTGAGCTGATTAAGCTTCTCCTAAGGAACCGTAGGCTCTGATACCAATTGTTGAACATAACTATCTACTAAGAGGGGGAGTGAATCATTAGATCATCTAAAACTAGTTCTTTTAAACCTTTTATAGGAAATATAAATTCATATACAAGTCAAAGAACAAATTCAGAGATTACACATACACATTAAAAACATTACTCAATATTTTTACATGGAAAACTCAAAGAGAAAAAACATGATGAAAATGGATACTAGAATCTACTATTCTAATCTAGCCTCATTGTTAAATGGCTCACTGGTGAACCTCACTAGTTACATTCAAGAGCACCCACTATAAGGAAGTACCCACTCCCCAAAGAGACACAAATCCCCAAACTGAGCACCAACTCAATTTTTTGATGGCACCAACCAATCAGAACTATGAAGCTACAACCTTAGAATACAAGATGGATTCATAAATGAATCTAGATCAATTTATTTATTATAATTCTAGTTTGTAATTGCTCACTCTCTGCTTAATCTCTACACATTCTCTATGTGCTCTTTTTTCCTCTCTAATTCACTCTTTATTACTCTATCTTTCACTCTATGTCTGCATACATTTCAAAGTGACACTCTTCAATTTTCTCTACAACATTCTCTCAATTATAATGATAGCATCTACTTCACAATGAATAAGATGTCATGTATATACATTGAGTTTTAAGGTTTTACATTTCCACTTTGTATTCACACTTCACAACTCCTTTTTTGGTTCTTATTCAATGTGTCATTGACATATAAACTTTTCTATGTCTTGGTTCATGTTCTCTACCACTATGTTTAGGTCTCTTTACTATATTTGGTAACTTCAAGATTCAAGTCATTACTACACCATTTCCTTAACTATCAACTGATTAGATTAATTAATCTTGAGCTCTGTGTAGCCATAACCAATTCTTGTCTTTTTTGCACTTAACCATTAGAGTAAATTTAATGTAGGTCTTTGATTCCTTTATTCATGCCATCTCCAAACATCGATCTCCTTTTCCCATTTCTACCTTTCTTATATTATAAGATTGCTTTTGCTCCTTTAGATTATATTCAATATACTTGACCTTTACCTTTTCTATTGTATTTGTTTCTATGCTATTTTCACTTTCACATTCAAAGAGAGAAATGAGAAATTAAAAGAAATGGTCTAAGGCTTGTATGTACCTGGATGAAGTCGTGCGCACCGTAATCCAGATGATCATGAGAAATCCTCTTTGGTTGTGGAGGATGACACCTGAAAAAGAAAGAGACTTGGACAAAGAAGGTGTTAGATGAGGAGATGGTGGGTTTCCAAGCAAAAGCTTGATCCCAAAAGCAAAAGCTTGGGGGATGTCAACCCACTGATTGATAAAAGTAATGTCTGATAAAAGGCAGAATGTTGAAATACTGAAATGATAAAGACTGAAAAGGAAATGGAAGCAAATGCTTATCTGGATGATGATGTCAGGCTGGTCATAGTCGCTGATGTTGGTGGTCCTACCAGCATCAGTTGTTAAGGTCTGCCGACATCGGTTAGTCTACTAACATCGGTTGGGGCGGTGGTTTTTGTGGCCGGCGTCGGTCAGGGCAGTAGTCTATGGTCGGGTCTGTGGTCTGTAGATAGGGCTGAAAAGGGGTCTGGATGGGTTTTCATGCTATTTGGATGGTCTGAGAGAGTTTGGTTTTGGTTAATGGTCTGTACAGAGGTTTGGACAGAGTTGCAGGGACAATGGACAGAGTGTATGGTCAGACAGAAGACAGAGGCAATAGGGAGATAGAGAAATAAGGATTTGGGTATGGTATGGTTAACAGTCTGGTCTAGGTGGGATATTACTTAAAAGCAATAACTGAGAACATGATAAAAACACAGACAAGATACTTACCTATGGCCTGCAGAAGGAGTGCTGCTGATACCTATCCCTGTTGTTGATGTAGCCTGTGTGGAGGACCTGTTACTGGTGTAGAAGCCTGCTGTGTGAGGGAGAGTGAGAGGTCTGGTTTGAAGATTGGCAAATTGATTGGTAGAGTGGTAGATGGTCAAAGACTGAAGATTCAAGGATTCAAGAGTTAGATCAAGAGTAGGGGTGAAGGAGGTCGAAAGAGCGGATCCACATTTCAGAGGTGGAATGCAGTCTTGAAGGCTACCGACGCTGGCATAACCACCGACGTCGACTGAATAATGACCAACATCAACGGCTGTAGAATGGGGATAGAGACTAATTTTATCCTTCTGCCCATTCTTGCATGCCTCTGGGTCAAAGGGCCGTGGGAAAACGGTCGAGAGGGTCTAAATAGGCATGGGAGAATGAATAATAGGCCATAAATGGGTCATGGGGGGATGAAAGGAATCCAAGGAAGGCCATCCTAGGGTGGTGAGGTGGCAAGGGGAGAGAGAGGGGAGAAATATTAATTTAAAATATATAATTATTTCAAATTAATAAGACATAAGATAGGTTAGGGATGGAAGTGGAAAGGGACCAAAGGGGACCAAGGGGGGAGAAAGGACCAAGGGGTAGACACGATTTCAGTGTCTACATTTGCCCCTTTTTGTCTTGTTGGTTGTTCTGGATGAACTGCAAGACAAAAATAGGAGTTGATTGCCCCAGGTATGGGATGAGGTTGATTTCTTCTTGTTGGTTGTTCAAGTGAACTGCAAGACAAAAATAGGAGGGTTGGTTGCCCCAATTATGGATGAGGTATTCCCCCTCAAAGTAGGAGTCAAGGGAAATGAACCTGAAATTGGGTGCTGATTTGACAAAGAGTGGATGAAAAATGGTGAGTGTGATTGCTGCAATAGTTGTGATTGTGTGCATACCACTCCACGAGATGGTCGGGTCAAATTTTCGTAGGTCGAGGGTCAAGGAGTGCCAAAATTTAAATAACTGGGCCCCAGTATTTAGTTGTCTACTGATTGGGTTATTCAATCTAATCTAAAGCTCCAATAGTCATCATGTTCCAGGTATCTTGGGCTTAGGAAGTGCTCCCAGAAACATGAAAAAATCACAAGTAGTGGGGATCAACTGGCTTGCGATCCTATACTTGTGAAGGTCAAAAATAGTCTGTGCACAATGTTGCTAACCAGTCGTGAGGCAGCATACATGCAAAAACAACCAAGGCGAAGTCATCTTAGAAGTGGTCAGGGTCAGAGGAGATAGGTGTAATCTCCATGGTCATTAGTCAAGGCGGGTCGAGACAGATAATTGGTCAAATGAATGGATGGATAAAATAATGTGGCTGAGCTAACCTCAGAAGACACTATGTCCACTGAGTGCTGCCTACATAGCCCCTGTGGTTAGGGCCTCAGGCCAATGTAGTTCTCCCCAAAAGGGAGGAAGAGGGTCGAAGATATGGATGGTATGGATTGGTCTTGGTCATGGTCAAAGGTTAAGAGATTGGTCAAAAATATGGAATTGGTCTTGGTCAAGGTCAAGGTTGAGTGATGAAGAAGAAAAAAAAAGGGGGTTGTCCATCTGAGAGACGAACAAACGGGATGGCCGAGCTAACCCCAGAAGACATCGTGTCAACTGAGTGCTGCCTACATAGCCCCGGTCTTAGGGCCTTAGACCAATGTAGTTCAAATGAAGAGTCAAAGTGGTCGATGATTGGCTGATGATTGATTGTGGTCATGGTCAAGGTCATGGTTAAAGGGTGGATAGTTTGTCCATCAGGTAGACGAACAAATGAGGGTGGTCGAGCTAACCTCAAAAGACAGTCATGTCACATGAGTGCTACCTACATAGCCCCAGTCTTAGGGCCTCAGACTAATGTAGTTCAGACAAAGAGTTAAAGTGGTCTATGAGTGGTCTTGGTCATGATGAAAGATGAGGATAAGATGATGCTGCAGCCTTTTCCATATTGTGTGATGGTGTATTCTTCAACATTGGTCAAGGGGTCTTTAATCCCTAGCAATTTTCCATATTCCTGATGGATGTATGCTAAAAATGAATTGAGGTCTATTTATGCTTCAGCAAGTAATGGTTTATGCTTAACATAAATTGTGTCTGGTCGATAGTTTCCATGTGTATTGGTGTCCATAGAAACTATGTGAAATGGACTAGGTCATGTCGATGGTCTGAAAATGTTTTGGTTTTGATTTGGTTTGGGTTTGGTTGGATAGATAATGATTGGGTTGAAATGTGACCAAAGATGTGTCAAAAGTGAAAGGCGAATTGCTCTTTCATTGACAAGGACCAAAATGATGGCATGGATAAGGGTTGTTAAAAATAAGAGACCCGTTCATGCATTGCATTGTTGACCAGTGGTTGTGTTAGAGAAGCAATCGAATCACTTGACGTTAAGTGAGCTCGAAATCCCTTGAGTATGCTGGGGTGATAGGATTGATGTGAGATGGAAGGGGGAACCCTTTTTGGCAGGAACAACTTTGCCCCTTTTATAGGTGACCCCGAGAACGACTATAGACAAGTCCATGACTCTAAAGGTTGTCAGTCAGTTTTTTTTTTGATAGAATATGGAGTCATGGACAAGACTATAGAGGTTTAGAGGGTTTCCTTTTTATTAGGATGAAGCATTCATTCTTGCCAAAAGGGTTGACTGATGTTTGCAGGGTTGAGGGTTGAAAAGGAATAGGAATGACAATGACGGGGAGTGCTCAAGGGATCGAGCTCAAGTTAAACATCAAGTGAATAATTAATTGACTAATAGTGGATTGGTCAAAGATGCAAGGCATAAAGGGGCTCAGGTTATAACAAGTCCATGTCCCATGCTTGTGTTATGATGCAAGGTCTGAGTCAATTAGGAGCAAACTTGCCCCATTTGCTTCGTTCCAAATTGGTCACATGTTGATTGATGTTGAATGAGTTGGTTGATGTTTGGTCGAAGTTTGGGGTTGATGCTAAAGAAGTTGGTTGATATTTGATCAAGGTTTGATTGAGGTCAGTTTAAACATTTGGTCAAAGATAGGTTGAATGTTTGGTTGAGGTCGGGTTGACGGTCTGGTTGAGGTCGGGTTGAATGTTTGGTCGAGGTCGGGTCGATGCTTGGTTGAGGCCTAGTCGAGGTTTAGGATTAAAAGAGTGATTAATATTTGGTCGAGACTGGGTTGAAAGGTTGGTCAAGGCTTGGATGAAAGTTGAATTCCTCCAGCAGCTAGGGAGAATGTTTGATAGATTGGTCAAGGTCAGTTGAGGCTTGGTAGTCAGATGGACTGTGTTGATGTTGAATAAGGGGGTTAAAGGCAGCGAAGGGACCATAGTCTGGCATGGAGATCCTGATTTAGGTGATGAGGTTTGAGAAGCATGGGTCGGTGTTGATGATTTGTCAAAGGGGTGGTCAAGAGGATCCTTAATAAGAAGGGTATCCTTTTTCCAGTGTTGATGAATGACAGATTTAAGAGCGAAACAACGCTCAGTGTCATGTCCTAGAGTGTGGTGATAATGACAGAATTTAGAGTTGTCGAACCAAGATGGTCTTGATCTGAGAGTTGATGAGTGGGGCAGTGTTGAAGGTTTACTGATGATGTGGTCAAGAAGAAAGGTGTCTTTCTCCAAGCATTGGTGAATGACAACCTTGAGGGCACAACAATGCTCAGTGTCGTGCCTAGGCGTGTGATGATACACATAAATCTGAGTGTCATCGAACTAGGGTAGTTTTGATCTGAAGGATTGATATGGTTTAAGAGGTGGGAGATTGATGCGAGAAGACTGCAACAATTGCCGTAACAGTAGGGCATAAGAACTTGCTAATGGGTCTATGTGTCTTATTGCAGTGGGGGTTGATGACTTTGATTTGAGAGGCATAAGAGGCATTGGTCATACCATCATTTTTGTGGGTGGTGTAACCACACGTGGAGATGGCACTTTGATGGTGATAGGTGTTGGATATTTTGGAGGAAATATATGTCTGATGGGTTGAGAGAGTAATGGAGGTGACTTGCCTCTGTGAGGTATGGGAGTAGGAAGCACCCCTATTAAAGTGGATGGATGCGAGCCCAAAATTGAAGGTAATGATGAAGGTGGGGGAGGAGTCCTCCTATGTGGTTTAGTGGCCTTGTTTGATTTGGGGCGAGGGCCACTATTGTACAAGGCGAGGTTAGATACGGGTTTGGGTTCGGATGTGGACGGAGGCGAGTGAGATGTAGCAATTTCAGGGAAAAGATAAGAGAAAACTGTGACTGGGTCTTCCTTGATCGAAATGGGTGAAGAGACTGGTTCTTCTCTTAGTGGAGAAGAAATAGGAGAGTGTGGCTCCGCAGTTGGATAGAGCGTAGGAATGGTCATGGTCTCGATGTGTGGTCAAGGCATGGGGAATGTATGATCCCCCATTGATGACAACAAGGATGAGGGTGAGGCCACTGGTGTGGGTGCCATCAAAGCATCCTCCAATATGAGAGAGGTCGATGGAGGACTAATAGGAGAAGAAAGTTCTTCATCCTGTGGAGGAGGAATAGGGGAAGAAGGGTCTTCCACCTATGAGGGAGGTTGGTCAGAGACAAGAGAAAAGATAGTGTCGACCGTGCGTATATCATGGTCTTGAGGGTCATTGGTCATGGTTTGGACATTGTTTTGAGTAGGAAGGTGATTAGGAAAGGGTTTTTTGAAGATGTCGAGATGTTGGTTGGCTAGAGCATTCAGGTTGTCCAAGATGAGATCACCCTTGTCTAGCATGTCTTGGATGATGTTTTTGACGATTTGACAGTTGTCCATGTCATGGCCTTTGACATGGTGATAGTTGTAAAAGTCATTCTCCCTGTACCATGCAGGGATAGGTGTTGAGGGGTCGAATTGAAGTGGTCAGATTAAAGGGAGATTGAGGACCCCCTGCTTGACAAGTTTATCCAAGACAGAGGCATATGACTCTCCAATTGGAGTGTATTGACATTGTATGGATCATCGTTGGAAGTGTTTATTGATGTAGTTTGATGTTGAAAATTGAGGTCGGTTGGTTGTTATTGAAGATGATGGTCTAAAGATGACAGTGTTTGCTAACTGCTTGTACTGGGAGTGGGCAGAAGAAGGTTTGGACGAAGAAGGGTCATTAAATTTTGCATTGTCATTATGCAATTTGACCTTATTTTCATCGATGGCACAGAGTTCAAGCTTTCTTGCCATGGTGAAAGCTTCATCGAAAGTGCGTAATGTCTGGATCCACAAGATAGAAGAGATGTGCCTAGCACATGCTCAAGAAAAGAGCTTGATGAGCTTGGGTTGAGGCAAGGAGAAGGAGAGCTGGTTAATCAAGCCTCTCCAACAGGCGACAAAATCGACTATTGATTCATCGTCAAATTGCCTGATGGAATAGAGGTCTGTGATTGAGACTTGTTTGGTGATGTTGATAGAAAAATGGTCGAGAAATAATTGGGTGAGTTGAATGAATGAAAAGATAGAATGCCTGGTAAGAGAGTTATACCAGTCAAGGGCGGGGCCAGAAAGTGACATGGGGAACATGCGTAGAAGTAACGCATCGTCATGGGCTATAAGATAACAAGCGTGTTTGAACGCTCGAAGATGTTGTTGTGGGTCATCCTTACTCTAAAAGCGAGTAAATTTAGGAAGCTCCCACTGGTTGGGGTATGGTTGGATAGGGACAGAGGGATGAATGGGTTTGTTGCAAATTTGCTCATATGACAGAGCATTGTGTGAACCAGAGATAGAGGTCTCGAGACTAGACATTTTGTCCATCAACATTTTGATGAGATCAGCTGACAGATTAGCAGGTGGGGCACCCCTTAGGTTGTAGGGTACCTGGAAGGTGGTTAAAGAGGTGTATGACATACTTGGTTGCGCTTGTGTAGGTGCAACACAAGGGTAGTGCATCATAGGGATAGATGTCGTGGTTAAAGGGGCTTGTGTCATGAAGTTGGAGGACACAAGTTGACTAGATACTGCCAGAGGTGGTTGAGTGGTGGCACTGGTAAAAGGATAGGTTGTCACTCCCACATGTATAGGTGTAAGAGTGGGCGAGGTCGAGACAACCAAGTTCTGGTATGGTGTAGAACTTGGTTGAATTGTGTGTGGTTGAGGGGGCAATGATACCCCGATGGAGGTAGGTTCAAAAATAGATGGGGAGGCCAAACTTTGCGTATTGGCCATGGTCGAGTGACTGGTCGAGACAATAGGTTGAGTCATGATGGGTTGGGTAGCAGATGACGTCGATGTCATTGTTGCTGCACCTGAAAGGTCCCACATTTGGTTTCTTGCGAGATAGTTTTGGAGGGATTTGACATTGAGGTCCAAGAATCTTTCGAAATCTTGGTCCCCTTCAGGGACAATGGGGGTCTGAGTCGGGGTTGGTCGAGTAGGATTTATTTTGGTCTCCAAGTGGAACTCCATTATAGGACTGGTCATGGATGGGGAAGGCGGAAGCGGTTGATGCCTCACGTGGTTATGAAAAGCCTTGGTTTGACTGTGTGTCAAAACCATTCAAGGCAAAAAGGGTCAGGTTTTAGAAACTATGTTTTTTCAATTTCAAAAACTTAGAATGTGGTTTTGGCAGAAAAAAGGGTCGGGTTTTAGGCTACTATTTTGAAAAAAAAAGAGACAGTGACAGTGACCGACATCGGTTGAAAAACTGATGTCGGTGATATCAGATGGCCGACGTCGGTCAGATAATCGATGTCGGTGAGGAAAGGTTGCCGATGTCAGTGGTAAAATCGATGCTGGTGACTGTGGTTTCCAAAAACCCAAAAGATTTGAGAGTTTTTGGAAAAAAGGAAGAAGAACGTCCTCACTAGCTCAAACAAGTAGATAAGAACAGAAAAATAGAGATGGAGATAGGCAGACACTAAGCGTTAAATCCTAAGAATCAACTTTTAAAATCTTGTGGCTTATGCCTTAAAGTGATGTTTGGGAGGTTGGCTAGAAGAATGGGTCCTAGAAGAGGTAGTCTATGGATGGTTTCAGGTTTGTTTAGGCACTCAAGAGTCTGTATTAGGTTTAGTACGTGGCCTGGTGCTAAGGAGCAAGTTCCCCTCACTTCACGAGCCCAGTGATAAGCTGGTCTCGCTTAGCCAAAATATACCTTCCCTAGAGATTATCCTCTGCCAGAGAATGGAGTGGGCTTTCCCCTTGGTGGTGAAATCCAAGTGGGATTGTCGAGACGAGGTAAGGTATCCGCTGGGTGATGAAATCCCAGTCGGGCCTTGTCTCAAGTATTGTTTGATGTTTGATTTGTGCAGGTGATTTGGTTGTGTAACATAAGTGTGATTAATTCATGATGTGGTCTAATTACTTAGATGTGGACTAAGAAATGCAAGCAAGCAAAAATGAAATGCAGTGTGTTTTAAGCCCAAGTTGAAATGTTAATTCGTATGAAGACAAATGGAGAAAGGGGTGAAGAGTATGATTTTTGACTAGTCTATGATGTAAGAAAAGAAAGAGGGGTTCTTTTTAATCCTGTTTATGATGTCTTTTAGAAGAGAAGAAAGAGGTGAAAAGGGAGAAACCTAATGCACCTATATGAACAGAAAGAAAAGAACCCAAGGAAGACCCTAGGGTCCCACTGGGCATGCCAGAATGTTTTTATGCTATTTTTGCTTTCACATTAAAAGAGAGAAATGAGAAACTAAAAGAAATGGTCTAAGGCTTGTATGTACCTGGATGAAGTCGTGCACACCGTAATCCAGACGATCGTGAGAACTCCTCTTTGGTTGTGGAGGATGACACCTAAAAAAGAAAGAGACTTGGACAAAGAAGGTGTTAGATGAGGAGATGGTGGGTTGCCAAGCAAAAGCTTGATCCCAAAAGCAAAAGCTTGGGGGATGTCAACCCACTGATTGATAAAATTAATGTCTGATAAAAGTCAGAATGTTGAAATATTGAAATGATAAAGACTGAAAAGGAAATGGAAGCAAATGCTTACCTGGATGATGTTGTCGGGATGGTCACAGTCACCGATGTCGGTGGTCCTACCGGTGTCGGTTGTTAAGGTCTGCTGACGTCAGTTAGTCTGTCGACGTCAGTTGGGGTGGTGGTTTCTACGACCGGCGTCGATCGGGGTAGTAGTCTTGGTTGGGTCTATGGTCTATAAACAGGGCTAAAAAGGGGTTTGGACGGGTTTTCATGCTATTTAGATGGTCTGAGAGAGTCTGGTTTTGGTTAATGGTCTGTACAAAGGTTTGGGCAGAGTTACAGGGATAATGGATAGAGTGTATGGTCAGACAGAAGGCAGAGGCAATAGGGAGACAGAGAAATAAGGATTCAGGTATGGTATGGTTAACAGTCTGGTCTGGGGGGATATTAATTAAAATCAATAACTGAGAACATGATAAAAACACAGACAAGATACTTACCTGTGGCCTGTAGAAGGAGTGTTGCTGATACCTATCCTTGTTGTTGATGTAGCCTGTGTGGAGGACCTGTTGCTAGTGTAGAAGCCTGTTGTGTGAGGGAGAGTGAGAGGTCTGGTTTGAAGATTGGCAGATTGATTGGCAGAGTGGCGGATGGTCGAAGACTGAAGATTCAAGGATTCAAGAGTCAGATCAAGAGCAGGGGCGAAGGAGGTTGAAAGAGCGGATCCGCATTCTGGAGGTAGAATGTAGTCTTGAAGGCTGTCGACGCTGGCATAACCGCCAATGTCGGCCGAATAATGACCAACATCAGTTGCTGCAGAATGGGGACAGAGGCTAATTTTAGCCTTCTGCCCATTCTTGCACACCGTCGGGTCAAAGGGCCATGGGAAAATGGTCGAGAGGGTCTAAATAGGTGTGGGAGAATGAAGAATAGGCCATAAATGGGTCATGGGGGGATGAAAGGAATCCAAGGAAGGGCATCCTAGGGTGGTGAGGTGGCAAGGGGAGAGAGAGAGGGAGGGAGAGAGAGGGGAGAAACATTAATTCAAAATAGATAATTATTTCAAATTAATAAGACATAAGATAGGTTAGGGATGGAAGTGGAAAGGGACCAAAGGGGACCAAGGGGGGAGAAAGGACCAAGGGGTAGACACAATTTTGGTGTCTACAATATCATTAAACTCTAGCATGTTGATGTGATCTCATTTTCTTCAGCATTCTTGTAATGCTTTTGCACCATTGATCCTTGTATACTTGCTTGATATTTAACATGCCTTGTCCCTTTGAGAATTCCCTATAATAATGCCACACTTTATCCTTCATCAAAGTTGTAAGTAACCTTTCTCTTCGGACAATTTATTTCAAGATTTCTGGGAAAATTTCCCGAAACAATTTCCATGAAGGAATTGTTGTGGACAATTTCCTTGACAAAATTGTTGTGGACAATTTCCTTGAAGGAATGTCTAAGTACCCTTCAAATTTTCTTTAAGGGTCTATATATCCTTCATATTTTTCAAAAACTACCCTTTGGATTTTTTGTAAGGGTCCACATACCCTTTGGCATTTTCAAAAACTACCCTTCAACTTTTCTTTAAGGATCCACATACCCTTAAAACTTTTTGAAAAGATCCCTTCAAACTTTATACAATGGTCCACTTTCCCTTTGGAACTTTTTCAATGGTCCACTTACCATTTGAAATTTTAGAAAATATCCCTTCAATTTTTTAAAAATGGATCACTTACCCTTTGGAATTTCTCAAAGTGTCCTTTTAGATGTTTTGTCGTCTTACCCTTTGGACTTCTTGAAAAGTACCCTTCAAAAATATTATTGTGGACATTTTGTCTGACAAGACTTATTCAAAATTTTGAAAAAATTCTCCATGACATATTCTCTAAAATAAAATACCAATTTGGGTTCATGACACTTGCATACTTTGGGTTCTCATTTCTTTGCTCATTAGATTGAAATAGGTAAAGACATTCTCTAAACATGATCAACTCCACTAGACCAATTCGAGTCCTTAACACCACTTGACTTATAAAACATAAAAGAAGTTAAGTCACTTGATAAACCTGATTCACTCCTTGACCCAGTTAAATGCTTTACTTATGAATATTTATAAGTAGAATCACTTCGAGTTCACAAACCTAATTCACACTGCCTTGACCCAGTTGGGCTCTCATCATTGCTTTACTTGTGAAACTTGATAAGTCAAAGCAAATTAATTTCACATACCTAATTTTCATGGTCTTCACTCAGTCAGATTCTCTGCATTTATTTACTTATGAAAATTTATGAGTCGAATCAATTAAAGTTCACAACCCTGATTTACACTCTCTTGACCTAGTCAGGTTCTCGACATGGCTCTACTTATGAAACTTTATAAGTAGAAGTGATTTAAATTCACAAACTTGATTCGCATTCTCCTATCCCAATTAGATTTTTGACATGACTTTACTTATGAAACTTTATAAGTAAAAATGAATAAAGTACATGGAATTGACAAACTTAAATCAGTGAATGAATCACATGGACTTGACAAAACTGAATCACAATGCCTTTATCATTAATGTTTGCCTATTTGACATAAATGACAATCTTACATGTAATCTCCTTATACATGATGATACTCAAATTGCCAACATCTCACCCTTTTCCATTGATGACAAAACATATTAACAATGACTACCCTTCTTCATTCCTATACTATTTTACTTTCTCCCCCTTTGACATTAATGACAAATAGTCATTGCCACATCATGGAGACAAGCTATTTCTTTACTATATAGTTATTCTGATCCTTGGATATGGCTGGTTAGAGCACTTTGTTAGGTACTCCCCCTTATGCACTGGAATATTTTCCTAAGATTCTATGCATGCACTTTAAATGTAGCTCTTTTGACTCCATGATTCTCCAAATGAGCATGTATATAGCATTGGTCTAAAAGACCAATCAAGAATCAACATTTATCTATATAGATAGGCATAATAATCTAGAGCCAGTATACCTTTGCCATCAAATTACAAAGGAACTATAGTTTTCTCACCAAATTTCCTTTTCTCTTAACCCATGAGTTAATAATGTTCCTTAAATAGTCCCCCTAGATTCATGCCCTATGACTAAAAGTTAGTGATGTAGTGTGGAAACCACTATTCCCAAATTCTCTCTCAGATACTAAAATTGCTCCTTGGAAAGAGGCTTAGTAAACATGTCTATAATATGGTCCTTTGTTGGAACATACTCAATTTCAACCTATTGATCTACAACCTTTTCTTTCAAAAAGTGATACTTGATGGATATATGCTTGGTTCTAGAGTGCATCACTGGATTCTTAAAAATGTTTATGGCACTTGAGTTATCACACAAGATAGAAATAGGTTCTTTGAATTCTAATTTGATGTCTCTAAGAGTTTGATTCATCCATAAGACTTATTTGCAATATGTTGTTACTGATACATACTCTAATTCTACTATAGAAAGCATAATTAACTCTTGATTTTTGCTTAGCCAAGACATAAGTCTATTTCCAAGGAAGAATGCATCACCATTAGTGCTTCTCATATCATCCACACTTCCAGCCCAATCAGCATTTGCATATGCAACCAAAGTGAGATATTCACTTGTAGGGTACCACAAATAATAGTCAAGTGTGCTCTTGATGTATCTAAAGATTCTTTTCACAGCATTGGCATGTGATTCCTTGGGTGCTGCTTGAAATCTTGAAACCATGTATATAACCTGCATGATGTTTGGTCTTGATGTAGTTAGGTAAAATAGGCTACCTATCATTAATCTGTACATTATGTTATTCACATTAGGGGACTCATCTCCTTTGTTCAACTTACATCTAGTTATCATGGGATTAGTAACTAGTTTTCTATCTTCCATTCCAAATTTATTGAGCATATCCTTTGCATACTTGGTTTGAGATATAAAAATCCTATCATTTGTTTGTGCAATTTTTAAACCAAGAAAGAAAGAAATTTATCCTAGCATAGACATTTGAAATTCACTTTACATTTGTGTGGAAAATTCTTTGCACATATTACTATTGCCACCTCAAAAAATGATATCATCTACATAGACAATAATGATCAATATGTGCTCACCTTCAGACTTAAAGTAAAAATTGATGACTACTCATCCTTTTCTAAATCCTTGTTATTGTAGGTATTGATCCAATCTTCAATACCATGATTTAGGTGCTTGTTTCAAACCATAAAGTGCCTTCCTCAGTCTGCACACATAATCTTCTTTATCAGTTAGCTAAAAACCTTTTGGTTGTTCAATGTAGACTTCTTCTTCTAAGTTTCCATTCAATAAGATTGAATTTACATCCATTTGGTAAAATTTGAACTTATTATGAACCAAAAAAAGCCAAGAACATTCTTATTGCTTATAGTCTAGCTACTGGAGCAAATGTCTCTTCAAAGTCTATGCCCTCTACTTGTGCATATCCCTTGCACACCAATCTTGAATTATTTCTTATGAATGTTCCATCTTCATTGATTTTGTTTCTATAAACCCATTTTATTCCTATCACATTCTTATTTTAAGGTCTAGGCTCTAATTCCCATGTTTTTTCTTTTCTATTTGACTAAGTTCTTTTTCCATAGCGTTTATCCAATTTTCATCCTTGCTCACTTCATTGAAGGTTTTATACTCAAATTTTGAAAGTAAAGCAAAACTTACTTGCTCATTTTTCATTCCAGATCTTCTCCCAGTCTGAACTACTTCATTTTCTTGTCAATTATCTTCTCCTTGGGATGATCCTTTTGAAAAAACTTGGGAGGTGCCTTTATAGTCATTTCTTCCTCCTCTTCACTATCTTATTCTTCATATTTTTCTTCTTTTATTTCTTCAATTTTAATCTTCTTATTAGGCTCAACTTATTTGAATCCTTGTTATAGCTTAACATTAATGCTTTCAACTATTTTATGTAGCCTCTTATTGTAATGCACATCTGCTTTACTCTAAGTAGAGTAACCAAGAAAAATTCCTTCATCACATCTTGACTCAAAGCTACCTAGTTTGCTCTCCTTTATTTTGATGTAGCATTTTATTTTTGAACACTTTGAAGTACTTGATTGATGTAGGATTTCCATACCATAGTTCATATGGTGTTTTGTCACTTTTCACCCTTAGTTAAACTCTTTTTAGGATGTATACTACTATTTGGACCACTTCTCTCTAATATCCATTAGATAGTTTAGCCTCTTTTAACATTTATCTAGCCATCTCCTTGATAATCCTATTCTTTCTCTCAATAACTCCATTTTACAATAGAGTTATTGCAGTAGATTAGTGCCTTTAATTCCATGTTTCTCATAGTATTCAATGAACTCATTTGAAGTTAATTCTCTACCCTTATCAGATCTCAAACATTTGATCTTTCTTATCATTTCATTTTCAACCATGGCTCTAAAGATCTTAAATATCTCAAAGGTTTGAGATTTGTCCTTTAAAAAAGTTACCCATATCATTCTTGAGTAATCATCTACAAATAACATGAAGTAATGAACCCCTTTTGATCATTTTGTCTTGGTAGGAACACAAAGATTAGTATGAACTAATTATAGAGGCTTTGTAGTCACATATTATTTTGTTTGAAATTTGACCATTATTTTTTTTCCTAATTAACATTCTCTACATGAAGTATCCATAGGTTTTGTTATCTTGGGAATATGTCTTACACACTTGTTTGAACTTTCTTTGATAAGATTGTCAAAATTGACATTTTTCATTCTCCTATGCCATAACCAAATTTCATCAATCTTTTCTGAGAGGAAAATATCATTGTTTACCTCAAAAATATTATAGATGTTGTTCTCAATCCTTTTCCCTTCTGTAACTATTTTTCTAGAACTCTTTAACTTACATCCTTTAGCATTAAATATGACCTTGTATCCATTGTCACACATTTAGCTGACACTTAGTAGATTATGCTTCAGTCCTTTGAAAAAAAGAACATCATGTGTAGGAAGCTTACCATCAATCTACAAGGTTCCTTTACCTTTGATTTTTACTATTTTTTTGTCTCCCAAACTGACAGTTCCTTCTTTGCATTTTCTCAACTTGGTGAACTTAATCTTGTCACCAATCATATGCTTAGAGCACGCACTATCAATTACCCACATAATTTGATCTTTGGCTTGGTGTGTTGTTTGATTAATCAAGGATTGAATTTTTAATCTCCACATTTCATTAGGTCTCTCATGCATCTTTTTATTTATTTTCTTAGTCATGTGTGGATCTCTATTCTCATGAGGATACTTGACTTTCTTTACATTGTTTAATTTTGGTATAGAAAAGTCAGTCCTATAATGCTTAGCTATATGACCAAAATTATTACAATTATAGCACATTAAAATTGAATTTAGTAGAGGAGCAAATGAGTTTCTACTTACAAAACTAATTCTTCTAGGAGGAATAACTCTACATTCAATGGCCCTACGACCAAACTGATTACAACTATAACAATATCCATAAAAGGATAAATAATACCTAGTAATAAAGTTCTTTGGTGTAGTATGATTACCTTTCATACTCCTTTGTTTATTTAAGTCTATCAATTGAGTAAATTCTTATGCATATTTGATTATAGACCTTTTCCTAGAATTTATTCTCTTCACTTTCTCTTGGTTTGGATCTTTCATAGTGTCCTTGTTGACCTTCTCCTTCTTTGCTTCAGCTTCTCTTCCTATTTTAAAGTTGTCATATAGATTGGTCGATGTACTAGTTGATGAGCCATTTCCTTTCTCATATCCAAAACCAGATTTTTCTTCCATGAATAGAAACTATTTTTCCATTACTAGAAAAGCATAGTCATGATCATCATCTAAACTATCACTATCACTACTTTTCACTAAGTCATTGTCTTCTTTTATATATAGACTTTTCTTGCTCTTGAAGAAGTTCTTCCTTTTATCATAATGAGGTTTTACCTTTTTGTTGACCTCTACTTGCTTAGAGTTATCATTTTTTTATGAGGACATTTGGTAGCAAAGTGTCTTACCTTACCATAGTTAAAGAATTTGAAATGTAGCTTGCCTTTATATTTTCATGATCCTCTCTTTAGTTTTCTAACAAAGTTAGCTTCTTCTCCATCAGTCTCCTTAGATTTAGATGTAGATGTTTTTTCTTTTACTTACTTTGTTACTTTGAAAACAATTTCTCTTTTGAAGGTTTCAATCTCTCCCATTCTCATTTCATAGGCTATAAATTTTCCATGCTGATTATCCACTGTGAACTTGTCCAAATCTCTTGCTTCTTTAATTGCATAGATTTTGGACTCATATCTTGATGGTAGGGATCTTAGAACCTTCTTGACAATAGTTGAATCTTATTTTATTTCTCCAAGTCCTCTGATAGCATTCACTATTTCATCTAACCTAAGGAGGTAGTCAACAATCCTCTCCTCTTCATTCATTTTAAGACTTTCAAACTATCCTTTGTATGTTTGGAGCTTAGTTTGATTCACCTTGTCATCTCTTGCATATATGCTTTTCAACTTGTTCAAGATGTATTTTTCACTCTAATAGTACATTACTTTGACAAACTCTAAATTTAACAGTCCATAAAATATGTCATTCTTTGCCTTGGTGTTGTTTTCATATGCCTTATTAGCTACTTGATTTGTAGGAGCTACAACAAGATCCATATATCCATTAACCATAGACATCCATACATCAAATCCTAATGAGAATAAATATGTTTCCATTCTTATTCTCCAAAAATCATAATTAGACCCATCAAAGAGAGGTACTTTATTTGATGAGGACCCTTTTTTACTGGCCTTTGTGTTCACTGACCAAGATCTACCTGAGTTGATTAAGCTTCTCCTAAGGAACCTTAGGCTCTGATACCAATTGTTGAACACAACTATAAACTGAGAGGGGGGATGAATCAGTATATCAACTAAAACTAGTTCTTTTAAACCTTTTAGAGGAAATAAAAATTCATATGAAAGTCAAATAACAAATTCAAATATTACACATACAGACAAAAACACATTACTCAAGATTTTTACATGGAAAACCCAAAGGGAAAAACCATGGTGAAAAAGGCTGCTAGAATATAGTATTCTAATCCAACCTCACTAGTAAATGCTTCATTAGATAACCTCACTAGTAACATTCAAGAACACCCACTCTAGGGAAGTACCCACTCCTTAAGGAGACACCAATCCCCTAACTAAGCACCAACTCAGTTTTTTTATGGCATGAACCAATAAAAAATATGAAGCTACAACTTCAGAATAAAAGATGTATTCATAAATGAATCTAGATCAATTTCTTTATTACAATCTAGTCTATAACTACTCACTCTCTTCTCAATCTCTACACATTCTCTATGTGCTTTTTCTTCCTCTCTGCCTCACTCTCTATTGCTTTGTCTTTCAATCTATGTCTACATAATTTCAAAGTGACACTCTTTGAGTTGCTCTACAAAACTCTCTCAATTACAATGATAGTAACTACTTCACAATGAATAAGATGTCATGCATATACATTGAGTTTTAGGGTTTTACATTTCCACTTTACGTTCACACTTCACAATTCCTTTTTTGGTTCTCATTCAATGCGTCATTGACATATACATTTTCTTATGTCTTGGCTCATGTTCTCTGCTGCTATGTTTAGGTCTCTTTACTATATTTGGTAACTTCAATATTCAAGTCATTACTACACCATTTCATTAACCATTGACTGATTAGATCAATTAATCTTGAGATCTATATAGCCATAACTAGTTCTTATCTTTTTCAAAATTGACCATTAGAGAAAATTGAATGTAAGCCTTTGATTCCTTTCTTTGTGCCATCTCTAACCATCCAACTCCTTTTCCCATCTCTACCTTTCCTATATTGCAAGTTCACTTTCACTTCTGTTGATTATATTTGATATGCTCAACATTTACCCTTCCTATTGTATCATTAAACTCCAACATATTGATGTGATCTCATTTTATTCAACATTCTTATAATGCTTTTGCACCTTGATCCTTGTAGACTTGCTTGATCTTTAACATACCTAGTCCCTTTAAGAATGCCCTATAATAATTCCACACTTTATCCTTTGGCAAAGTTATAAGTGACCTTTCTCTTCAGACAATTTGTTGTGGGTCTTTTGTTAAGGGCTTTTCAAGACAATTTCCATGGACAACATCTCTGAAGGAATTATTGTTGATAATTTACCCAATGAAATTATTGCAAATAATTTCCTCGAAGGAACATCTAAGTGCCCTTTAGATTTTCTTTAAGGGTCCACATACCCTTTGGCTTTTTCAAAAACTACCCTTCAACATTTTCAAAAACTACCCTTTGGATTTTTTGTAAGGATCCACATACCCTTCAAAATTTTTTAAAATATCCCTTCAAACTTTCTATAATGGTCTATTTTCCCTTCAAAACTTTTGCAACGGTCCACTTACGCTTCAGACTTTTTGAAAAGATCCCTTTAGACTTTTGCAACAGTTTATTTACCCTTCAAAATTTATAAAAGTGTCCTTTTATAAACCTTATTTGGTCCACTTTCCATTTTGACTTCTTTGAAATCACCCTTTGGAAAGGTTCTTGTGGACATTTTGTCCAATAAGTCTTAATCAATTTTTTGAAAGAATTCTCCATGACATTTTCTTTGAAAGAATTGACCAATTTCGGTTCTTGACACTTGCATACTTCAGGTTCTTCTCATTGATTTGTTAATTATAGTGTAAGAATTAAATACATTATTGAAACTCAATCAACTCCATTAGACCAATTCAGGTCCTTAACACCACTTGACTTATAAAACATAAAAGAAGTTAAGTCACTTGATAAACCTGATTCACTTCTTGACCTAGTTTTCTCTGCAATGATTTACTTATGAATATTTATAAGTAAAATAACTTTGATTTCATGAACCTAATTCACACTACCTTGACCTATTTGAGTTCTTATCATTAATTTACTTGTGAAACTTTATAAGTCAAAGCAAATGAAGTTCACATACTCGATTTACACTGTCTTGACTCAGTCAGATTCTCTACATTACTTTACTTGTGAAAATTTATAAGTAAAATCAATTGAAGTTCACAAAATTTATATACACTCTCCTAACATAGTTGGGTTTTCAACATGGATCTAGTTATGCAAATTTATAAGTAGAAGTGATTGAAATTCACAAACCCAATTCACATTCTCATAAACCAGTCAGGTTCTTGACATGGCTTTACTTATGAAACTTTATAAGTAAAAACAAATGAATTAGATGGACTTGATAAGCATAAATCATTGAATGAAGCATATGGACTTGATAAACCCTAATCACTATGCCTTTGTCATTAATCTTTGCCTATTTGACATCAATGACAATCTTATAGACAATCTCTATATACATCACGATACTCAAATTTTCAACACTATTCATCATATGACTTTTGATGACAAAATCATTCCTACATGTACCATTGACCTATATACACCCAATTATGATGATGGTTATGCTTTAGATGATCCATTTCTAAGAGGACTTATCCAGGATAGAGATACTTAAATTCTTTAATATCATACTTATTTATTTTATTATTTTCATTCATCTTATTGTATTCTTTATTTCATAGTGCCTAATTATATTATTATTCCTATTTTTTGTAGGGTAGATATGTAACAATCACATGGTACATCTCTTGTTTTATTTGAGCCTCTTAAAAGCATGATCATGGATCATGCCATGACCAGTCCTTACTATTTTGAAAATATTAGGATCTTTCTAGTTTGATTCCCTTAGAGATGTTAATTACTAATCTCTTGAGCATTTTGTGCATCCATATTCACTCTCAACTAATCCTAGTATGGTTCCTACTCCTACTGTATTTTCAACTAAGTCTCATCTTGTTTTTTATCTTATTTTACTTTTATATGAGCCTAGCCCAATTTCTACACTAGCCCTACCTTCCCTTGATGATGGCCTTCTTCCTTTGTCATAAATTTATCCCATGCATGCCCAATGGGATGATCAACCCTATTATGATATTTATAAGGTTTCCAATCATTATACTAGATATTTCTAATTACATAAGCCTTCACTAGTTTCTTCTTCTACCTCTTCCATTATTAGACCTCCAAAGTCTACTAATAAGCATATATATTGCTTCCATGGCATAGATAATCACTCTTTCACTTATTGTCAAAAGCTTTGATAATATATTGATACATTGCATGCCACCCTTGCTCAAGCTAAATACAAGGATATACCTCCTCCAAATTTATTACCTAAGTATATCCCCAAATATGGGGAGGTACATTGTCTTTGGCACAAATGTAGTATCCATCATACTGATCATTGCCACATTCTCCAGCAGTACCTTCTTGATCACCTTCTAATGTTTCCTAAACTCATTATTCCTCCTTCCAAAGGCCACTCACATAATTAGGACCCCCCTTTTTTTCCCATGGAACCTTCTTCCCCATCTATGGCTTCTTCCCCACTTGTGGTTCCTTCCCCACCTATGACTCCTTCTCCACTAGTGGTTCCTCTTTTTTTGTCCCACAAATACCATTCCTATTCAGGCACCTATTCTTATCCTTGATTATTCTATGAATAATATCCCTCATGAGTATGATCCTTTAGCTAATCCTACATTTTTTGTTGAGTATATTTAAAGAGAGTTATTTTCTCATCTTTCCCTAAGGATATATGAGACTCTAGATACCACTAGGATCCAGGTTCATAGAGATATTTTAGATGTCATAAATAACATTTGTAGACAAATTTATTAGTATTTATGAACATGACATGGTGTTCCTTCACTTTTTTCTTCATTATGATTGTGGATTGGAATTATGATCCACTTTTATATATCTTATATCATTTAACTATGTGTTAAATATGGTTTCACCTATCTATTTCACATGGATCTTTATATTATGCATTATATGTTGTATATGGTTTCAATTACTTTCATCTTTTATTATGGATTATTTTCATTATTTCCATGATTTCATGCTTATATTTATGATTTTATTTATTTCATGAATGTCTTTTTCTTTTATAATGATTGTTTGATACCTTATCTCAAAAACTCAAATAAATATTATTGTGAATTGGTTATACAAACCTTGATACACTTGGTAATCTTTCCTCACCATGTGATCAGTTAACAAATAACACATCTCATTGTACTCCTATTTTACTGATCCACTTTGGATCTCCATTTATTCATTTATTTTATTTATCATACCAAGCATACACATATTTGAAAATTGAGATTATATATTGCATCATAGGTAAGCCTAAGTGTTTAGTCAATCATATCTTTGGATACTTAGCTTCTTTAACCAAAGTCTAAAGCTCATGCATGTGTATCACTTTTATCACTCATGTTGGTTATTACAAATCTGTATGGAGGATGACTTATAAAATCCATAAAATAAATTACAAGCCAAATCATATAAATAAAAGGCAATGATACAAAAGGCAACATACAAATTTCAAAAGTCAAATCACACTAAAAATGTGATTCATAACACATATCCTATTTCTAATCAAAGATCAAACTCCATATTTAGTTTCATGATAGATTCAAGGTCCATTGGGGTGCGGTAGGCTAGTAGACTAGGAAAAGATAATAAAAATTATCTTTTAGTGCTACCTACTTTCTCACATAAGTACCCAATCTTCATAGTATACTGATGGTTTTGTAAGAGGTCCTAAGGAATGGGGGACATGTTGTGGAAGGTAGGTCTATTTTAATTTTTAACCAACATGATTCAATCTTAGTATCTCACCTATTTTCCTATATAGCTTTAAACTTATTATGAGAAGGTATCTTTTGTACTTTGATGATCACTAGACTCTTAATGTGTCTCTTGTGTACCTAGTTTGCTTCATGTTTCCTAAGGTATTGTCATAGATGCCTATGACATGATTTTTACATTACCTCTCTTAGTAAAGCATTCCTAATATTCTACCTTGAGAGTATTATTTTGTTAACTGATCATTCCCCCTAGGCTTTCCCTTTTTGAGTGGTAGTGTAAGCCCATGGATAGGACTAGGCCCTCCACACAAATCAAAACATTATAAACATCATTTTAAAAGAATTCCCATAATTTTTTCCACCTCATTGGTGTTCCCTTTATGAGTTGTAGTTTAATACCATGGATAGAACTAGGCCCTCACAAAATATTCCAATACCTAGTTCCTAATATAACCAGGTCATAATGAAATTACATGCATCAAAATGGAGATAAATTGTGTTCAATTATGAGTTACACATCATTGACATGTTTATGCTTACTTCATTAATATTTTATTTTTATCTTCTTATTTTTTTGATTGTGTGTATGCTTACAACCATTGTAATAATTTTTTCATACTACCCAGCTTGAATTAGTGTGAATAATTTAATACCCTTTTACATTTTTGTATTAATTTTTATACTTTCCCAACGTGATTTAGTATGATTAATTGACTTAATTGTTTTGTTTTTATGCCATTGGTATTTCATATGCCTTCCATTTTATTACAAAATTTTCACACTTCCCAATGTGATATAGTGTGATTTTTATTTCTTTTAATTTGGTTCAAATATTTTACATGGTTTAAAAACATTTGTCCCTTTTTACCATATTTGGTTTATTATACTTAGTCATATTTTGTTATTACGCACTTTTTATCATGATATAGTGTGTATTACATTTATTTTGATTAATTGTACTTTCCCAAATCATTTTTTTCTTTTTTCTTTTGAAACATTTATGTGTATCACATAATGATAAAAAAATAAAATATAAATCACATATTTTCCATAACATATACAAAAAAAGCTAAATACATATGCTCTAAAGGAAATATATTCATGCATCCACATCTAAATCCAAGTACAACTCATGAGATCAATACAGTGGTAAACATAAATAAGTATGTATGTATGTATATATGTGTGTTTATATATATATATATATATATCATGTGTTTTATATAATACAAAGTATAAAATTAAATATATATAGCTCTAAATTTATGCTCCATCATGGCTATCCTATGGCCTAGGAATGTTGCCCATCAATGCCTACAATTCTCCCCTCTGAATAGTACACTATAAAGAGGTAGTCTATGATCTCAATCTAGCAACATATCCCTATATATTATCCACCTAGGCCAATAACTATCCTATATGGATGGTCTTATTTATGTACATGGCTATTTCCTATGCGATGGTATGCCAAACCTATGCCTTTCATGCTCTAACCCATACCATTGGATGTGGCCCATTACTATGTGCTTATAGATTCCTCATGGCCTCTCCCACTAGTCTAAATAAGCCCACTTCAGCTGGAAAAAATAAAACCTTAGGATCATCTAGATTATTAGGGTCATATGGTTCTAACATCCCATCTAAAATGTCGTGGTGCACATCCATAACCAAGACTCCCCATTTGATCTCCTCTATCTTAAGATCTACAAAACCAAAACTAGATAGATATCAAATCATATATATATATATATATATATATATATATTGAATCATCTATCTATCATAATCACAATATAATTATTATCCTATATCAAAAACTTAAATCACATTTACAACATTTCTCACTAGTGTTGGTGTTACTGATAATGATCTCCCCATCTGATCATCCATCCAACACCTCCTCCATAAATTAACTCTACACTAGTGAAAATTTAGGAGTCACCACTAGATACCATCATGATCCTCTCCTCAATGGTGTCTCTACAAACCAAAAATGTCCTAGAGTAATTATTGGATCCCTCTATGCAATAGTTAATGCATGTATCTCCTTGTATTAATGGTGCCTCTATCTCTAATGAGAAAATGATGGTCAATATTACCTCTATTATGGTGCATGTTGTGTTCCTACATATAAATCAATCACATCTCTTCTTTCTTGATATATTGCCTCTTGTTGTCATGCTCAACTAGCTCATGGTCTAGCACATTGAGGCCTGATCATCGATATCTTTGCAAGTATCACTATACTTCCTCTTTCTCTTTGATCTATAACATGCCATACCCAATAAGTAAACATTACTAGATTAGATACCAAATTTGGGATTCCTCGCTATTTTAATATATGTACCACTAGATGAGGCTCTACCCATGAAGTGTATTATCCCCTGATCTACATACATGCCAATTATTGGCCCCATAATTTTGACTATGTTGTCTAATTTTGGCATAAAACTAGTATGTTATGGAAGGACCATGGTGAGAAATTGATAGGCACAAAAGCACCATGGCATGGGACCCACAAGGTGTAATAGGATAATGTCATGAAGGAACTAGCATGAGAGGACCTAGTTAGAGGGTAATGAGTCATAAAGAACCCAAGGATGTAGGACTTAGAATAGTAGTGGAAGATTATGGAAGTTCATGGGAAGCAAAAGCATTTGGAATAATGGTTCAAATGGTTCACTCTAGCCTTATTGATAGGAAGTTTTACATCAGCCCATAAGGAGAGGAACACATGGTAGAAAATATATTGCATAGACTAAGGATATAGAGGCATAAAGGCCTATATCTTTAAGAAGAACTAATTGTTAAGCACCACAAATCTCAGTCTATTAGGAGTTCATTAGCTAATTATTCATAACATTGATAATTTTAAACACTTGTTCAGGGTAAAACAAGTATAAATACCCTTGTTGTAAAGCATTACAAGTGTTAGTTCCCAAAATTTCATTGGAGCAATTTGGGTCTTTGTATGATGAGTTACATGTGCCCGAGCTAAGTGAGATTCAATGTTTTAGTTTCCTGCCTTCCCTCATCAAGAGGAGAGGGTGGAACATTTAGTTTGATCAATCATGTCTACAATCTTGATTAGATGAGTCCAAAGAGGCATCTATCAAATATGGAAAATACCCCAAAAAGGCTCAAGAGAGATTAAAGAGTTGCAGTGTGTGGAGCAAAGATCCTATGGCATGAGAATCTATAGTGAAAAAATGATGGTGTAACCAAGTATTTTCCAAGCTTAGATCCTTCAAACTTGGGAGAGGAGGTATGTCAGTGTCCCAGATACAAGTAACAAGCTAGACTTATGTGTTTTGGTGTTTAAGGTGAGGAGTAGTCTGATAAACCAAATGAAAGATGTGCATTTGACTCAAGGGACCCTTAGGAGTAATGTTCAAGGGATGAAAGATTATGCACTTCTCCCATTTTGAATAAAGTTGGTATAAAGGGAAGAAGTGGCCATGCTCTTGGATTAATTTTTGATTTAGACACATGGCAGAGTATTAGGCCCTCAGACATTTTGAGCCTCTTTGAATAATTTCCCCACTTACCTTTTGGTGGGCACGGTGCTTAAAATCCCTAGGGCCCAGATGTCTAATTTTATAAAGAATATTTGTGCCATGTGGAGGTGCTTAGTTGTTTGTCATCTTTGAGACCTTTTTGGAAATTACCTCACTTAATTTTATGAACATTTTACAAAGGGTCCTCAAATGCCAAAATGATTTTTTTAATAAAAGGAGGATCATTGCAAGTGGTGTCCTTGGTATCAATACAGACTCAGGACTTCTTCCCCCATAGAACCAAAGGATCATAACAAGTGAAAAGATACAAACATCCTTGAGATCTTAAAAATAATGTTTTAAATCTATGATTCACTCATATTTCACCACATATTATAAAAGGAAGGTCACTTGACACACAAGGGAAGGACTTACATTTTACCTCTATTTTTTAAATGAGGCTTAAGTAATTAATGGAGTAGGTGATGATTAGCTACCTCATCTTGGAGCATTAATGGTAACCCTAACTCTAAAATACAAGGGATTATAATTAAGTGTTATTTTTCATTTAAATGCACCCTTCACATTAAGAACCAAAGACTTGTGCTTCCAAGTGACTAAGTATGCCAGAGCAAAGAATAAAGTGAATATAGTGATTCAGAGTATGAGTCTCAAAAGGTCTCCATTTCCACCTGTGTGCAACTTTCACTAACACTAGTAAGTGTTTGGAAACCTTGTTTTATTGTGTTTTGAGAGGCAATTGAGATCTGAGTTGAGTAGTATTTTAGTTTAAATAAGTTTATTTCTAAGTTAATACAGTAACAAGAGACTTGAAAAAAGATGGCAACTTATTCAACAACATCCAAGGTAAACATTATATCTATGTTAGACTCAATCAAGGACACTGATTTCATGGATTTAGATTTTGGGGCCCTATTGAATGTCTTGCAATACCCCAACCCCCCACAAGTATTTTTTAATGTTGGCATGAGATACATTGCACCAACAGCAGTGTTCCCCCTAATATCTCCATACCCAGATCTCATTATAGCATGTGCTCAAGCATATCAGCTAGATGCCAAAACCATCATTGATGATAATCATTTAGTTTACTCCCAAATCCCTTAAAACCATTCTTAACATTCCCCCTTAACTAAAATGTATCACACTCAATGTCAAGGAATGCCAACAATACACTGATAAAGATGAGAGAGTCATTTGGGATGTCGCGAACTCATGTTGATTGGCTAAGAAGAGATAAAAGGGCTTAAAGATGTCAAATAAATTGAAATTTGTAGAATTCAATGAGTTACTTCATTATGTTATATCCATGGCTACTAGAATTTATGGGATACTCATTGTTGAGAAGTTTGATACATGGATGTTTTTTATCATGCTCTATGTGATAGAAGGGAAAAGGAGGATTGATTGGACCACAATCCTCAATGATAATTTTCATGTATAAATGATGTACCTTCTAGTAAGCATTTTCTCCAAGGTTTAATTTAAAGGTACATTTTATATGTCTTCCTACTTAATGTATAGCCTAGTACATAATAGGGTTTTCTAGGGACTTACCAAGAACCCCACAGGGATGAGAATCTATGAGATATATCCTGAGGTAACCCTAGAAGGGTCTAGGAATAGTTTTTACAAGGTGCATAGCTAATTTTTCACCCCCATGATGAGCATATTTTACCCTTGTAGAACCTAAACAAAATTTCCACTATGGACAAATAATTAATATGAAAATATGGTGCCACATACATTCAATTTTAGATATTGACATACATCATAGTTAGTGGTTATGTAGGGGCACCTCACAAGCTCCCAAGATATGTGGATGATAAATTGGTGATCATAGAGCTAAGTTGGAAATGGTGCCTCTATATGAGATGTTTTCCACTAAAAATATCAATAACCCTCTCTAATTCCTTGTGAAAATTGGGTATTACGCATGCCCCTCAGTGGCCAAGGTAAAGGGGTTGGAGTAGGAAATGAGCATGTATACATTTGATAAGATTCCACCCCAACCTAATTATGACATCAGGTGGTTGGTAAACATGGTGACAAATGTAATATTGCATCAGTATCACTATGAAGACCTTTGGTCTGATTGCATCACCAAAAAAAATGTCTAAAAATAGGAATATATGAGGTTAACAATTCAGTAAGGCATAGCATACAACATCACTCTTATCCTTAAGGACATGGTAGACAACAAGCTGACAATACCTTTAACATACAATAAGGATAATATCGAATCCCATTCCATCACTTAGCTATACTTCACTATGTAGGAAGATGCATCTATCCCCTATCAAGATTGGTATCAACCTGGTCCACCTGTTAAACCTGGCTCTGATACCAACTTGTCAGGATCTTGCTCCTCAAATAGAGCACGCATGATTACTTCTTGTATTAGCAACTAAACATGGAATTATACCAGAATCAATAAGTAACTAGAAATATGAAACAACACAGGAATTGAGAGACAATACACAATTATATTAATAATCACTCAGAAGAATATACAATAAGGAAGATGCCACTTCTTCCTCCACCTCAAAGGTTTGCCACACCTCAAGACCTTCTTCCCTCTCTCTCTCGGTCACAAAAATCAACTCCAATACAGAATTGATGTTCACCTCTCCAACCAGTCAGTAACACACTGCCAGTTCACCAAGTACACAACCATACTCCAAGTAGATCTCATGCTCTCTGCTACTACCTGTAAATCACTAGACCTTACTCACCATGTAGATATCTCTACACCCCTAAAGAACCCTTGTCCTTACCTCACCAAGTCCTTATGATTCTTCAACCAGTACCCCGGTGGATCAGTTCCTAGACCTTGCAGACCCTGCAACTCTCCCTGATCATACACTCTCAGCACCCCTTTGGAACTAGGAGGAGCTAATCTAGCTCTCTCTAAAAGCTCAATGGCTTTCTAGCACACTTTTACAATACATCCCATGATTCCATATATAGATCTCATGCTTACGATAATTAGACTACCTTAATTACAATAATTAGACACGCAACTCAAGACTAAGACTAGCCTTTGACATGCAAACAAACAGTCCAAAAATAGACTCTCCGGGATCAACATGCAAACTGCCTGTTCATGCACAGTCTGCCAATGTTGGCACCTCCAAGACTGATGTCGACCGACTGGTAACCAATGCCAATTACTTCCTCACTGCCATCTGATCGATGTCAGTTGATCAGACTAACACCAGTTGCCCTGCAACTGGTTCTGTAACTCTCTACAACTTTGCATCCTCTGTAACTTCTCTTGTTTGCATCCTAGTGAAGCTTTTAGCTCCACAACCTAACAATCTCCCACTTGGAGATAAAAAGCTACACCTGTACCTATACCTGTACAATGTCTAAATTATTCCCTAGCTTGTATCCCTCTTCAAGATCAATCTTGAAGACTAACCACCACACAACCTGTGATGTTATACCTATCATTCAAGTAACCTGCCACATCCGAACCTACACATCCATGTAGTGAAGACCTTGACCCTGCATAACAAGAATCCCTGCTACTGATCCCATTGAAATGCCCTTCAGTACTCCTTCCCCAAATTGGCTCCATACTTTCTGACAACTCCCACTACTTGGGAAAATTTAGGCCTACACTAGACCTCATGTGATTTCAAACCCTATTTCAAGCTAAGCTTGAACTGTCTATCCCTTGGTGTGCTTTCTGATTCTGCATCCTGCATCATGAACCCTGCCAACACCGTCTTCACATCAACTTCCATTGGAGATAAAATCTCCATGTCTCTTATGGCAAAGAATTTTGCTGCTCTAAATTCTTCATGACACACCTCTGAACTAACCTTACCCTTAGCTCAACGAAACCCTGTATCTCTAAACCTATAACTAGCATACCATTCACATACAGTAACTGGATAATGTCACGACTCATCATCCACCTGGTAAGACAAAAAACACAATAGTTACACTGACATTGACTGAAGCCATGCTTAGTCATTCACCTATCAAAACCTGTACCACTATCCTGCAGCTTCTTCAAGACCATATGCCTTGGCCTTTCATCTCACGTATCCATCCACTCTATTCTTTAACTATGGGAATCCATCCGTCTCTCAGTGCTTTCTTCCAGCTGACAACTCTACCAACAAACACCTATTTGGTTCTTCTCTAAGGACTCACACTCTTCATCCATGCCAAGCTCCCACTGTATCTGGATTCTACTTGCATTGCCTCTTTGCATCTTCCTGGTTCTTGACCATCAATAAGCAATATAAAGAAGGTGAACAATGAATATGAGGTTCACTTACCCTTTCTGACCTCGACATGAGCGTTTGAGACTTGTTGACAGCTAGCTGCCCTCCCAATATCCATTCTAGTGACTGATCTCGGCCATCTCCCAGTCTACTCTCGATCGATGTCGGTTCCCTGCACTGACCCTCACTGCCGATGTCATTTCCCTAGCCGACACTGATATCCTTTATGCCGACATCGGTTCCTTCATGATTGACATCGGTCTTCCTTATGCCGACGTTAGTTACTGTCTGACCGATTCCGGTACCTGTGTTCATCTGTGAGTGATAAATTTTTACCCGTGAGCTCTTCATGGATCAAAACCCTATTCAAATCAACATAGCCCTGCTCAGAATAATTTAGTTCCCTCACCTGATCTCTGTTCGTCATCTCCTCCATGAACACCAAGGCTTTCCAATTATTTAGCTTGTCAAAGACATCTGACTTCCGCTTCAAAACCTGCATTCTCCTTCTACATATGTGACTAAGCCTATGAAGCCACATCTCTGCAATAGAAGGTGAATCAACAATATAAGTAGATAGATAAAGGATACCTACTTTCTTACCACCATCTAGTTCAAGTGCATCTGCTGTGAGAGTTACAGTGCATCTCTCATCACCCAAATTTCCTGAAGAAATTAGACTAATCTCCAAGACTGGTACTTGCATGACTTACTTCAACCGCTGTGTGTCATCCGTCTGCAATTTCAGCTTCACTCCCCCTTTGCCAATCATTTGACAAGGCTCTCCAGCTCCTAAATAAATCTCTCCAAAGTCTCCAAAGACATACCCATGAAAAGATGCTCTATTTCGGGCTGCATGAAAAGAGGCAAAAGAATCTATAAACCAAGATTCCACTTTATCCAGAACATCCTGTGCAACATCCCTTGCAACATCTACTCCTCCCTGCTGATCTGCTACCAACCAACAATCTTTATTTACCTACTCTTTCTTTCCATCAATTAGACCATTCGTGCTATTCAGTTTCTCCATTCATAGCTTACTTTCTTTTGCCATTGCTATACTCCCACTCAATCTGAAACCCCTGCGAGTGACCTATAATAAAAAACACTACCAAATCTAAAACCACATGTTAGTCAACCCAACCAAAAGATCTGATACCACTTATCAAGATTGGTATCAACCTGGTCCACCTGCTGAACCTGGCTCTGATACCAACTTGTCAGGATCTTTCTCCTCAAATAGAGCACATATGATTACTTCTTGTATTAGCAACTAAACACAAATTGAAACAACACATGAAATGAGAGATAATACACAATTGTATTAATAATCACTCAAAAGAATATACAATAAGGAAGATGCCACTTCTTCCTCCACCTCAAAGGTTCGCCACACCTCAAGACCTTCTTCCCTCTCTCTCTCAGTCACAACAATCAAATCCAATACAAAATTGATGTTCACCTCTCCAACCAGTCAGTAACACGTTGCAAGTTCACCAAGTACACAACCGTACTCCAAGTAGATCTCATGCTCTCTGCTGCTACCTACAAATCACTAAACCTTACTCACCATGTAGATATCTCTACACCCTTGAAGAACCCTTGTCCTTGCCTCACCAAGTCCTTATGATTCTTCAACCAGTACCTCAGTGGATCAGCTCCTAGACCTTGCAGACCCCGTAACTCTCCCTGATCATACACTCTCAGCACCCCTTTGGAACTAGTAGGAGCTAATCTAGCTCTCTCTAAAAGCTTAATGGCTTTCTATCACACTTTTACAATACAGCCCATGATTCCATATATAGATCTCATGCTTACAATAATTAGACTACCTTAATTACAATAATTAGACACGCAACTCAAGACTAAGACTAGCCTTTGACATGCAAACAAATAGTCCAAAAATAGACTCTCTGGGATCAACATGCAAACTGCCTATTCACGCACAGTTTGCCAAAGCTAGCACCTCCAAGACCGATGTCAGCCGACTGGTAACTGATGCCGGTTGCTTCCTCACTGCCATCTAACTGATGTCGGTTGATCAGACTGATGTCAGTTGCCCTGCAACTGGTTCTGCAACTCTCTGCAACTCTGCATCCTCTGTAACTTCTCTTGTTTGCATCCTGGTGAAGCTTTTAGCTCCACAACCTAACATCCCCTACCAAATGACATGGATAATAAGTAGAACCTTCAAATGGCTGAAGAAACATGGAATTGGCCTCGAGACATATGACACCCCTACCCTCTAAGAGTTAAGAAATATAAAGGAATTGAATGCCTTCCTCTCTACATATAATGACGACCCTTTGGCCCCATCATCAAGTATAACAAACAAGGAGAAAGAAAAATCAAAGATACTAACTTCACTAAACTGGTGGATGTTGAGAAAAAGACCTTGATATAATCTAATCTTAGGTTGTCTTTCTCAAAATTAAAGAGCTTGGCTAAGAATTGGGATAAAATTTTCATGGGGTAGGTCACACTGACTAGTGCCACTCCCATATTAATTTCAGGGAAGGAAGCTCTCATGGTGTTGACCATATCAATAGTCCCCCTATGGCTAGTCAAGCATCAATCCTATCTATCCTACCTATATAGTAGGTTAAAATCAAGCCTTTTCCAAAAATATATTCAAGAAAGAGAGGAGGTGAGGAACAAGAGGAGCCACCAAATCAAAAGAGATTTAAGAAGGCCCTTCAACCTTCAATCAAGTCTTTAACCAAGTAGAGGACAATTTTTTTTAAAGACTTGATCATTAAAGAGTTTTCACTAAAGAGAAGAGAATATCAAGCTTATTACATGTAGAGGGTCAAGGATATGAATGAGGGGGAGGATTTAGATGAAGAAAGTATGATAGCAAAATTTATAAAAAAATAATGCACCTTCACTCCCCCTAAGGTAAGAATTAGGTAAAGAAGCCATAAGGAGAGGTGTCATACCCCATCAGGGATCCCAATGGAGGGAGAATCTATAGAGGGTGAACTTGCAATAGAAGAAGGTGAAGGTGATGAGTAAGGGGTTAAGGCTCTAGATTGTCCTTAATTTTTTGATTATGTTATGGAGGTTGGAGCTGAGGTAGCCACCCAAGTGGAGGCCCTTATTGAAAAGGATCCCCACTCCTTAAAGATAGAGGCATTTATCTAGAATGTTATTTCTCAATCACCTAGGTATGAAAAATCTAGTGAAGTCAAAGACACCCTAAATCCAAATGAATGGGATAAAGGTGAACCTGGGGATGACATTCAATCTCCCACCAGTAGTGTAAAGGTGGGAGAATAGGAGAAGGATAAAGGATCAGATAAGGGATCAAGCCTACAAATGGATACCCCCATAACTTTAGAGGTCAATAAAGGTGTCAAGGAAGGTTCCCCTAAGGGTTCTAATTCAATTTAAGTTCTTCAAGGGGTCCTCCCCACCATCAAGGTGAATGACCTAAATAAAAACAAAGGTTCTGAGGCCATGATTAGTGAAGAATCACCTAAACATGACAAGGAATTCACCATAGCCTCTGTAGACCCAGTGGCCCAAAATAATAAGGAAGGAGAAACCATTGTTGTATCCTCTATTTAACCCATAGAAAAGTTGAGCTCCATTGACAAATTGTGCATGGAATCCCATGAGCCTAGGTCCAACTTTGAAATTTTGGAATGAGTAGAACCAATCTTAGAGGAAGGAAATAAAAAGTAGAGAAGCAATGAGCACATAGAACCATTTGTATTGAGTCCTCCTCCCAAGCTAGTGGCATTCCCAATAGTTTTTTCCTCGTTGGCACTACTCATCACTACCACAAGGCCATCCTTAACATCTACAACTTCAGTAGGCTTCTAGACTAAGCCCCTTCTTTAGGTTATAGACTAGGTGAAGGAAAAGAAGGATGTGATGAGCAAGATATGGGATATTGACATAGCTCAAATTATTCAAAAATAGAAGGCTAAGCTCCTGAATAAGGCTAAAAAGCATGCCTGAATGACATTCACTGACAAGTGGGAAAGGAGTGTTAAAGTAGCCATTCCTCCTCCAAATGCATTGAAAAAGAATTTTCCCCTAAAGAGCTACTCCATTTATAATTAAAATCTTGAGGAGCCATTAAATAAGGAATTAAAACATACTTCACAAGTACTAACTGACATGGTGACACATAAAATAGACAAAGATAAAGCCACCATGGAAGAGATAAAGGTAGATAACTAGGCTATGATCTAGTACATGCAAAGATTACTAAGTTATCCTTAGGTAGTGACTCCAACTACCATATAGGATCTCAACCCTTCCCTTATCCCCATTAGATAACTAGACTTCACCCATGGCAAGGATTTGAAGACTAGAGGATGGGCAACCAAATATTGGAAACATGACTTAATAGCTCAAGCCAAGGAAGTCATCCATATAGCCATGGAATGGCTTGATAATGAGATTGATAGATGAGGAGAGTGTATCTCCCAAGAATTTGTATATGATGATGATATCAAGAGTTGGGAGGCAATCAGGTCCAAAATAGATGAGATATGTAATATGGGAAAAGATGCTTTAGTGTTAGAAAATATTGTCTCTTCAGATGATCTTAAAATTCCCAGAGATTGCTAGTTGGGCATAAAGCATAGGCTAACCATGCTCAAGGATGGTGCCTTTGATATAAAAGGAGAATAATAGTATCTCATGACTATGAGGAGAGAAATTGAGGCCACTCTAAGAGCAATGTTAAAGCTTGATGGTGTAGTGGATTTGAAAAAAGAATTATTGGAAGATTCTTTGAAGAACCTCATCAATGTACCCCATGGAGCCTTCAATAGCCAAAAGATAAGGGACCTAGTATCACTTGAAAAGTTTTGTGACCAGTTAGAGGAATTGGTACATAAGAAATAGGGAGTGATCTAGAGGACCACCAACTGGCTAGAAGAATATAATGCCAAATTCAAGTATCAAGTAGTCCTAGATAGAAAGATCATCACCACTATAATTGCAAAGTTTATTATATACAAGAACAAGCTGGTGAAGGGCATGATCATTAATGTAGATTTTAAATCATGACTGAATGCCCATAATTTCTTTCCCAAAATAAAATTATTCCATACCTCCCTTTATATTCTTGTCCTTTTCTCCCTTTTTGTCCCTTTTTCTCTTTTCTCATTGAGAAACCATTTTACTTTGCCTAATAGTGGCATGTCCCTTTCAAGGTTTGTTTTTGTCTAAGAAAGGGACATCTTTGATTCTTTGTGCAAGTGAACAAAGTTTTATTTTTTCCCTTATGATTTTATTTTATGTGTAATTAATTGTACATATTATTTTTTAGTGGGGAATCATATCTTTCATCATCATGAGAGCATAACTGCAAGTTCAAGGAATCAGGTTCATTATAACCAACCCCAAGCCCATGAAGGAATCTTCCAGTTGGGGTATCTTTGTATAATATGCTAAGTGTGGCTATGAAATTGTAAAATTAAAGGGGTTATATCCCTTTATAAAGGTCAGGTAAAATTTGAGTATAGAATATATAGCTTTAAGATTCATCCTTGTGTAGTGCCCTGGTGCCAAATCAATTTTGGTTGTAAAATCATTGACAAGCTTTGAGATCATCCATGATGTTCACTTATTATAGATTCATTTTGCATAGTGTCCCACGATATCAATTTTTCAAGAAATATATTTTAATTGATCCTTTCTCAGTGAATGAATAAAATATGTTCATGATTTCCATTATGTCTTGTTTAAGTGTAGTGTTTCTTTTTGTAAGATAAATAAATTGGTTGTCTGGTGTATGTTTCTTTGTGTTAGTCATTTAAAAGGTCCAACTAGAACATAAGATCCTTTTTATTTTAAATTTTGGGGGAATAAAGAATTGATAGCCTTGGGCTCATGAATATAATAGGAAAGAATTCTTGAGGGGTAACTTGTAGTGTTTCTCATAATTCTTCAAGGACCATCTCTGCGTAGTTTCTTCCTAGTTGTCTCTAGAATCAAGCAAAAAACTATTGATAAAGATGATATCATGATTGTATGAATCCATCCATGTTTATTTATTAACCCTCCACATCTTTTTATCAAGCTATTCATATAAACATTGTCCTACCCTGTTCTACCCCACATACAACATATAGCTCGCATACCATAAGTGTTGCTTCCCTAATGGATGCATTATACATTGTTTACCTAAAGTGTGTTCATTTTATGTGCTCAAAATCCTAATGTTTCATTCTTCACCTACTCCTTGTCATTAAAAAACAATCTTCACCTTGAATATTACAGTCATTTTCTCATTTGTCTTAAGTAGCTCTCATATGACATAAGGAAATCATGTATTTCATGTGACAACCCTTCCTAGGTGGAGTGTGTGAGTCTAGTTATGCTTTGGTCATATCCCCTCTTCCATAATTAAAAATCACCATAAAGGTTTAAGTTTACAAGTCCCTTCACTAGAACAAGATACCCCCATAGGTCCTCTCACCTTAGTTTAGGCAGAGCCAAAATTAGTAGGGAACTAACTATCCCCTTTATTGAGCCCCTCCCAGTCATTATCCCCTTTTAGTTCTTTCAAGGTACTGGGCTCTACCTAGCTTCAATGACATATCAATTGACTCTTCAAATTTTACTTTCACCCCCCCTCTTGGGCATGTGAGTATGAGTGATAGTGGTGTAAAATTAAGAACCAATAGGCTTTTTATGGTGTCATTATCAAGGACCTTATCACCCTTGTTATGGGCATAGTTGTTAGAGAATATTAAATGTTTTATTCACCCTATTTCCAAGTTAATTTGCTCACCTATGTTTTATTATTAATCTCATAATTCTCTTTCAAACATTTACCCTTGCTTGTGGAAATATGTTTAACATCTTTGAAGAATTTTATCAATGTGTAAAAACTAGCATCTCTCCATAGTTGTGCATAGTTTTATTGGTCTAGAAGCCTTATTTCTAGTGTCAAATCCATTCTATCATAGGTTTAAAAAACTAGTGCCTATTATTTGTACCTTCCTTTGTCTGTAAACCTTCTCTTTAGATCTATAAAATTAGAGGGTACTAGATTTCCTTTCTAAAGGAATCCTTCAAATGAGCTTGTCATTGAATTGAAAGTCCCATCCAAAAGAAAACAAGTTTGGAAACCTATCATGGGTTAGGGATTAGGCTATCAAGAAGGACCTGATCAAATTTTTCCTCTTCACACACACCCCTTTTTCTCTAACATCACATACTTGAAGAGTACCAAAGTGCTTCAAATAGTTATAAACTTCCTATGAGTCAAGATCCCTCTCCCCAAAGAAGCATTCCCCTCTTTCCAATTCTCTAAATAATGTTCACTCTTGACTTCCCCCTGATTCACCTTCATCATCTAATTTAAAAATGGGAGACCATGACTTAGTAAGGAGGATGTTTAATGTAGATAATGAAAATGATGGAGAGGATGATCAAGATTTGGGTAATTAGTGCAAACCATTCAGGATCCCAAGATTTAGGCCCATCAATTGCACTGGTATGCCTAGTTTTCCCAATGCGATCTCTATTAAGATTATAAATGTCCTACCTAAGTTTCAAGGAAATAATGCAGTGTTTTGGGAGTAACATTTGAAATCCTTTTCAATTGTTATTAAAGACTATGAGATTGACTTGGAGGATGTGTGTATAAATCTCTTCATCAACACCTTGAGGATGAAGCTTAGGAGTGGTTCAAGTCCCTCCCTAATATATCTATAGGTACTTGACAAGTGATGATTGATGCATTCAAGATGTAGTTTGGTTAGAGTATAGACCCTTGATTCCTACTTGCCAAGTTTAAAAACCTAAAAAATAACCCTAATGAATGTGTGAAGGATTTGAATTCATGGTTTAATAAGGTGTTGAGGAGGTTGCCTAAGGATATCAAGCCCAGTGGTGCTACTTATCTAATTAAGTATTATGATGAATTTGATAAGAAAGTGGCCTATTATCTTAGAGACAAGGCTCCCACAAATCTAAGGATGGCTTTCAATTTGGCTATTCAAATAGAAAATAACATCAAATTTATGGGTAAGCCTTTGAATAAAAGGGATGATGTCAAGATGGTAAACCCTAAGAAAATGCAAACTTCCCATAAAGGAGTGGACCTAGAGGAAATAGTGAATACCTTAGTCACTATGGTTAAAGAAATCTCTTACAAGCTGGCTAGATTTGAGAAGGGATTATCCCAAGGTACCTTCAATCATGATGATAGGAGAGAGCATAAGAGAGAGGAATAAAATTATCCCTGAGATCAAGGTCAGGGTAGGCCACATTT
The DNA here is from genome assembly GCA_037957365.1 of Torreya grandis. NCBI lineage: Eukaryota > Viridiplantae > Streptophyta > Pinopsida > Cupressales > Taxaceae > Torreya > Torreya grandis. Next base: position 2,957,672 of record JARHVA010000664.1, on the reverse strand, counting down.
CTAAAATATAAATAATGATAAAATAAAAGGGTTGGTAAGGAACGACAGGAATCATACTCAAGGGGTTGGAAGGGATGTGTTGGATCCTTTGGCCACAAATATTAACACAATTCATATTGACATTGATTGGTGTGATAAGTGTTTTCTCCCTCACCCCCCATGTAGCACAACCTCTAAAGGTGGTTTAGAGGTAGTTAGTTATGAAGCTACATCTGATGAAGATGACATCTACATAGTAAATTTCTAGGAGGTAGAGAGTTACATCTTTAGGGGATAAGGTATAAGTACCATATCAGTCTTAGACTGTAGGGACACCCTAACCTATGATTATTTCACTTTCAATTTTGATGAAATAGGTGTAATGGTGACTTCTCCATCAATAGAGCTAATGATTTATAGCATTACTTGTGTATTTTGGATAGCATGTGAAAAGGTAAGAGATATATCCCTAGACTTTGTCTATGAAATCAATATGATGCATGAATATGAGTTGTTGATTCAATTTTGAGTTCCTAAGATCATTATGAAATATAAGTATGGGGACTCTCCCCTATCAATCAAGGACTGAAAGTTGATGATTCATGTTTCAATTTCCCAAGAAAAGAAAGAGTATAATATGAGAATCAAGGATAAAAATAATCCCCCAAAAGATAAAGGTATTCTTGCTCTTAGGGCAGAGGCCAAATAGAAAACAATTGCTAGAACTAAGGAGGTCCAAAATCCTGTTAAGTCTAGTCTTGCACCTTATCATGCTAAGTTGAGAGGTACCAAGGCCAAAAATCAAACCCATTTTCTATCTAACATTCCCAAGAAAGATGGTCCTAGGAAGCCTCCTTTGAATAATGAAGTTAAAAGTATTGTCCCTCTTATTTCTATACCCCTAAAACTAGAAGGGTATATTTCAAGTGAAAATGTCATAAGTTTACCCACTAATACTCTGCTACCCAAATACAATTATTGTGACATTGACCATGTACTAAGTTAGCTAAAGGTCACAATACCTTTTTTGGAGTTTCTTAGGATCCCAGAGCATAGAAGGAGAGCTTTTGAATATTTAGGGTTCACAAAAAAGGTCACTTTCAATGAAAGTATTGAGGTGGAGCCTCTTTTTATTCTCCTTGGAGAAAAGAATAACACCTCAAAAATTTTTGAGCAAAACTTAGAAGTGTACCTAGGAATGACACTAGTAGAGATCCAAAAGGATTTTGACCCATTCTATACCACCTTGATGATTAGTGTATTGATCATCCATAATTAAATGTTTGATCTGGGACATCGTATAACATCATGCCACTAGTTATACTAAATAAATAATGCATAATAATAACTACAACATATGGAAGATGCCTTACAATATATTTAAAATAAGTGCCTATTGTTGGTTTGGTAAAAGGGTTGGTGGTATAACTTGTGCAATACCCTAGAAAGTTCCTAAGAATGGATGTCACTATTGTAGACTATCCACCTAAGTGGGGTATGTTGTTGTCTAGAAAGTGGGCTTCTATTATTGGTGGTAGTGTTCATATGGATTTATCTTATGCCACAATACCTTTGGATGGGAAAATGGTTTGTTTGAATCAAGAACCACAAATGCTTCATATCTTGGAAGACCCCAAGTACCAGCTAAATGAAGTATTATATGTAGACATAGATATCAGGTGCTTCATGGGAAATGTTGAGTTTATAGAGATGCCCCCTGATGCTGGTATCCAAGATGAAGATTCCATTTAGATTATACATTTTGATGGAGTGTGTTATAATATTGGAAATGGGACCAGAGTTGTTTTCTATACTCTTGAGGGATCCTTTTAGTTGGCTTTTGAGTGCATGAACAATATCACAAAATATGAAGCACTTTTAATAGGCCTCTGAATCACCCATGAGTATGGTTTTAAAAGGTTGTTAGTAAATGGTGACTATAAATTAGTGGTTAAATAGGTTTGGTTTGTTTACACCATGAAGTAGAAGAGGTTGAAGTAGTACTAAAATGTTGTTTGGGATTGTTTGGAATGGTTTGATGCTTTCAACATCTAGTACCATGCCTAAGAGCTCAATCATTTGGTATATGTGTTCACCAAGAGGGCTACATAATTCAAGATTGAGCCTAGAAATGCCACTTGTGAATATCAAGTTAAAACATTGGCAAGGCCCTCTATTTTAGATAATATTAATCATTGGTAAGTCTTTGATGATGATGACCACATAAAAAGGTTCCTATGTTATACAGAGGAATTTGAGGGAAATATCATAGACTAGGATTCTATGATCCAGGTCTATGATGGGAATGAAAAATTATATGGGAAATAAATAATCTAACTTAGAACTAATACCATCCCTAGGGGATTGTTTAGTCTTGAAGCAACCTTTGATGGAGTTGATTGAGTCAAATCTAGAAACATGTCCATGTCAAGGGACATAACTGAGGTTAACATTGGGATAGAAGAAAATCCAAGGAATATTTGGCTATGCACTCATTTAAGTGACAAAGAAAAGGGAAAATTTATTGTGTTATTAAATAAGTACTAAGATTTCTTAGCATGGTCATATTTAGAGCTAAAATCTTATTGAGAAGATTTATTCCAACATGTTATTCCTCTTCACCATGATGCAAAACCATTATACCAGAACCAGTATCCCATAAATGCCATCTTGGACACTAATATGTAGGAGGAGTTGATTAAATTAAGATATGGTGGGATCATTCAACCCATCAGATATTCATCTTGGGTAGTAAACTTGGTCCCTATTAGGAAGAAGAACGAAGACATCCAACTTTGTGTTGATTTCAAAATTTTCAATAAAGCATCTCTAAAAGATAATTATCCATTTCCAAACATGGATAACATGCTCCAAGATGTCACCAAATTTGATCTACTAACAACTTTGGATGGTTTTTTCAGTTATAACCAAGTAGTGGTAAAGGAGTCTGAAATGTCCAATACTACTTTCACCACCCCATGGGGTACCTACATGTATATTCAAATTTATTTTGGTTTGATGAATGTATACAACAATTTATAGAGAGATATGGATGTAGCATTTTATATATTAATCAAATGATTCGTTTTTGTATATCAAGATGATGTTATAGTGTACTCTAAAAAGAGGAGTGACCACTTGATGTATTAGGAAAAAATTCTAGTCAAGTGCAGAGAGTTTGGGATTTCCTTAATCCTAGAAAGTGCCACTTTGGGGTACAAAAAGCAAAGATGATAGGACATATTGTGTCCCAAAAAGGTGTCATGATAGATCTTGAGAGGGTAGAGGCCATCAAAAAATTACCCATACCACAAACAAAGAAAGGTATTCAATCTTTCTTTAACCAAATTAATTTTGTTAGACAGTTTGTTTTCAATTTTATAGAGATTACTTTGCCAATCACTTCAATGTTGAAGAAGGATCAAACTATAAAGTGGTAGGAAAAGTCTACCTAGTCATTCTAAGACATCAAGGTAGCCTTGAAAATGGCCCTAGTGCTTATTAACCTTGACTAAAAAAAAATTTTCTAAATATTTTCATTTGCCTCTACACATACCATTATTGTAGTGTTTCTACAAAATAATGGTGAAGGTCATAAGTAACCAATTGCCTTTTTTAGCAAGGCACTTCAAGGATCTAAGCTTAGATATACCATAATGGAAAATCAATCCTTCACTCTTTTTAAAGCTATAAAATAATTTAGGTCCTATGTTTTGAGTTCAAAGATTATTTCTTATGTCCCTCACACTATTATAAAGGACATATTAACTTAAAATGAAACTAATGATAAGAGGTGCTAATGGGTCAATAAACTGCAAGAATATGATCTAGAAATACATACCAACAATCTCATCATGGGCATGGGTTTGGTTAAGTTGATGATCGAGGAAAATTCAAAAGTCATGGAGGTGAATAATCCAGAAATAATGGTGGATAATTATGGATCAAAGTATAATATATTCCCATGGTATAGCGACACAATGAATTACCTAAAGACTCTGAGTTTTCCTCCTCATCTAGAGAATAATTAAAGAAGTAAATTAAATTTGGTGTTCTAGAAGTATATTCTATTTCAGGATGACCTCGCATGGAGAAACCTAGATGGTGTTCTCTTGAGATGTTTAGTAGAAAGTGATGTCTTTCTAATAATTTCAAAATTGCATAGTAGTGTGTGTGGCAGCCATTTCACCCTAAAGGTCACTACACATAAGATCCTAAGGGATGGATATTGGTGGCCTACATTTCTCAATAATGTAACTACTTGGGTTAGAAAATGTGAAGAATGTTAGTGGTTCTCTGGAAGAATGAAGGCATTTGGATCACTTCCCATATAGCCAGTCTCTATTGAAGAACCTTTCAGATAATGGGGGATGGATTTTATGGGTGAAATATTATATGCCTGAAGCACTAGTCATAAATATATCTTGGTGACCATTGATTACTTTATGAAATGGGTTGAATCAATTCCTACTAAGAGATTAACCCACCAGGTAGTCATAAATTTCTTATTGAACAACATCATTTGTCAATTCAAGGCACCATTCAAGATTGTATGTGACAATTCTATGTGCTTAAAATCTAAACAATTACGTGTATTATGTGAGGGTTATTAGACTACCTTAGTATACACCTCTAACCATAATTCATAAGGAAATAGACAAGAAGACTCTAGCAATAAAAACCTATTAAAAATTATCAAGAGGACTCTGGTTGACAACAAAAGAAAATGGGGTGAGTAGTTGAAGTCTATTGTTTGGGTGGATAGGTTGACTTCAAATAGATCTACTAAAAAGAGCCCATTTGAGCTCATGTATAGGACCCAAGATGTTTTGCCTTTGAATCTACAATTTCCTACATACTAGTTCATGTGGCAAATGACTGAGGTAGGAATAGAAATAAGCCACTATGAAGGGAGAATTGACCAGATCATTAAACTTGATGAATCTAGGAGGTAGGCTCATGAAAAGAACATAAAGTTTAAGGAGCATATCAAGAGGATTTTTGATAGAAAATTCACTCCATGAACTTGTCAGGCTAGTGATCTAGTTCTACTCTGGGACAATAGACATGAAGACAAAAGGAAGCATGGAAAATTAGATTCCCTTTGGATGGGTCCCTACACCATCAAATTTTAGATAGGGAATCATGTCTTCTATCTCAGAGATATTGGTGGGGAGATTTTAGAGCTTCTAGTAAATGGTAGACATCTCAATAATTTCTTAGATTGAACCTCTATTTTCCCTTGTACATATGAATATAATTATCTCTCTTAAGGTGCCCATGATCATGTTGTATTTTTATCTATCCCTATCTTTTTTTGTTTTATTGGTTTCATTATTAAAATAGTGACTCCATATCCCAATGGATATCCAACTAGTCTGGTGTTCTCTATGTCCCTATTGGGCATACTCATCCATGAGTAAGAGCCTATGTTAGTTCCCAAAATTGTGTTGGAGTAATTTGTGTCTTTGTATGATGAATTCCCTATACTTGAGCTAAGTGAGCTTCAATGTTTTAGTTTCCTACCTTCCCTCATCAAGAGGAGAGGTTGAGACATGTAGTTTGAGAAATCATGTTCATTATCTTGATTAGATGAGTCTAAGGGGATGTCTATCAAGGATGGAAGATACCTCAGAAAGGCTTGGGAGAGAATGAAGAGTTACAACATGTGGAGAAAATATCCTATGGCACAATAATATACAGTGAAAAAATGAGGGTGTAACCAAGTCTTTTCCAAGATTGGATCCTTCACACTTGGGAAAGGAGATATGTTGGTGTCCTGGATAAAAGTAATAAGCTACACTTATGTGTTTTGGTGATTAAGGTGAGGAGTAGTCTAATGAACTGAATGAAAGATATGCATTTGACTCGAGGGACCCCCAAGAGTAAGATTTAAGGAGTGGAAAGATTTTTCACTTTTCCCCTTTTGAAGAAAGTTGGTATAAAGGGTAGAATTGCCCATGACCCTAACTTCATTTTTGATTTGGACACGTGGTAGAGTATCAGGCCCTCAAAAATTTTGGGCCTCTTTGAATAATTTCCCCACTTACCTTTTGGTGTTCATGGTGCTTAAAATCCCTAAGGCCCAGATGTTTGAATTTATGAAGAATATTTGTGCCACATGGAGGAGCTTAGGTGTTTGTCAGCTTTGGTACCTTTTTGGAAATTGTCTCACTTAATTTTATGGATATTTTCCAAAGGGTCCTTGAACACTCAATTTTTTGAAAAAGGAGGATCATTAAAAGTGGTGTCCTTTTTATTAATAGGGACTTGGGACTTCTTACCCCATATCATTAGAGGATCATAATAAGTGAAAAGGTGTGAAAGTCCCCAAGAGCTAAAAAAAAATGTTTTAAATCTATGATTCACTCATATTTCACCACATATTATAAAAGGAAGGTCACTTGGCACACAAGGGAATGCCTTATATTTTCCCTCTATTTTTCAAATGAGGCTCAAGTAATTAATGGGGTATGTGTTGATTAGCCACCTCATCTTGGAAAATTAATGGTAACCCTAATTCTAAAATGCAAGGGATTATAATTAACTGTTATTTTTAATTTTAACTCACCCTTCACATTTTAAGACAAAATTTTGTGCTTCTAAGTGACTAAGTGTACCAAAGTGAAGAAAAAAGTGAATATAGTGAATCAGAGTATGAGTCTCAAAAGGTCTTCATTTACACATATGTGTAGCTTTCTCTAACACTAGTAAGTGTTTGAAAAACTTGTTATATTATGTTTTGAGAGGAAATTGAGAGCATAGTTGAGAAGTATTTTAGTGAAAAGAATTTTATTTCTAAGTTAATATAGTAATAAGAGACTTGAAAAAAGATGGTAGCATCTTCAACAACATCCAAGGGAAACATTGTATCTGTGTTGGACTCAATGAAGGACACTGATGTCATGGAGTTGGATTTTAGGGCCCTATTGAATGTTTTACAACACCCCAACCCCCCATAAGTAGTTATCAATGTTGGCATGAGATACATTATGCCAACAACAACATTCCCCTTGACTGATCTATACCTAGAGCTCATCATAGCATGTGCTTGAGCATATTAGCTAGATACTAGAACCATCATTGATGGTATCCATTTAGTGGTATGTTACTTTACTCCAAAAACCCTCAATACCATGTTAAACATTCCCCCTCAACTAAAAAATATCACACTCAGCATCAAAGAATGCCAACAATACTCTGAGAAAGATGAGAGATCCATCTGGGATGTCGTGAACTCATGTTGGCTAGCCAAGAAGAGACAAAAGGTCTCAAAGATGTCAAAGAACTTAAAATTGATAGAATTTAATAAGATACCTTAGTAAGTTATATCCATGTCCACTCAAATTTATGAGATATCCACTGCTAAGAAGTTTGAGACATGGATGTTTTTTATCATGCTCTGTATGTTGTAAGGGAAAAGGAGGATTGACTAGGCCACCATCCTCAGTGATAATTTACACACACAAATGATGTAACTTAAAGAATCCATCCTATCTAAAGAGGAATTTAAAGGTATATTTTATGTCTTCCTACTTAATTTATAGCCTTGTACACAACAAGGTTTTCCAGGAACTTACTAAGAACCTCGTAGGGATGAGAATCTATGAGATATATCCTAAGGTAACCCTGGAGGGGTATAGGATAGTTTTTTTAAGGTGAATAAATACTTTTTCACCCTCATGATGAACATATTTTATCCCCTATATAGCCTAAATAGGATTTCCAATATGGCCAAGCAAGTAATAGAAAAATATGGGGCCACATACATTCAATTTTGGACATTCACATACATCAATGTTAGTGGCTATGTAGGGGCACCTCACAAGATCCCAAGATATGTGGATGACAAATTGGTGGTCATGGAGCTGAGCTGGTAAATGGTGCCTCTATATGATATGATTTCCACCAAAAATATCAACAACCCTTTCAAATTACCTATGAAAATTAGGTAATACACATGCCCCTCAGTGGCCAAAGCAAAGAGGTTGGAGCAAGAAATGAGCATGTATACATTTGATAATATGCCACCTTGACCTAATTACAACATTAGGTGGTTAGTGAACATGGTCACAAATGCAATATTACATCAGTCTCACTATGAAGACCTTTGGTCTGATAGCACCACTGAGGAAGATATCTAAAAATGGGAATATATGAGGCTAATAGTGTAGGAGGTCATAGACTACAACATCACTCCTATCCCCAAGGACATGGTAGATGATAAGTTAACACTCTCCTTAGTATATAATAGGGATAATATTGAATCCTAGTCCATCACTCATCTATACTTCATTGTGTATTAAGATGAGTCCATCCCATAATGAATAACTTGGATAATAAGGAGAATCTTCAAATGGTTAAAGGAACCTAAAATTAACATCAAGACGTATGACACCCCTACCTTCCAAGAGTTAAGAAAGATAAAGGAATTAAATGCCTTCCTCCTTATATACAATGATGACCCTTTGGTCCCATCATCATCTACAGTAAGCAAGGGGAAAATAAAGCTCAAAGACACTAACCACACCAAGCTAGTGGATGTTGAGAAGATGATTATGACATAATCTAAGGTTGGGTTGTCTTTCTCAAAAATAATGAGCTTGCCTAAGAATTGGGATAAATTTTTCACAAGGTAGGTCACAATAGCTAGTAACACTCCCATATCAATTTTAAGGATGGAAGCTTTGGTGGTGCTGATAATCTCAATAGCCCCATATGGCTAGTCAAGCATTAATCCCAATTATCCTACCTACACAACAGGCTGCAATTGAGCCTTATCAAAAAAAATATTCAAGGAAGAGAGGAAGTGAGGAAAAAAGGAGCCACCAAAGCAAAAGAGAGTTAAAAATTCCCTCCAACCTTCAATCAAGTCTTTGACCAAGCAAAGGATAGTTGTTTTTAAAGACCAAATTTCTAAAGAGTTCCCACTAAAGAGAAGAGAAGATAAAACTTGTTATGTACAGAGGGTCAAGGATATGAATGAGGGGGAAGACTCAAATGAAGAAAGGCTGATAATAGAAGTAAAAAAAAAGTAATGCACCTTCATTCCTCCTAAGGGAAAAACTAAGAAAAGAACCCATAAGGAGATGTGTCATACCCCATCAAGGATCCTGATAGAGGGAGCATCTATAGAGGGGTAACCTACAATAGAATAAGGTGAAGGTGATGGGGAATGGGTCAAGTATCTATATGGTCCTTCATTTTTTATGATGTTTTGGAGGTTGGAGTTGAGGTAGCTACCCAAGTAGAGGCCCTTGTTGAAAAGGAGTCCCACTCCCTAGAGATAGAGGCATTTATCTAGAATGTTATTTCTTAGTCACCTAGGTAGGACAAAGTTGGTGAAGTCAAAAACACCCTAAAGCCAAATGAAAGGGATTAAGGTGAATTTGGGGATGACATTTAGTCCCCCACTAGTAGTACAAAAGTGGAAGAGTAGGAAAAGGATAAAGGAGGAGATGAGGGATCAAACCTACAAATGGGCACCCCCACAACTTTGGAGGTCAATAAAAGTGTCGAGGAGGGTGTCCCCAAGGGTGATACTTAAATTGAAGTTCCCCAAGGGGTCCTCCCCACTATCAAGGTGTATGACCTAGAGAAAAATAAAGGTTTTGAGGCCATGATTAGTGAAGATTCACCCAAACATGACAAGGAAGTCACCATAGTCTCTACAAACCCAACAACTCAAAGTAATAAGGAAAGAGAAGCCATTATTATATCCTTAATCCAACCCATGAAAAAGGTGAGATTTATTGACAAATTGTGCATGGATTCCCATCAACCTAGGTCTGAATTTAAAATTTTAGAGCAAAAAGAACCAGTCCTAAAGGAAAAAAAGAAAAAGTAGGGAAGCAATGAGGACATAGAATAATTTGTGTTGAGTCCTCCTCCCAATCTAGTGGTGTTCTTGGTAGTTATTTCCTCATTGGCATCACTCATCACTACCACAAGGCCGTACTTAGCATCTACAACTTTAGTAGGATAATATACCAAGCCCTTTCTTTGGGTTATAGACTACATGAAGGAAAAGAAGGATGTGATGAGCAAGATAGGGGATATTGACATAGCACAAATCATTCAAAAACAAAATGCTAAGCCCCCAAAGAAGGCCAACATACATGCTTTAATGATATTCAATGACAAGTGAGAAAGGAGTGTTAAAGTAGCCATTCTTCCTCTAGATGCACTAAAAAAGAATACTCCCCTAGAGAGCTACTCCATATATAGTTACAATCATGGGGATCCATCAAGGAAGGAATTGAAACATACTTCACAAGTCTTGGCTGACATGGTGGCACACAAAATGGACAATGATAAATCCACTAAGGAAGAGCTAAAGGTGGAGAATTAGGCTATGATCTAGTACTTGCAAAATTTATTGAGTGAGCCTCAGGTAGTGACTCCATCTACCATCTAGGCTCCTGACCCTTCCATTATCCCCCTTGGATCACTAGACTTTTCCTATGGTGAGGATTTGAAGACCAGAGGATGGGAAATAGGACTTGACATTCCAAACCAAGGAAATCATCCATATAGCCATGGAATGGCTTGATAATGAGATAGGTAGATGAGGAGAGTGTAGCTCCCTAAAATTTGTATATGATGATGATATCAAGAGTTTGGAGGCACTTAGGCCAAAAATAGATGAGATATGTAATATGGGAAAAGATGCTTTAGTGTTAGAAAATATTATCTCTTTAGATGATGTTAAAATGTCTAGAAAATTCTAGTTGTCTATAAAGCATAGGCTAGCCATGCTCAAGGATGGTTCCTTTGATATAAAATGAAAAGAGAAGTCTCTCAAGACTGTGAGGATAAAAATTAAGGAAAATCTAAGAGTAATGGTGAAGCTTGATGGTGTAGTGGACTTGACAAATTAATTTTTGGAGGATGCTTTGAATAACCTCATCAATGCACCCCATGGAGGCTTCAATAGCCAAAAAATAAGGGACCTAATATCACTTGAAAATTCCTATGACTAGTTAGAGGCATTGGTACATAAGAAATAGGGAGTGATATAGAGGATCACCAAATAGCTATAAGAATATAATGCCAAGTTAAAGTATCAAATGGGTCCAGATAGAAAGATCCTCACCACTATGATTGCAAAGTTTGTTGCATACAATAACAAGCTGGTGAAGGGCATGGTCATCAATATGGATTTTGCATCATGATTAGATGCCCCTAATTTTTTTCCCAAAATAAAATCATTCCATACCTCCATTTCTCTTCTTGTCCTTTTCCCACTTTTTCTCTTTTCTCATTGAGAAACCATTGTACTTTTCCCAATAGTGGCACATCCCTTTTAAGGTTCATTTTGTCTAAGAAAGGAACATCTTTGATTCTTTACAAAAGTGGACAAAGTTTTGTTTTATCCCTTGTGAGTTTATTTAATGTGTACATAATTTTAAATATTCTTTTGTAGTGGGGAATCATATTTTTCATCATCACAAGAGCACAACTACAAGTCTGAGGAATCAAGTTCATTGCAACTAGTCCCAAACCCATGAAGGAATCTTCCAACTAGGGTATCTTTGTAGAATATGCCAAGTGTGGCTATGAAATAATATAAGTAAATGGGGTTTTTCCCTTTACAAAGGTTAGATAAAAAATGAGTATAGAAGATATAGCTCATATAATCATCCCTGTGTAGTGTCCTGGTACCAAATCAATTTTGGTTGTAAAATCATTGGTAAGCTTTGAGATCATCCATGATGTTTCCTTCTTATAGATTCATTCTACATAGTGTCTCATGCCATTGATTTTTTAATAAATATATTGTAATCAATCCTTTCTCATTGAATTAATAAAATATGTTCATTATTTCCATTTTGTGTTGTTATTTAAGTGTGGTGTTTCTTTTTGCAAGCTAAATAGATTTATTGTCTGGTGTATGTTTCTTTGTGTTAGTCATTTAGAAAGTGCAACCAAAATGTAAGATCCTTTATATTTTAAATTTTGTGGGAATAAAACATTGATATATTTTTTAAGGGTAGTCTTAGGCTCATGAATACAATAGGAAAGAATTTTTGAGGGGTAACTTATAGTGTTGCTTGTAATTCTTCAAGGACCATTTATGTGTAGTTTCTTCCTAGATATCTCTAGAATCAAGAAAACATCTATTGATAAAGATGATATCATGATTATGTGAATCCCTCCATGTTAAATTATTATCCCTCCACATATTTTTATCAAGCTATTCATATAAACATTGTCCTACCATGTACTACCTAACATATATCTTATAACTCTCATACCATTAGTGATGCTTGCCCAAAGGATGCATTATACATTATTCACCTAAAGTGTGTTCATTTTGTGTCCTCAAATTCCTAACACTACATTATTCACCTACTCCTTGTCATTCAAAAATAATCTCCACATTGAAGATTGTATCCATGTTCTCATAGGTCTTAAGTAGCTCTCATATGACATAAGGCATTCATGCATTTCATGTGACAACCCTTCTCAAGTGGAATGTGTGAGTCTGGTTATGCTTTGTTCATATCCCCTCTTCCCTAATTAGAAATCTCCATAAAGGTTGAAGGTTCAAATTCCTTCACCAAAATGAGATACCCCCATAGGTCCTCTCACCTTGGTTTAGGTAGAGCCAAAAGCAATAGGGAATTAACCATCCTCTTTATCGGGCCCCTCTCGATCATTGTCCCCCTTCAGTTCTTTCAAGGTGTTGACACCTCCCCAAATCCAAAAAAAATTCAAGCAGCTCCTCACCTTCGACTTGCACCCCCCTCTTAGCATGTGAGGCTGAGTGACGGTAATGTGCAGTTGGGAACCAACACCAAGGATGGATGAATGGATTATAGGATGTGATTGTGAAAAACATATACTTTTTTATGGGTTAGTTTAATATATGAGAATAGTGGATTTTTTTTAACTTCATTTTTTATGATGAATGATGGTGTGAATTAAGTGTTGGTTTATATATGAGATATACCCTATAACATTTTATTTTCTAAGATACCAAATGCTAACAAGAAATGATAATATTCTATGTAGTAATATTAATCAAACCTAAAACTCAAAGGATCAAGGTAGTCTATTTATACTTTATATAATCCCTGTTTGATTAGTATAAAGATGAATATGAACAAGTTATCCAAACTATGCAACAAAACCTACAGGAACTAGTCTTTCTCTACATGTTCTAGGTGAGCATGCAAGACATTAATCTTACATGAAAGGGCCAACATGATAGCTTATCGGGCTAGACTTTAGCACCAACTTGGAATTATCAAAAATAACCTAACATTTTGGTTCCATTACTAGGATATGAAGCACTTGAAGCATAGTCATGGAAAAATGTTTGAGTGTATTACACTAGAAAATATAGAATAATGTGTTACCAATGTTGAACATAATTTTTTAGTTCCTTATCTTGAGCTAAGAATATTTGCATGATAGTGGGTAGAGCAAAATATTTATAGTGCATTGTATGAAACCTTATTTTTGGAGGTCCCAATTCATTTACATGCCTGGTTAATAGTATATGCTCAAAGACGATCAAGGAACCTTGGTAGGAGGTAGTCTTAGATGCTAGAATGGTAAAGGGCTTTTTCATGAGTTGGAGCCTTGTGGACATGAGTAGTTAACTTTTGGTGGAAATAAATTTTGAATAGCTACATTCTATAGTACATTTCAACTTCTTATTCATGCCTTGAAGAAGCCAAGTTCTAGTTCCTTCAAGAACCACATGGTTGTTATATTAAGCTTTTTGCATTTGAAATCAAAAAGTTATTTGTTGATTTTAGACTTGAAACTATACTAATAGATAGATAAAATATCTTGTGCATGAGCTACACATTTTAAAGGGGAGAATAGGATTTGGTAAAAGATTATGGGTTCAAAATGGTAGCTAGCTAGCATGCATTACAAAAATGGAAGTATGATGAAGCTTGGTAGTAGCATGAAAAGAGACCAAGAGAACTCAAAGAGTGTTTTTTGGAGCTATATGGAGGTGGAAACACATGAGGACTCCATCACTTTCAAGCCATGTTATATGCCACTTTTATCCTATGAAGGAGAAATAAGTTAGATGATAAAACTAATGAACCAAGTCTAAACCAACCTGCCTCCCCTACCATAATGTGTGCTCATGATTTTAAGTTAGACAAAGTACACATAAAAAATTAAGATACATATAGTTTAGAATCAAAAACTAAATTGGTAAGGGATACTTAAATTGAGCCTTTTGAGCTCATTTAGACTTAACACTCTCTTTACCTCTTTAAGGGAATTCTATGACACAACTTGGGATGCCTAGTGGACTAGGCCTATAAGGACATAATACTAGCCCAAATTTGAGTAATCAACTATCTACCATTCCTTACATCACAAGCATTGCTACTAGAGGTGCTCAAGGTGGACTCGGAGGTGGTACAAGAGGTAGTGGACTTCTTCCTCAAGGTTTTGGGGCTGGATGATTCCCATAAATTACCTATTCAAGTACCTCATATGACTATAATGTATTATGAGATGACACTACACTTACCAAAGTATTGAGGTATGGAGAATGTCACTAATCACATCCAAAAATGTGAACTGACTTGGAAGGTGTAAGGCATTACATCCTATGAACATAAGGCCATATAGTTTACAACTACACTTATGGAGCATGTACACAAATGGTATCACAAGTTCAACCCTCAAAAAATAGTGGTTGCCTATGACCAACTAAAAATAGCCTTCTTTTAGGAGTTTGCCATTCTTGAATTTGAACAATAGAGTATAGTAGTGCTAAAGGACATAAAATAAGGACTCACTAAAAGTGTGCATGATTATGATGTAGGGTTTAAAAATTTATTGTCTAAATTTTAATTTGAAATTAATTCTTCTCAACATGCATAATGATTTGTGGGAGGATTGTTACTACCTTTTCATCTAACCTTATCATAGAGAACCTTCACTAGTCTGAAAAAGGCTTTCAAAGCTGATCTCTATGTTGATGTAGTTAGAATAATTGATACTAGGATCAATGTATTTATGGAGGCCCAAATAGCCTCCATGGTGTCACAACTTGAAAATTTGATGGCTAATAATGTGCATAAAACATGCAGTGGTGTTTGGTGTACAGACTATGAATTTTAATGGCATACATTGAGAAAATGTCTATGGAAAAACATCTACATGGTACTTAAAAAAACATGTGAAATATGTCATGAGGAATATGGTGTTCACTCTTGTCCTCTTCTGTAGTCAGATATGCACACTAAGGTATCTGACTATTGAAAGAATTATGATTAAATTTATAGACTTTGATTAGGACCTTTGTCTATAGAAATAGTGGTAAAGGATAATGAATGAATTGATATGGGTTCAATATTATCTTAACTCAAAAAATGATACACAAATTTAGAAGAAGATTTCTGATCCTTGATATCATACTAAGTACCAGAGGAGAGCATATGTATTTCTTCTTACAAACTTAAGACTCTAGACTCCTAAGACTCAGACTCAAAATTTGAATGCATAAAATGAACCCAAATGAATTATTTATAGTAGAGAGTAGGGTCTTACCAAGAATCTTTGCTTTGGCGGTGTCTACTATTCATCTAATTTACAACTCATAATATTCTACTTTATGTACACATCGTATCTTAAAGACAGATATTGTTGGATCTAGATGATGATGATTCTGACATTAGTGGAGATGGGTCCAACATTGCTTCTACTTTGGTGAAAAGATAATCATTATTAATTTGTTGTAATAAACATCTTAGCTAGAACACATGTCATGTATTATAATACCTTCCTTCATTATTATCTTTATGTCATAAGATAATGTAAAAGTAAGATTCCCACTCAAGCTTTTGGCATATGATGGTATGGATTATAGTGTTTTGATCATGTTTTTCCTATTCATGGATGAGGTATAGACCATAATGAGCTATCCACTTGTAAAGATACTCATGATGTTCTATTTGAATCTTGATTTTCCATGTCCAATTAGGTATTTTGACTAGATCAGAGAATTGTCTCATAAACAATTCACTATTTAGGTGATGAATAGTGATTACTCCTTATTGGTGTTGATCAAATGCTACGTGTGATACTCCTAACATCTACAAATCTGAAGAAGCACTATGATAAAATCATAGATATCTAGGATGAAGGCCTTCTCTAAGAATCTATTTTTGGATCAACAAATTAAGATCTATAAATTTTTGATTATAAATACTTGTTAAATTTAAACTAGGATATGGTTGATGCATTAAAGTAGTAGTAGGATTCCTACTCAACCAGTCTATAATAGAATTCTTTTCCCCTTTAATATGTTCTATAGTGTAATTAAACTAGTTAAAATATTCTTACCATCATACACATTTACCTCTTCCATCCGTCCTACCATGATCCTTTTACTTAAAGGTTAAGAACCGAATACAATTAGTTATAATAACAAAATAATGCAAATGCATAAGCTTAAGAGCAAAATTTTCAAGACATTTATTGATAACATAAATTTCTTTATCAAAGGATATCCATTTTTTCACATCTTCTACAAATATTCCACTGGCATAGTCACATACATATTCTTTTCCATCTTATATACAATAAAGAATTCCTCCCTATGCAGTATTTGATGCATCTGTATATAATATAAACTAATCAAATTATGGAACATGAAGGATAGGAAGTTTTGACACTTCTTATTTAATATCTCAAAGAACCTTCTTATGTTCTTTAGTCCATACATATTTTTTGTTTTTCTTAAGTAATTCTTGAAGGACTGTTCTATTATTTCTAGAGTCTGCATAAAAACTATTGATATAATTAATCATTCCAAGAAAGGATTGGAGTTGCTTCTTATCAAGAATATCTATAAATTGAAGGAATTTCTTAGTAATATGAGGCTAGACTTGTAATTCACCATTTTTAACAACAAGTCACAAGAAATTGTAGCTATTTTGACGTAATTGGATTTTAGTGCTATAAAGTACTATTCTTGCTTCCTTTGCAATCTTGTATAACTGAGATAAATGGATAAGATGTTCTTCAATATTTTTAATAAAAATCAAGATATCATAAATATATACACAAAGAAAATTAGATGCTCCTTCAAATATTTTATCCATATGTGATTGGAAATAGGTTGGTGCATTCATAAGACCAAATGGCATCACATTCCATTGAAAATGTCCAAAAGGACAACTGAATGTTATTTTATGCCTATCTTCTAATTTTACCTAAATTTTATAGAACTTTGATTTGTAATAAAATTGAGAAAATTATTTACACTGGGAAACCTTTTGTAGTAAATAAGACTTTTATGGAATAGGAGAGGGGTAAGGCTTTGTTATGGCATTTAAAGGTTTGTAATTAGTTACCATTCATTTCTTGCCTCTTTTTTGTTCTGAATGTTTGTTTACCATAAAAGCATAACAATAAAATGGTGAAGTAGAAGTCTTAATAAATTTTTATTCTTTCATTTCTTGGATAGCCTTTTCCATATCAAGATAGTTTGTAGCTGAGATGGGAATTTTCTTCCCAATTTTCATGCATTTTTTCTCTTTGATCTTGATTAACATTTTAGGCATTTTATTTGTCTAGAATAATTGATGATTATCATAACATATTTCTTCTCAAAGCCCTTTTCCTATTTCTAGTATCTTTTGATATGTAGAATCTAGAGGTTGTTGATTCATGGTACTAGGGAATTGTTCAAAGGCATAGGTAAGGCGAGGAGCCCTAATTCTATTACCATGAAGGGTGAACATAGCACCTTGATGGGTAGATACATAAGGAGAGTATCTATATATAAATGATCCTCCAAGGAGTATATCTATAAGCATTTTATCATATTGAAATAAATCACAAAAGAAAGTATGGCTTTGGATATTTATAGGTTCATGGTGTTTATATTGAGAACTTATAAAAGAGTTCCCTTGGAAATTTAAGAATTTATACACTTTATTAGGAGGAAGTTGGTCCTAATATCTAATTGTGTGGGATTTTGCAAAAGAATGTGAAGCTCCTATATCAACTTGAGTATCATACCTTCAACCATTCATTTTTATAGATATGAATTGGGCAAGTCTTCCATTGATCAGTTGAGTAATATAAACTAGTTTTTCTTCATCTTATTGAGGAATAGAGGTACATACAAGTCTATAATGAAGAGTTTTTTATTCTAATACTTCAACTTGTACCTTATCATCTTCATATAACTCTTCTTATTCTAATGGTTCTTCCCATAATTTTGTGTTAGGAGTTCTAGGTGTCTTGTACCATGCCATTAATCTATCTTTTACAGAAAGCTAGCAATATTTGAAACAATATTCTTCATAACCATCATAACCATCAGTATCAAAAAATAAATTAGTTTTATTTAGTTTATCTTGAAAATTAGGAGCAACTAGTTCTAGGGTAGCTATTCTAGAAGGACTAGCTAGTTGCTCATCTAGTAATAAATAGCTAAACTTATTTTTTATCTAATTATTAGATGGTCTAAATGTTTGATCAAATTTTAATGGCTTTGGTTTAGGTCTTTGCACAGTAGGAAGAATTTAAATAAAATGAGGTTGTATTCCTCTACCTAGATATGTATTATTGTGTCTTCTTGCTCGAGATCCTCATGATGGCAGTCTTCTAGGGGATCTTGAGCTACTTTCTCCTTACTCTTTATAGGGTCTTCTCATCATGGTGACTAATTATTCTGAGTTCATTGTCCAACTGGTTGAGTTCATCTTCATCATTAATTTAATCTAGTTCTTCTATTTCTTCAAGCACTAGTTCAAATATGTCTTCTTGCTAATACAAGTCTTCATTTTCTTCTAATAAATCCCACCGTTTTACTATGTTAGTGGAGTAGATAGTTTTGATAGCCTTATTTTTGTAAGAAAATTGGGGAGAAATGTGACTAGGCTGAAGGAAAATATAACAAAAAACCATTTTAGATGCTAGATGAGGAAATCATCTTCACCAAAGAAATTTATGGTAAGGATCAAGAGTGCAACATTGTGGGAAATAATGGCATTTATAGGCTAAACACTATCATTTGGGCTTGCAAATAAATGGTTTGAAACCAAATGGGTAAGTTTCAAGAAATTTTTTGATCGTAGAAGAGGCTTGATGCTTATTTAGTTTCTGAGTAGCACAAATTTGGGTTATGAAGTGCATGATTTATTGTTAGGAAAAATCAATAACATCAATAAGAGTCATTGTAGATAGAGTGAGACCCTTTATATCAATATAATTCGAGACTCATTCAGATAGGTTATATAGAAGAGAGTTTAATAATTGCATCTTGGTGAGATCAACTTTTTATGCTTTTGCTTCATAAACAAGCTTCCTATACTCGACAGTATAATCTTTAAACTAAGCTAGATCATAGAGTTTTATCTTGGCTAGCCATTTGTGACTTTCCAAATCTTTATTCCATTAAGGAGGAACAAACTCATTAATAAGAAATTGGAACAAAGACTGCATAGGATTTATTTGGGAAAGAATTCTTGTTTCTTGCAGTGTTAGACCTAGACCATTCCACCATTTAAGTTATATGCCCTAAAAATATTTAGTAAAAAATACTGCATTACGACGACCATCAAGATTTACAACAATACCAAGGGTTTGCATATTGTTTCACCATGTAGTAATTTCTATCAAAGGATTTAACATATTGTCTATATTAAGAAACCATGGATTAATAGGAATGTGAAACCTTTTCATCATGGTCAGTGAAGATAAAGCCTTCAATTTTGATATGCTTTCTTTTGTAGAGGTGTTTGGGACAAGGCTAGGACCAAAATCTAAAGACATGCTAGACTGACTAGAAGAGGCTTCATAACCTTTCAATTTTCTCCTTTCCTCCTATTTTTCTATTTCTTCTAACCAATCAAGACTATGTTCAAGTTCTTTTAGCTTAGTTTCAAAAGTAGTCAAGTAGTCAATTCATTTGCTTCCTTTAATCCCTAAATCTGATATTAACTATATCCATAGTCATCCAGATGTATAATTTATACATTTTGGGTTAATTAGAGTTAGCATAAAACCTTTGCTCCCAACAAATATAAAGTATGTGTCTTATGTAGCCTTATGTGATCACAAATAGTCTAAATTCAAACATGCTTATCAGTTGTCAGCTATAGCTCATCTTAATGAAGAAATTGCTAGCTATGAACTTTATCCTAATCTCTCAATCAATACCAGAGATTAGGGATGTTCAAAAGTTAAATTTGGTTCATTAGATTGTTAGGGTTTGTTTGCATCTGTATATGGTCTAAATATGTTTGGTCCTTTTTAGTATGCCTGCATTAATATTACCATATTGTATTCCATGACCAACACCAGTAATCCCAAAATCCTTGAAAACCTACCTTATTCTTAAAGTTTGAATGGTACAATCTAACTCTAGAAAGGACATGTAAATTCCATAGAAATCCCTGAATCATGGAAGTTAGACTAGTTAAAGAATGTAGCTCCCAAAATGCATAAGAAAGAAAAGGAGATTCATTAAATAAGTGGAAATAAAATCTAAGTAGTTCTAATATCATTATCTGCAAGATATCCTCCTAATTCTCCAAGACCAAGTGTTTCTATCTATTCTAAAAGGTCAAATAAAAGTTCTAGAAGGGGAAATCTTGTTGTTGAATTAGAAGAAGAACAAGTGAATGATGGTCTAGATTCTTCCCTTCCACTTACTATGTCTTCACTTCTTAAAGAAGGAACTCTATAATTATATAAAGAAGACCATGTAACTTTTTATAAAGTTGGTAGATGGCCACCTCATAAAGGCCATTATAAAAAAATAGAAGGAGAAATTTCTTATTTCTCTATTGCTTTCTAGCCTATATCCTCTTCTGAAAAAGAACCCTCTTCTAATTTAAAATAGAGAAATTATCTTTCCATATATAATGCCCATTACCAAGAAATTTTTGATGATCTCTATAGAGATGTTAAGATCATTAGAAAGTCACTTGATCAAGGCACTATCCTAAAAAATTATGTCCATGAAATCAAAAAGTCTACTGATCATTTTTATCTAATCAATGAGACTATCCAACACATAATAAAGGTTAATGATAATACCCTTACAATGTCTCAACAATCATTGAATAATCTTCATAGCATTGGAGATCAGTCGACTACTTTTGAAACTAAGCTAAAAGAACTTGAACATAGTCTTGACTAGTTAGGAGAAATAGAAAAATATAAGGAATAAAAGAGAACATTAAAAGGCTATGAAGCCTCTACCAGTTAGTCTAGCATGTCTTTATATTTTGGTTGTATCCTTGTCCTAGACACCTCTACAAAAGAAAGCAAATCAAAATCAAAGGATTTATCTTTACTGACCATGATGATAAGGTCTCACATTCCTATTAACCTATACTCATGACACTAATGACTACCATTTGATTAGTGACATCCATGAAGCCCAAGCACATGGAAGAGGAAGAGGGAGAGGTTGAGGATGTGGTCTTTTCCCACCAAAAACCTATTAAAAATGTGGGTCTCTAGACCACTATCAAAGGGATTACCTAGATTACCTAACATATGATTTTTGTAAAAAGGACCACTGAATGGAAGAGTGTCCAAACTTATATGTGGCTATCACCAAGGAGAAAAATTAAAAGGGTGTTGGTATGATTCAAATTTATAAACCATAGTGGTGTGCATGTCCAACCATCCCTATAGTTCAATAGGTAAACATTACCACTCGTAGTAGGGGACATACCTAGTTGGCATTTAATCCTATCGAGAAAGTGTCTTGATTTTTAGTAGAAAAAGGATGTCCTCCAAGATATGATGGAACTCATATGAGAAATTTAGGGAGATATTTAATTCCTTAAAGACAAAGAGGTAGTGTAGTGTGTTGTTATACAAAGGGAAGCTAAACCTTGACATATGGTACATGATGAATTTAATAAACTATGCAAGTGTATGCTAGATGAGGATATTATCCTATTGACATTATGGATTACACCCTTTAGAGAAGGATGGGATTCTCTCTTACATGCAGTAAAATGGAGACTCCTCTCTTGCCTATGGGTTTGGAAAAACTGAGGGGAGAATCTCTAGATAAGGGCTAGCTCCCTTTGATGAATCCCTAGGTTATTTCACTACTACTGCTAATATATATATATATATATATATATATATATATATATATATATATATATATATATATATATAAGGGGGGGGGTGAAAAGAGAGAAGGATTGTTGAAGCATAACCTAAGCTAAGACGGTGATGCACCAAAAAAGTTTGATCTACTCATTTGCTCACACTTCAAACCATAAGAGTACATATAAACACTTTATCTGATGAAAGACCAGACTATAGGGAACTTAACAAAAAGGATCAATAAAGACACACAAAAGATGAACTTACCATAGGTGTTGTAGGAAGACACACTGTCTGATAACCCTTTCCTATCTCTATGCTCTAGCTATAGCTCTTTTTGCTACCTACAGGAATGGAACTTTGTCTATACTAGGTATGTTGGTATCAAGCCTATGAAAGCATCATGGAACAATGACTGGACATAAGGTTAAGACTCAGGCACACTCAAAGATATATCCAACCAGATGGAGGTAAAACACTCTACGCCATATAAAAAATGAGAGATCTCTTCAAAAATGAGAAGTTATAAATATATATCTAGAGGGAAGAAGTAATGGTGCCCTTTTGGAAAAGACTTTGGTGCCCTTTTGCAAGTGGCCCATGTGTGTTGAGAGCATTGGGAAGAGGAAACTACTTGAAAGAGGATGTTGTGTCAGCTCCAATTTTGACTTTAGGCATTTAAAATTATTATGAAAGCATGGGCCATACCTCTATGTCTGCAAACCAGAATACTCCTTCAAGACATTCATACGATTTGTCTACTCATCAATGCAAAGTGTGGAAAAATCTGGTGCGTCTTCACTTTTCATGCTCTTTGATGACCACTTAGCGAAGATTGTTTCAACTATTGGAATAACTCTCCTACCGACGCCTCCCTTTTGCCACTCAAGATATTTTATCCATATCTCATTATTTTGTTTCTTCTTAGCTTTATCCTTTGTCATCCCTTGGCTCCTTCTGGCAATCTGATCCTTTTGGGCTCCTTTCTCGATAGTCTCTTCCTTTTATCTTGAAGGCCATTGAATTCCTTTAGGTTCATGCTTAAGCATTTAAAGCTCAACATCTATTTCATTGTTGTAAAGTTGACGTTCATGCTCCCATCACCATTTGAAAGCCAACAACTATTCTATTACCCTGAATTTGATCTCTGTGGGGATGTCACTAGGCATTTGAACCTAGACAGCTACTTCGCTATGCTAAATTTTGACATATTTGGGCCAATCACCCATTGGTCGATTCCTTCAGCTTTCCTTTAGACTTTTCTTTGTTTAGGTCTCTATTGTTGAACCCTCTGATTGAACCTAAACCATTTTTTGGAGTTCAATGGTTCAATGGTTCAATGGTTCAACACTTTATGTTTTATAAGGAGTCACGTTCATTCAATTCCCTTGTGAATTAGATGTATCATTAAAATGATTGATTTAACTAACTTGTTAAACCAACTCATTGAAATAAACACTTTGAACTAAACACTTTGAACCTTTTGATTGAACCAACTGATTAAACCTTTCGATTGAACCAAACACTTTAAACCAACTGATTAAACCTTATGATTGAACCAACTGATTGAACCTTTTGATTAAACCAACTAATTTGAACCAACTGATTGAACCAACCGATTGAACCAACTAATTGAAACTTCTGATTGAACCAACTGATTAAACCTTCTAATTAAACCAAACTGATTAAACCTTTCGATTGAACCAACTAATTAAACCTTCTAATTGAACCAAACACTTTGAACCAATTAATTGAACCAATTTATTGAACCAAAAATGGCTCAAATTTCAAAGTTCAAAGCTTTTGGAAATATCATGTCGTTGAACCTTGACGTCGAACCACTTTTTCCAACCTTAAGGAAAAGTGTCTTAAACATTTTTCAGTCTCTTTCCTTATGAATTTAACTTGACAAAAGGTCTAAAGAAGCTTTTTAAAAGCCTTGCATTCTTTGAACTAGTTCATCTTTTTGATGAAAGACTTGTGAAAATCAAATTTGAACTGGCTCAAAATAGCAGGGGAAGAAGGAGACCAAATTTGGCCTATAGAATCAAAATGGTCAACTTGTCCCATAGCTTAGCATTTATCTTAAGATTCAAGCCCAAATAGCAAATGAGGTACACCTTCATGTCACTATAAAAAGTTAAAATCACTATTTAAATCATGCTCAATGACAGGACACTCCTAGTTCCTTTGCTTCCCCAGAACATAAAGAAATATGAGTTAATGTTGTCATCGATAGATGGGTAATCTTAAACATACTAGTGCAGAACTCAATATCCTAACCAAGGAAATTTGGTGAAAGATGTCTAGTCCAACATTATAGCCTTCACCTCATGTCTTATTTATGGAAAATAAGACTCGCACACTACTTATTAGGATCCTTAAGAATGCAATGGTTGACATACTTAGAGTACTATTCAAAGTGGATGTTGAAGTTCTAGAGCTAACTAAAGTTTATTATTACCTAGATCTATTGGGAAGACCTTGGTGCTATGAGAATAATGTAGACTTAAAGTTTAATAAGTGCTACATTAGTTTTGAAAACATTGATCAACATGTTGTAATACCACTAGATCAAACAGAACAATACCCTTCAATAGAGCCTATCCATGTTGATGAAGATATAAACCATATCTATAATGTTATTTCAAGGAATGATGAGCAAAGATATCCCACTCTAGATGGTTTTATTTAATGGTTAGATACTCATTCTATCTCTGATACTATAAGTAATGTGTGTAATTTTTAGGATCATGGTGATTGTGACAGGACTAGAAGAATATGTAGTACCATTAATAGCCAAGAGAATGTGCCATGCCAGTTTAATAAATAATATAGGTTCATTGGCTTTATCACTAGCTTGGTCATGAGGGGAAATATCATAGAGACACAACTTGAAAGACTTGATGAGGCTTCAAGGTTCCATATGTAGATGAAAGTCTGAGACCTCATTTAGTGCCTTGAAGAGTTTTACCACAATGATGAAGGTTGTCTTTGATTTTTGGTTCATTTCTTTGATGGCATAGTTACATGATGGTGATAAACCCATTATGAACAACTCCTCCAATGGGATCAATTATGCTCAGCCTTACACCACTATTTTCATCATGATAACAAAGTAAATGGATTAGTTAGCTATAGTGAAATACAAGCCCCTGAGCCCCACATCGAATCTTGTGAAATAATTTGGTGAAATGATGAATCCTAGTTACCAAAATATTTATGGGTGTATGCATTTTATGGGGCTTTATGCAATTGGGAAAAATCATGGTACATTCATGAAGAGTGACACATTACTAGATTTTGGCATCTATTAAAGGAGAACATGAAATCAACACTATCCTATTCTTCATCAAGAATGGATTTGTGCCTTATCCTCCAATCCATGTTTGAAGTAGTAGGAGGTGACCCATGTCCCATAGAATAATTTCTAAGCATTATCCATTAGGACCTTGAGGATCCCCTACACTTATTCCATGAACCATCGATATACTAAAAACATATACCTATGCTAGTCCTTGATCTAAACCGATGTGAAGAAATTCATCTGAGAAAACAAAAGATTGTATTACAAGTGGAAAAAGGTGAATGATCTACTCCACTCAGCCCATTATCCAACCATTTAAATATTCCTATATATGTTGGCATAATAACCATTTAGGAAACAAGTGTTGATATGAACAATTCCTACCATGGGCCTATTCAGACTATTTAGTGAAACATCAACTTAGAATAAAAACCAAAGCTAGCTATAGTAGGAAACTATTGGATTGACACAAATATTTTAAAAATATTTTAATTGCTAAAATAATATCAGCATGTCTTCCCACATAACTATAGTGAAATTAAATTATTCCACTTGTCTTTGGAAATATGCATATCAAGCTAGTTAATAACATTCGATTGGTGAAAAACACCCATATAAGATGAACCTTAATCTCTAGGTGTACGTTAAAGAGGAGATTGATAATATGTTATGTCTTAGGGTAATTATTCCCATTGATGAATCTGAATGGGTTAGTCCCATGGTGATTAATATCAAAAAGGATGGACATATCTATATCTATGTGGATTACTAAGTACTCAATGCATCCTATGTAACAAATCCCTTTCCAATGTTATTCATGAAGGAAATCCTTGAAGGTATTGCTAGTTTTGAAGTTTACTCCTTCAAAAATGGATTCTTGGGCTATCATTAGTTCCAAATACCTGAAGAATACTAGAAAAAGGTAACCTTTGCCATTGAATGGGGATCATTTTCCTATATTGTTATGCCCTTCAGGTTGAAAAATGCCCCAGTAGTGTTTTCATGAATAACAGTTAAAGCCTTCAAGGACTTCATCCATAAGTTCCTCCAAGTCTATTTAGATGATTAGATAGTATATGGTTTGTTCAAATAATGTTATGCTAACCTCAAGCTTATGCTTGAGTGTTGTTAGGTATTACAAATCTCATTAAACTTAAAGAAGTGCCTATTTATGAACCCTTTTGGTGTGCTCCTAGGGCATATTATTTGTAAAAAAGGAATCCTAGTAGACTTGGTGAAAGTATCTATTATTCTTCACCTTCTAGTGCCCAAAAAATATCATGAGGTCCATGCCTTTCTAGGCCATATAGATTATTATATAAAGTTCATTCATGGTTATGCAAATATTGTCTCACCCCTATAAGAACTTATAAAGTAGAATGAGCATTTCTAATGGACTTACTCTTGTAAGGAGGCCTTTGAAAAACTCAAAGAAAAACTATCACTACTCTTATTCTCTAATTCCTTGATTGGATAAAGCCATTTCATATCCATGTTGATGCATCTAGCATGGCCATTGGTGCAATCCTTACACAACGAGGTGAAGGTCACCTGGATCATCCAATCTACTTTGCCAATAAGAAGTTCACACTCGATGAAAGAAATTATACCACTATGGAGAACAAAGTGTTGTCAATATTCTACCCTTTGTATAAGCTTATATATTACATATTAGCCACTCTTTTTATTTTCCATACAGATCATGAAGATTTGAAGTACATTGTTAATAAACCCATACTACATGGATGGATCTATCATTGGATTATTTTGTTCCAAGAATTCTACATTCTAGTTATGGTGAAACCTGAGAAGGCTAATTATGGACCTAACCAATATCAATAATTGAAAATAAAGAATCACTATGCACCATAGAGAATGATATTCCTTATGTACATATTTTTCACATTACATGGGTACCTAAAGAATTAGAAGACATTACAACTTTTTTGACCACTAGTTCTATACCTGACCATCTCACCTCACAAGCCAAAAAAGTAACTCATGATTCATACCACACCTTTTCAGCTTATAAAAAGTAATCTTTACACAATGGGACATGATGAAGTTGTTCAAAACTATGTAATGTAATATGATCTCCTCAAGGTACTTCCTAAAGTTTAGAAAGTTGTTGATGGTGGACACTATACTAGAGAGGCTACCATGTAGAAGGTTCTGCTAACTAGATTATGGTGGCCAACTCTCTTCCAAGATGCTAAAGTATATGTTAAGAAATGTGACATGTGTCAATGCATAAAAAAACCTAATCAAAGATATTTTATGCCTTTATGACCCATCCCTTCTTAGGAACCCTTTAAAAAATGGGTTATTGATTTTTTTGGTCCCATCAGTCTAGTAGGATAATAGATAGGTTCTCGGTACATCATTATAGTAATTGACTATCTACATGCTGGGTTGAAGGTGTACCAATAAGGTTTTGTATTTATACTATTTTTATGAGGATCATCTAGGATAATTTCATTACTTAGTTTGGATGTCCCTTGTGTTTAACTAGTGATCATAGAAACCACTTTTTGAATGAAATAATTCACATCTTTCTAGTTGAGTTCATCATCACACACCACAAAATAACCCCATATCACCTGCAAGGTCATAGAACTATTGAAGCTTTCAACAAAATCCTAGGTACCACTTTTACAAATATCTATAACATTGGTTGAATAGATTGGGATAATAGGGTGTCTACAGTTCTATGGGCTTACTAAAAAAGCTTCAAGCACCTAAACAAAAGCATGACATTTAATTATGGAAAGAAATCAGTCTTACCAGTAGAGTTCTTGGTACCATCTCTATGTATCACATATGTAGGACAACTAGATGAAGAATCATATTTAAAATCATGCCTAGACACTTTATTGTAATTAGATGAAGCTTGATTCCTTACTCATTAGAACCAGGATGTAGAAAAATGTAAGTAAAATGCATGGCATGATCACCATAAAAAGAACAAAACATTTTCTCTAGGAATGAATGTCTTATTATATGCCTCTAGGTTCATGCACCACCCAGGGAATATCCACATACACTGGGATGGCCCTTTTATAATAAATAAAATAGCATTAGACCTACTGGAGCATGTTAGTTACAAAGGATGGATGGTAAGTTCCTTCCTGGGCACTATAATGGAAGCCAACTTTGGTCGTATTTCACTTCAAAATAGCTAAAGTTTTTGTAATAAATAAGGTTTATGACATTAGTTTAGGATTTATTGCTTTAAATAAAAGTGATACCTTTGTTACATGTAACTTTTCTTGTTGTGAAATTTTATTTTAAATTTCTTGTTCTTTTCGTGGAGGACCATGACATATTTTAGTGTGGGGTAAGAAGTCATGTTTAAAAAGGTAAATTTGAAACATGTACAAGTTAATTAGGTGCATGAGTTACATGGGTTCACAAGTTATAAAAGGTGTGCAAGGTACTAAATGTGTGTGAGTCATTTAAGGCATGAAAGGTTAAGGTTCCTATCATAAGTTATAAATTTAAAATAGAAAATTATTTCCTACCTCATAAAAAGCATGGGACATAGCTATCATCCACTTCAAAAAAAGGCATGAGATGGGATGCACATTTAATGAAGAAAGAATAGTTATGGAAAAAAATGTCAATGGCATGATGGGATAATCCATTAATTAATTAAGTGCAAAAATTAATAATCAAAATATGATGGTTGTTAAGGATCTTCATTAATACAACAAAGTGATGGGTGATAAGAAGACATTAATGAGGACAAACCCCTCATAGAGCCTATAACTAGGCATGTAAAAATCATTTTACACTTTACCTTGACTTAAAATTCATATTATTAGAGTTAAAGATCAAGAAACTACCATAAATAAGTTAATAGAACCAAAAGACAAGAAAATAAATTTCATATCCTTAGCAAACTATGCAGGTCATTACTGAGTTGAGAAGAGACATTCTGAGTCTGGTTTATTATAAAAGTGGTAGTTTCAAAAGTTGTAGGCTAAAAGTTCACCAGTGAAGGGTGTTTAAGCTCAAAAATTTAAATAAATAATCCATAACCACATATTCTTTTAGAAACATTAGATGATCATGAATTAACCTTCAGGCTCCTCGAAGGGTAATGTGGCCTAAGAAAAAGGCCAAAAGACTTGAAAACTTGTCAATCATACTAGAAGAAGAAGAGGTAGGTAGAGGAGATTAGGCTTTAATTACGTAAATTATATCAAAAATATAAGTACAATGTGTGGAAGAGTAATAAGAAAGTATGGTGTGCAAGGTGAAGTAGGCCTAATCATCTTCGATGCAGAAATCTCAAGCATCCCCATCCCCGTCTCTATTAATTGAAGAGATACAATATCTAGATTCAATTTTGTACATGTATAACTAGGTCTCTAAGGTATCCACTTGTATTGTGTTTGAATATAATCATGGACAACTTGAGAATGAGCTTGAGCTCCAAAATGATTATTAGGTGGAGAGCACTAACACAAGGAACCAACTGGTGTATGATCTCATGATATTAAACTAGTTGGACATAAAAGGATTGTTTTAGATATTCAATTTTACATATTTTTCTGAGTCCATAGAGGAATTTTAATTCCTTCTTTCACATGTCGATGGGGATTATATTTACTTTATCAGGTGCAGTATGAAGATCATACCTAAAAGGATCAGCAAGGTCACAGGACTATGGTGCTCAAAGATGAGCATAATTAATGACTTGGATAACACTAAGGAGATCCTAAATACCACCATGGTGTTGATGTATCAAAATTAGGGCCATGCCATGTATATCAAGAACCTATAGGATCCCACCCTCTAAATTATGACATGGATTGTCATGACCAAGATTGGAGGGACCGATCATTGGAAAGAGGGTGGCATGGTGTACCTCTACATTACTCATTAGGTATCATAAGGGATAAAGTATAACTAAGCAATGTGATTCTCCTAAAATATTTTTAAATATATGGAGAAGGACCATTGGGAGGTAAATTATAGGTTTCCATGGGGGTGATCCTCTTCTGAATGGTTTTTGATGAAATTTAGGTACCAGACTATAGCACTAAAATACTAAATCAGGTGTACCCTCCCACACACAAGTCCTATACTAAATGATACAAGGTGTTCATTTTCCCTGGTCATATCACCTCCTCATACAAGATAAAACTTAGGTACTAGTTTGATGAGATGAAGGCAACATTTGAGGATGAGTAGTGCATTCCCAAGGACTTGTCCCCTTTAGTTGTGGAGCAAGAATAGTTTATTATAAAGCAACACTTCTCCCTCACATGTATCTAAATGAACCCATCCAAATATCTCTCATCATGGCTCAAGTTACCATATGCCTTTTTTTGGGGGTAATTCATAGACTCCATCAATCAAATATATGATGTGTAGCATATCATCCTACAGGCTAAAAGAATAGACTCAAAGATTCACACTCTCTATAAATTATTTAGATATCTAGGCAAGAAGGCCTACATGGAGAAGATGGAGATAGACTTTACTAACATTTATGTCAAGAAAACATTGGTAGGGGATTAAATTTATAATTTTTTCAACATGCTATGCCCCTATAAGAATCCATAGGGAAGACATCCCAAAGAGAAACTTTTATCAAAGCCACCCGTGAAGAAGAAGCAACCAAATGTGAGAGATAACACAAGTGGGAATTAGCCCCCCTAAAAACATTAAAATAATACAAAAGGGAATTCATATAAACCTTTGTCATTTTGTTCCTCTACCCCACCTCCACCTTGGCCTTCACCATCTCCATGTTCATCTCCATCTCCCCAAACTGCTCTATCTCCTTCATGAACTACACCTCGACACTCTTAACTTTCATGCCCTCCATCTCCCTAGCCTACTCCTCTTTCTCCACCACTTTATCCACCTCCACCTCTACCTTATCCACCTCCACCTTCTTAGCCTCCACCACCATCTCTCACAATTGCTTCAACTATAAGAGCTACCCAGTAGTAACCCTTACGACAAGTACCCTAATAGGAGGTTCTAAAGATGCATGTTCATAGCTCCTCCCTCCCCATCACAAGAGGAGGAAGCCACCTATGATGATTCATTGCTTGATGCTAAAACATAATATGATGAGGAGGGGGATAGTGAAGAAAGTGGGATGGCCACTAGTGGCCATGAAGATGATGAGATTAAGAGTGACCCTAATAAGGGGAAGGGACTAATCAAGATCTTAAAAGAGTAATATGTGGTATATTGGGAAATACATGTGAGCATTACCAATTCAAAATCAAAGATAAGATACTTTATATTTAGCTACACTTCATTCCCAAGGAGTCAAATGTGGAAATAAAGAAGCATCCTTATTTATTGACATGTATAATGAGGAACATGAGTTTGAGTTCCTATAGGATAGTCTTTCCTTGGGCCTAGATGCTCTAGCATTGCCAAAACCACTATGGGTAGATCTAAAAAATATATTCCCTCTTCTTACAACTACTACCTTTTTTATATGGACGTGGAGATTATACACCAAAATATTTTGTTTGATTCAAATGCATGCATGACTAAGAGGAAAAATAAAAAAATTGTAGGCATGTATAATAAAGTAGTTACAGAGAAACAAGTGCTCATCAAGGAAGTGGACACGTTGAAATAAAAAATTTAAAAGGCCATAGAGGAAAAGTTAAGGGTCTTAAACCTCTATAAAATAATTTTAAATGAAGACCTAATGTTAGCAGATAGTGTAGCTCTTGATGGGGATGTCATAGGAAAGATAGAAACCTTGGTGGAATTGTTGCTCAAGTAATGCAAGGAGAAACCCATTCCACAAAATGAGGGATTAGAGTTGGATAAATAGTTCACCATGACTGTCGACATCTGAAAATACACTATAAATAGATTTGGGGAAGTTATTCCTGTGATCTAGGATTTTAACTCAAAGGAGGAGGTTAGTATAGAGTTAGTCTCAAAATTAATGAAAAATGAAATCACTAACAATATAACATACTTTAGGCCTAATAATGGGGGAGAATAATGATTAAAATAAATGACAACTCAATAAAACATGAAAGGAAATGAAAAATATAAACATAAAAATACAAATTCCTTACCAAATCCTTGATAGCTCTAAATGGTAATTTGGTTGGCTTGCTCGATTTATGCATAATAAGTCTTCACCAATGACATGTAGCTAAAATAATATCCTCTATGCACCATTATTGAATGCTTGGCTTGATTGATGGCTTGATGGCTTGATTGAATCAATGGCTTGTGGCTTTGGCTCAATTTTGACATTATAACACTAGGATTTTAGCTTCATGCATCTATTATTAAATATAAATCTACTTTTATTGAGCTCTCTAAATGAAGAGATCTAGGATTGATTTTATAGGATTTCAAATCCCTTGAAATGGGTTAAATCTGACCATATTGAGTTTATTAACTTTGGTTGAGTTTGGCATATTCCTTAAATATATTTTTAGATATTTTACAAAAGTGACAACTCACAAAGGTAATGAGTATATTCTAAGATGTTCCAAGATGCTCTTGAATTTATTTTTTAGTAATTAATTTAATTGATTTATTAGCTTATGGGTGAACTCAATTAGGATTTGAAATTGATTTAACTTGCTAATTGATTTTGATTAAGATATGCAAGTTAATTTTTTTTACTCATTTGGTCATTTATTTGATTTTTATTAATTCAATGTGTGTATTTTCCTTGTTTAATTGATTTATTAGGCCAAATTGATTTAATGCAAGATTATAAAGTCAAATTCAAGACTAATAAAAATTCTTCGGTAAAATGTTTGATGATTGGTAAGAATTAGTCTAATAGTCTGATGGAAAGCCATTGGTGGATAATTTTAGGTGTTTATAGTTTGCCCCTATTTAAGAAGTTAGAATTGTAAGCATAGTAACATATTTTAAAAGAGTAAAATGGTTTTTTATGCTTAAAACTGTAATGGTAATGATTGAATTGTAGCTTCCCCCTCAAGGGAGTGGTTAGAAAGTGGGTTGACAAATAGTCCCTAGAAAGAAAGAATCAAAATGAGGGGACCAAAAAAATTAATATGATGGGATGAAAACACAATGATTCACCCAAAGTTGGGAAAAATCATTGAGAAATGGAAGTGGGATTGTGTACAATGGTTTTCTCAAAGGTGGTTATAACCATTGTACCTTGATAGTGGTAATGTGGTATGATAACACAATGATTTTTCCTAACAGGTGATATAATCATTGAGAAGATGGATTTGCCCTAGTTAAGATAGAAAAACAAGAAAGGAAAGTGGTGATAACATAATGATTTTACCTAGTAGATGATATAATCATTGAGAATGCATGTGGGATGGTAAACAATACTGATGCAATATACCTTGATTATGAAAATCATGATTAATGGTTAAGGATTGATAACTTGATATAGAGGATAAAGATGAATTTGAGATAATCTGCTAGTAGGGAGATGCTCATCCAAACTAACAAAGGTTGAAATTATTTCATTACTTAATTACTCTATTTGGGATATGATTGGGATTATTGCTAATGCTGATGTTGAGGAGATGGTGATGCTACATTGATGTTTTAGACCTCTACAGACTAATTTTTTTACTATAGCATTTGATGGTAGGCCTCATGATAGAACACCATGGGGGATTGGCCAAAATATTCATAAGGACTGCCTCCTGATATTCGATAGTCAATGGAAAATAATTTCACCAATGATAAAAACCATGATGACAATGTAGACATCTGAATATGGATAGATTCAAGAATAATATGCAAATAATTACCTAATGAACACACAGACTAAATTAAGGCCACAGTGCTGAAAGAAAACAAATAGGCACACAAACAACCAAAAACCAAAGAAACAAATATGACAAACAAGTATTAGTCCCTATGTTAGTATAAACAACATGATGAATATTGTCCCTAAAAACTAGGTGACAACTAAACAAATAAATAAGATGGTGGAATAGAAGAAAAGGAAGGGGGTGGCTGTGTTATCTCCATATGCACTAGGCAAGTGGATGCTTCCTACATAGTTCCATGGATATTATGATCCAATAAAATTTTAGGTCAAATATAGTTCTCCCAAGAAATGGGAAGAAAATGATTATTGATAGAAGACATGATGGATGTGATAGAAGAATAAAGATGAACTCACAAAATGGTGATAGCATAGGATAAAAGGCCAAAAAGGATGGGGAGACTAAGGAATAAGTGATTCATTTATGACTTAGTGAGGGTTCCCAGAATCCTTATGGAAAAGAAGTGGTTGATGTTTTTTTAATTTTTCTAAATGATTTTCAATTTGTTTTGGACTTTTTGAAGCATCTCAACTCAATCTAGAATTATGAGACACTAAAATGGTCCAAACTCATAAAACAGTGAGAGCATGAGAAATTAAAATGATTCTCATAAAATGGTGAGAGCATGAGAACTTGAAATGATGCTCATAAAGTGATGAGAACATGGCTAAATTTGCTCACAAAATGAAAAGAGTGTTATAATTTGAAATGATGCTCAAAAAATGTCAAGAGCATGGTTGAAGTTACTTGAAAAATTATGAGAGTGTTATAACTTGAAATGATGTTCATAAAATGGCAAGAGCATGGTTGAATTAACTCACAAAATGGTGAGATCATAGCTAAAGGGGGACTAAGCTGACCTTAACATGAAGAAAACATGACCCACATAGTCCCAAAATGGTTTTAGTTCATAGTAGTTCACCTCACAGTAGAGGAATATAACTAGTGTAGCAGCCAATTCAAATAAAACAAGCATAGTTGGTATGATGACATAATATGGCATATGAATGGCTAGGTGATATGTCAAGTCACAATAAAAAAATGTTTCCCCTAGTTTTCCCATAGGTGGTTATAACTACAATACAACTGATATATCAATGATACCAATTTGCCCTAGCAAGTGATATAATTAGTATCAATATTGATGAACACTGATTTTCCCCAGGACATGATATAATTAGGTTCACATAAACAAACTTGATAAGAAGGGAAAAGAAATGAAAGATGCCACTACCAAAACTTTTATCATACTACTCCAAAATATTTCCTCTATCTGAAATGCTTTAAATAACTATTGAAATTGATTTGATTCTATATGCTAAAAATGTGAAACAAATGGATGAACTAAGGTCAAATGGGCTAGGTTGATAGGATTTAAACATGTTTGGTTGAGTAGGAACATAATGGTGGGTCTGATAAATGATAGAATAATGATTGATTAGGATAATGATTGGTTTGGTATATTAGATAAAATGGTAGTAGGGTTTCCCCCAAGTGATAAGGTGAATGGTTAGGATACGTGATAATAGTAAAAGTAATAGTAAAAGAAAATGGCAAACGAAAATAACATGGTACATGTTTTTGGATTATGATGGTTGTTGGTTTTTGAATGTGTTTGTGCCTGGGTATGGTAAATGGCATATTATTTTGATTCTATTATTCTTGCTAATGTGGAGATGCATGTATTGATCAATATATGATACAACCAAAATAGTTCATCTTGTAAATTTCTATCCCACACCTCATCTGAATAGCCACTCTATCAAGAAATTGATGCAGATTTGGAAGCAATGATGTTGTTGTGAGCTTTATTTGTTATTGATTTTGATTCCTTCAAGCATCAAGATAAGGTATCTTTGTAACCTATAAAAAAGAAAGTGTGACCATGGATGGTAAAGATGGATAAATATTGGATGGTAGGTTTGATTTAGAAATGTAATGATAAAGGATAATGGAATGAATAATGGATGGAAAATAAATAAAGATCAAGATTTTTAGGCACACACAATGTTGTTGATTTTGGATTTGACATAACTTTGGATGTGATGGGGCTGAAGATTTTGAATATTCTCTTGATAAGACCACCATATTTTGTTTTTGTTTAGGCTTGAGAGTATCTAACATCTGATTAGGTTGTCGATTGGAAGCTATTTTGATTTGATCTTTGATTTTGTCTTCATTAAGTAGTAAAGAAATTTTATGCTCAACTATTGGTGCCTCAAAGATATTTTCACCAATGAAGTTGTCTTGATTATCCCATAGAATCTCTAATAATTTTTCATTAATGATCATTGAATTTTGATTTTGATTTTCCCCTAGTGCCTCTCAAAAGGTTTCACTAGAAGATGCTGAGTTTTAACTTTGATTACCACTAGCACCTCTAAAAAGGTTTCACTAAGAGAGTGTTCTTCTATTGTATGATTGTGGTTTTGGAATCCTTACTCTTCTTCAACTGTTATTCCACCATGGATATATTTCAACAAGGTATGATTCTATTGGTCCCAATCAACACTTATGGGAGATGGAAAATCAATGATATGGATATGATGGTTGGTGGTAATGGCATATAAAATGGTAATGGAATGGAGCTTCACATCACAATCCTCATAGAATATAATGGAATAACTTGTGTCAATGATAAATTAATCATCCTCAAAAACCATATAAGTATCACAATTATATTCAAATTGATATATGAGGAATGCATACCTAATATTGTAACAACTATGAACGTATTCTTCTTCTAAATCTGATTCAAACTCAATAGACTCTGAATCTGAGGTTGAGATTGATGTTTATTCTAATTTTGATGATAAATTTGATGTCAATTCAAGATTAAAATTTGACTCTAATTTTTATTCTTTATCTGTTGGGTACTTTGTTATAATGATGTCTTGTTGAATTTTTGGTATTGGACAAGTAATGACCTATGAGGCATAATAGGCCCCACAAAAACTAATTTTTCATAGTGAGAATCCTCTAGGATGGGAAAAAGGTCAAGATACAACTCCTTAGAGACTATCTTATCAAAGGGAGGCTCTTGAAAAATAGGCATATGGTCAAGGTAATTATTTTCTCAAAGGTAGTTATAATCATTAAGAAGTGACTCAACAAAGACTGGATCATCAGAGTGAGACTCCTCAACAATTGGTATAGGATCAATAGGTGATTCATCATAGGTTGAATTATCATAAATATTTGGTTCAAAAAAAAATCACTTCTTGGTTGGTTCTCTTGGCCTTAGTTTCCAATGAGTTATAAAATACTAGTTTTACTCATAACTTGGTCTTGGAATGATTGGCTGAGTTAAGGTATTGATTATACTAGTTGGGGTTATGGTTGAATGATTCATTGAAGTTTGGGATAAATGATTAGCTAAATGGTTAGTTGAATTTGAATGATAGGTTATGATCATGATTTGATTATTAGTTTGGATTGTAATTAGATTGGTTTATATTTGGGTTGGATTAGTTGGGGTTTTTAAAAGTGGGGAATGATAAGCACTAGATGAAGAATGGACAGTGGTTGGATAATGGGTGGGCATTATGGAGATTGATAAATCACACAGTCTAAAAGATTATGTCCTATAAGGATAAATCTAGGGTATCTTAGGGCCTGATTGCTTGCATGAACCAAAGCATCTAAGTCCTCCCCATAAACCATATCATTCCAGTCATGGTCTTAAGTTGGATTTTAAGTTGGTTCTTGTCTTTGTTCCTTGTATTGATTATTGTAAGGAGGGTATGAATCAATCTCCCAAACAACATTATGATTGTAGAGGTCTATACCCAATTCTATCTCACCAACCATATCATCCTAGTTAATGTCTTAACTTTGGTCCATGATTTGATTTTTATAAGGTGGATAAAATTCCATCTCACAAACCATGTTATTATTAAAAGGGTCTTGAATAAAGCCATACAAATCAAAGCCATTTTTTATAGCCATTATATCATAACTTATATTATACATGACTTCACCATTAGTGTAGCTAGATATATCTGCATCAATGATGAAATCTCCAAAAACAAAAAGGCTTAGATTTTTACAAACTCTAAAAAATAATATGTAAAGGACAAAAGGTTCAAACTTTCTCTAACTTGATTGAAGTTGGAGTTGTATCTCCAACATCATCTAAAAATGGATTTGTATCCCAAAATGGTTTGTGATAAAACTTGGCATAAAATAGTTTAACATCAAATGTCTAATGTTAAATGTCATACACATAGAAGGTCATGTGTATGAATAACACCAACATTTCAAAATCTAGTTCAAAGTGTTCCAAACAAAGTCTAAATTAGGAAAAGGAAAAGTTGAGTTTCAAGGGCTTTCATCCAAATGCGAAGTCAAAATCAAGGCTCAAACAAACATGATCTGCTAGGACTTTTGGCCAAATGGTAGCAAAAGATAGACTTTGAAATAAAGGTTGATATGATTTAATTTAGTCTAACAAGGTTGTAATATCTTTGACATAAACACAACACATGAAATCAAACATAAACATGATCAATTGGTATAAGCCATAAGGAAAAAAGTCACCTAGATAAAAAACTATGTTTTCCTAAATAAAAGCACAAACACTGATGAGGATAGGATGAATGAACAAACAAGTGATAGTTTTTAATTTTGGGCAATCAATTAACCTAAGTTATGCAATCTAAAATAGAAATATCTATGTATCAACCCTTATGAAGCAAGGCTTAAACAGAAATCAATCAATATTTGAATTCAAACTTAGAAGGTTAATTAAAAACTCAATGGTTAAAAACTATGATTGGACTAAACAATCTAAACAAGATTGGACAACATGATGGAATATGAACAAGATCCAAATTGCATACATGACATGGTTTGGTTGGTTTAAAATAATGGTTTTTGATACAAGGTCAAACAAGTCTTAAAACAAAATGAGTAGCCTAACAGTGTAAGCATGCTCTAATGACGTGATCAATGTTATTTTTAAAAGACTCAAAGGCTTAAACTTGATAATGATGTGGGCAACATAACGGTACCCATATTAAACAAGTAACACACACAAAAACTTATTTAAAAAAAAATTCAAGGTACAAGTGTGGTGTAAAATGGCTAGCATAACATCTCTTTAGACAAAAGAGTGACATATAAAAAAATTAGTTGGGATGTGGTTTATAAACAAATACATTAGTTTTAGTCTCAAAACACTAAGCATAAAAATGACAAAATACAAGTAAATCATCCAAATTCTTATCAAGGGTATGGCAATGTGGAACTAAATAAACTAATTATTTTTCAAGCATTCTAGATGGATCAATTTCATAATGAATTTCATGTCAAATGATGCAAAATAAGTTTAATTTAATTAGGTGTCCACATCACTTAGCTTGTTGCAAAAAGGTCTTGCCTTTTTTGCAACCACTACATCCATCACTTGCTCAATGTAGTGTAATATTCCAATGTGAAGATATGTCCTGATACTTAACCCCAACACTAAAAGGTGGTTTAACCACTCAAACCTCTAATCCTAGTGGATTTGATGAAGTCAATGTTAGGAGATGAAACCCTGGGTCAAATATTCTCTATAGAACTTGTGGGAGGTAATGAAGACCCCCTCATAAACCAAGATACAATGAAATAAATGACACAATAGAAAGACTTTATGGTCACCTCAAGATCACCCAATACTACTATGAGTTTTCAGGGAGGGATTTAAATGAAATTCGTGTTATGCCTTGTAATAGGCTCAAAGTATGATGAGATGGTGATTTTGATCTCAAAAGTTACCTAAAGGGGACAGATGGG
Source organism: Torreya grandis (assembly GCA_037957365.1). Classification (NCBI taxonomy): domain Eukaryota; kingdom Viridiplantae; phylum Streptophyta; class Pinopsida; order Cupressales; family Taxaceae; genus Torreya; species Torreya grandis. The sequence continues at coordinate 2,917,754 of JARHVA010000664.1, read as the reverse complement.
AAAGCATACATGCACATCTTTTTTTGATAAAACACATAATCAACAAGAAAGTTTGAAAATAATTAAAGTGAGGTTAATTTAATTTCACCAAATTAAAAATGTTTAATTAGATTTATTACTATCCCCTTGGCTTTATAATGTACAAATGGAAATAATTTCAAACCACCCAAAAAGAAGTTAACATTTTTGATCCCAAAAGTTTCCTAAAGGGGATGGATGGGAGAGAATACATGCAAAACTCCCTATTTACTCAAAAAAATTAGACTAAACAAATAATCAATATAACTTGAAAAAACTTTGAAGTGTATTAAATTTTATAGCACTAAATAAAATGTGTGGTGGTGTTCTTTTATCCCCTTGGCTTTAAGTTGTGAACTTTGAAAGAAACCACAAAAACATAGCCAATAAAAGACTCTAAAAATATTTATTTAAACAAAAAAATGAATGATTCTTAGTTATTTTTAGACATATAAATAAAATTTGAAAAGGCTAATTTAGATTGAAATGGTTTTCTTCAAATAGGTCTTGCAAAGAAAAAGTCAAAACTTCGTTTGGCCTTGAAGCTTATTTATCAAATGAGACAAGCAACTTTGAAGGGTAAAATATATTGATCCAAAGGAAAAACCCCAAAAAAAATTAAACATGTTAGGTTAGGCAAAGGTTATCAAAAATTTCAATAAAAAACTCAAAAATAAAATAAACCTATGAAACATACAAACAAGAAGTTAGAATGTTAAAACAAAGAAAACTGAACACATAAATCATAAAAAAATTCAGTCATTAATTTAGCCATAAATTTTAAAATATACATCTATTTATCACCAAAAAAATTAGAATATTTATAGTTCCAAGGTAAATTTATCTATAAAAAATAAAGTAAAAAAAGTGAATAATTTTTTTTTATTAGCTTTGTACTAACCATTTTTACCAAAAAACTAGAAAATAAAAAATGAGTCACTAAAAGACTCATAACTTATAAACTAAAAATTAGATTTTAATAATTTTTTTAGAGAATTAATATGAAATTAGTAATAACACTATATAAAAAATCAATAAAAAATAAATAAATGATATTAAAAATAAGATCTATTTTAACATCCATTTTTGTTCACATATGTGGGGTGTGTGATTGTGTTCCATCAAACATGCCATTTATGATCTAGGATTTTAACTCAAAGGAAGACGTTAGTATAGAGTTAGTATCAAAATTAATGAAAAATGAACTCACTATAATCTACTATCTTTTAGGCCTGATCATGGGGGGAGCATAATAAATAAACCAAATGAGAACTCAACAAAACATGGAAGGAAATGAGAAATATAAACATAAAAATACAAATTCCTTGCCAAATCCTTGATAGCTCTAAATGGTAATTCGGTTGGCTTCCTCTGTTTATTCATAAGAAGTATTCATCAATAAAAAATGTCTAATATCATCTCCTCTATGCACCATTATTGAATGCTTGGCTTGATTGATGGATTGATGGCTTGATTGATTCAATGGCTTGATGGCTTTGACTCAATTTCGGTATTATAACACTAGGATTTTAGCTTCACAAATCTATTCCTACATTATAAATCTACTTCGATTGAGTTATCTAAATGAAGAGCTCTAGAATTGCTTTTATAGGCTTTCAAATCCTTTGGAATGGGTTAAATCTGACCATGGTTGAGTTTATTAACTTTGGTTGAGTTTGACATATTCTTAAAATAGTTTTTTAGATATTTTTCCAAAAGTGACAACTCACAAAGGTAATGAGTGTATTTTAAGATGTTCAAAGATGCTCTTTAATTTATTTTTTAGTAATTGATTTAATTGATCTATTAGCTCATGGGTGAACTCGATTAAGATTTGAAATTGATTTAACTTACTAATTGATTTTGATTAGGATGTGCAAGTTAATTAATTATTTTTTGGCATTTGGTCATTTGTTTGATTTTTATTAATTTAATGTGTGTATTTGCCTTGTTTAATTGATTTATTAGGCCAAATTTATTTAATACAAGGTTATGAAACCAAATTCAAGACTAATATAAATTCTTAGGTTAATTTTTTGATGATCAGTAATAATTGGTCTAATAGTCTAGTACAAAGCCATTGGTGTTCAATTTTAGGTGTCTAAAATTCCCATTTTAGATGGAATTTTTTCGCAGATAGTACAACTTAATAAAGTCTTAGAAGCTTGGATCCAATGTAAATAAGCCTAGAGGTATAAGCTAACTAATGCTATGCTCTTAGTAAAATACTGCATCAAGCACATAAAAACATTCATGGATGTAGAGATGATAGAAGACACCGTAAATAAGAATAATTAAAAACTAAATGTAAATTTTTCAACCCTACAAGGATAGGTTGAAAAGGAGGTCTCTATACTTGAATACATCTAGAAAGATACCACTGCATCCCTAGACAAGCAGGTCAAAAAGGTCGATGAGACCCCTAGCCAACCCAAGGAGAGAAATAAATGGAACCATAGAAGAAATATCTATAAAAATTATTAAGGCATTGTAACATTAGGATAATCTAAATAAGGATTTTGAGAAATTTGGGCCTAAATTTTTAGAGGACTCTAGTGCATCTTAGTCCAAGATGGACTAAGAGTGTAGTGTGGGGTGATATTGGCCCCATAATTTTGATAGTGTTGTCCAATTTTGGTATAAAACTAGCTTGGTGTGGAAAGACCATGGTGTAGAAGGACCATGGCACAAAATTGATAGGTGTAAAAGCATCATAACATGGGACTTACAGGGTGCAAGAGAACAATAATGCAAAATAACTAGTGTAAGAGGACCCAATCAGAGGGGAATGAGTTGTGAGGAACCTAAGGATGTAGGACTTAGAATGATAGTGAAAGATTAGGGAAGTGCATGGGAAGTGGGATTAGTTGGAAGAATGGTTCAAATGGATCACTCTAACCTTATTGATAAGAATTTTTGTACCAACCCACAAGAAAAGGAACCCATGGCAACAAAGATATTGCATAGAGAAAGGATATAGGGGGTATAGAAGCCTAGATCTTTAGGAAGAAATTATTGTTAAGAATCATGACTATAAGTCTATTGAGAGTTCATTGGCCAATTATTTGTGCCATTTAATGATTGTAAACACTTAGTCAAGGTAAAATAAGTATAAATACCCCTGTTGTAAAGCATTGTGAGGTTGGATGAATGGATTCTAGGATGTGATTGTGAAAAACATATACTTTTCTATGGGTTAGCTTAATATATGAGAATAATGGATTTTTTTTAACTTCTTATTTTTTAATGAAAGATGGTGTTAATTAAGTGTTGGTTTATAGATGAGTTATACCCTATCAAATTTTATTTTCTAAGATAACTAATGATAATAATAAATGACAATATTCTGTGTAGTAATATTAATTGAACCTAGAACTCAAAGGATCAAGGTAGTCTATTTATGATTTTATATAATCCTTGTTTGATTAGCATAAAGAGGACTATGAACATGTTATCCAAACTATGCAACAAAACTTATGAGAACTGGTCTTTCACTACATGCTTAGGGTGAGCGTATAATACATAACTCTTGCATGAAAGGGCCAACATTATAGCTCATTGGGATAGACTTTAGCACTAACTTGGAATTATCAAAAATAACCCAATACCAACCCTATCATAACATTAGACCAACTAAGCAATATGGAAACTATGTGAGTGTAGGTCTACCACATGATCTTCCCTAGTGTGATAGTTTGAAATTTTGGTACCTGGGGTGTGACCCAACTACATGGTCTTATCTCTATCACAAGACCCAAGGCACCCTATCATTGACTACATGGGATAACCCAACTAGCTGATATATAGGGAACCTATCATATATCCATACACTAATCAAAATCATTGGTCTCATGGTCTTTTACCATCTTGAAAACATCCCATATGTATCATGCATGAACTAGATCCAAATGATATCCCCAAAATTATAACATTATCCTTGATCTAATATGGACTAGCACAAGGATATCACATACAAAAATACCTTGCCATCCAACTTGTGACACAACACTTGTGTTGTCATAAGTCCTATCACTACCTTTAATATGTACAAAATGGATGTAATGTAAATATAAAACATGATCACCCTCAACCTAGGGTGGATCCTATCTAATCAGGTAACCTACTAAGATAACTCTCATCTCTCATCCTCAAGCTTTGGTGTATCAGTAACCACTAGTGTCCCACTTATTGAAAGTCTAAGCAATGCATGAATGTCCTCTAGAGTAATCCCCATCTTAATTTTATCCCCATCCACTTCCCATCAAAAAGTTTTGGTCAACTATTCCCATTATCCTAGGAACATGATGAGATAAAAACTTAGATGGATTCATCTGATCTTCATGATTTCACCAAAGCCCAAGGTGACTAATCAAGCTCTATCCATGTCATTCAAATGATCTAATAGATCTGGTATCTATGATGCATATACTAGGTGCCAATTCTATGATGTCTCTATAAAAATATCAAACAACAAAGGATGTATCAAATCTCCATGTCATAAATAATTAAAATACATTCTAAAAAATTTATTAACCTATTTTAATTTAGATTAATATATTTTATTATTTTTCTACACAATCGACCCATTTGATACCAAATATCCCTTGTCATAGTCTTGTTATATTACATCAACCCATTAGTACATAGTCAACCTTTTTATTTTAGACTGTATTGGCTTATTTGATACTAAATCATTCCTTTTCTAGATTTAACATGCTACATCAGCCCTCTATTACATATTCAATCCCCTTTGGCAAACCGTATCATCCACTTACTACTAAGTGTATCAACTAGAAGGTATATAGTCAACAATATTCTCATTTTAGACTACATCATTGTACTAATATGCAATCATATACCTTCAATAATACTATGTTAATGTACTACTACACGTTCAAACCCTAATTTGTTTCTCACCTTATGAACTGATTCGACTAGGTCAACTTTGTTCTTTCCATACAATGAATTTTTGACCATTTTCATCAATGCCTTAAGCATTTAATGGTTTACCATTTTCCTACCCAGTATCCCATTATGCCCCTATTCTACCTAAAAAAATATTAGGGCTACTTTTGGAGTCTAGATATTGTCTACCAGTTAACTTTCTATATTTAATTCAATTTCAAGTAAAATTTCTTAAATAACTTGAAATTCATGTTTGCTTACCTATGCTACACTTGATGTGGCTTCCACGGATCCTCTCCACCATAGTTTTTATCTCCACACCATGGTCACTCGCTCATCTTGAAATGGGTCTCTCAGAGTTATATTTTCTTAAAATAATAAAAATAACAAATGAATTATTTTTCACCCTATTCATATTTACTATCCAAAATTATTTACCTATCAAATATTCATAACCAAATTCCATTTTTTCCCATATATTTATTTTTAATAGCTCTTTTTTGAACCAAAAGATTTTTGGAATACTAACATTGTATAGGATCTTTTCACATATTACGTGTATATTTTGCAAAAAAAATGATTTTTTCACTCTTTTTTTGCTCATTTCTACAGGTTTGCCTAATGTTCCCTACATTTGACACCTTCACATTTCTTTCACTTCATTCTTTATCTAAAGCACTAAGTTAAGTAAAGGTGTGTGTTTTTCAATTTTATCCTCTCATTTATTTTATTTACTTCTTTTTTTCAATTTATTTATCTTCAAAATTGTGTGTTGTTATGTTCTTTTTCCTGAAGCACCATCCCCTATTGCACTTAAGTGACACATGATGATCTTTAAGTGTGGTATATGTGTAAACATAATATTTAAAAATCCATTAATTATCAATGCTTTATCTCCTGTAGAAACCCATGGATTCTCAATCTCTCTAAGTTTATGTCTTAAAGGGTGCACTAGGAAAGGGGTGGGAAAACCATTGGTGTTTTACAAGATTGTTATCCCCTATACCACCACTTGTTATCTACACAAACTTCTCTTATGTAAATATTTAAGCCTCTCCTCCTCTTTTGCACACTCCTCCAAGAATTTCACCACTTTCCTTATCACCTACCTAAGCCTAAAACCCTTTTTGACAATTTACATTACATTGTCATACTAGGCCGACCCTGTATTCAAATTATTAAAATCACATTATAGGTCTAGGTCAACTCTAGCTAACTTATATAGCGACCTAAGTTATTTTTATCAATGAAAAATATAAATTTAATTAGGTTGACCCTTTTGGATGAACTTTTGAAAAGGTTTAGGATTACACACACACACACACACACACACACACACACACACACACACACACACATCTATTTTAGTCATTTATAAGGAAGAGAATAATAAGAATAATACATTGTTCATCTACTTATCCACCATTCTACTTGAGGAGCATATCTTAGGGTTTCAATGCTTTCTTAGGAGATATGAATCTTCTTTTATAGAGAAGTATTTTGGATGCATAGAGAAGTTATGTAGCCTAGGCTAACTTATCTTTGTTGTTATTACATACCACAACAAACTCTTGTGAAGTACCTTATCCAAGAGAGATATTTAGGCTCAATGGATTCATCTTCAAAGGTAAGTATTCCTAAAAATTTTCATCCTTTGTAAGAGTAGATAGATTATAATTTGTACTTATCTCCCATGTATTAGGATTTCCTATACATTGAATTGATTATATATATTCTATGCATGTTTACTTTTTATGCTTATGACCTCCAATTTGTGCCACAAGATTTGGTGAGCACTATATAAGAGTTTAATTTGCTTTACATTTACTTAATGAATATGAAAACATATGAATTTATTTAGTCCTAGTTATTGGGGAATTATTAAATGTTCACATGCAACTTGATTCTAAATAACGTGTTTAATAACATATTGAAATAATTATAGTTGACATTATTTAGGCTTACAATCTACTCTTAAGCATTGACTAGTCAAAGACATTAAATGGATACATGGAAACAAAATTTTCACACGTGTCTACCTTGGAAAGGAGTATCCATTCAGATCAGGGTTGATAGAGATCCAAATATGAAGTACGTGTAATATAATTTAATGCTAAAAATTAAAGGGTCACCTTTTAATCATCTCATTCAAGAGTGTATACTTTTACAATGAAACCTAAGAACCATGGACAAAAATATGAAGGTCCTTCGCAATTGTAGAACTTATATTTTTATGGTGCTCGATCTAAGCAAGGATTGGGTGTGGGTATAACATTAACAAATATTGATGGGAATTATTACCTTGATACTATCAGATTGTAGTTTACATGCACTAATAATCATGTAGAATATGAAGCTTTGATTTTGGGGATCCAATTAGCACTAAAACATAATTTTAAACAACTGTTAAGTTTTTAGGGTCTTAGATTTGGTTATTAATCAATTAAAAAGTTGGTACCAATGAAAATTGTCATCTATGAAGAAGTAAAAGTACATATAATAGCATATAATTGAATCATTTGGATCCTTTAATACGAAATCAATCCTAAGAGAGAAATTAGACAATGAATTCACTAGCTACTTTTGTAACAAATTTGTTTCCATTATAGGAATCCAAACTACAGAAATTTTAAGTGGAATTGGTGTCATGTCCCTAATTTCCTAAAAATCATGAAAATTTTTAGATGTTTTATGATGACCATCAAATCATACATTTCATGGGTAATTATAGTAATTTTGATTCTTAGATCATTCAGGAAAAATATCTTGACCTGATGATTGAATAAGAAAGAGAAGATGACAGTATCATTCAAGTAAATGAAAAAATGATGCTTAAAGGAATGGTATCACTTGAATAAGTTTTTGACATGGATCATTAAGTTGAAAAACATAATAAACTTAAAACTAATGGTTTTGACTTTACTAATCCCCAACATGTCAACATTGGATTGAGTTGTTCTAAATGAGAAAAATAAAAGTTAAAGGATTTAATGAAAGAAAGAATACAAGGATATGATCACTTAGAATTATGAAGACATAAGTATTTTTTATCATAGATTTATCACACACACCATGCCCTTTAAGAAATAACACAAGCCTTTGAGATAGAGACACAAACTAGGTAATCCAATTCTAGAGCCTGTTATTTAGAAGGAATCACAAATGTTGTTAGAGGCTAAAATTACATTCCATATCAAACATTCTACTTGGGTGGCAAATCTAATTCCTATAAGGAATAAGAATTGTGAAATCAGATCATGTGCAGGTTTTAAGAATCTGAATAGAGATTTAAAAATGATAATTATCCTTTGTCTTCCCTAAATGAAGTGATTCAGATAGTTAGTGGGTGTAATCATCTAAAAATGACACTTGAGTGCCAAGAGTGTTACTTGAGACCACCCATTACTAGAATTGCCTTAGACCTATTTTAGGGCCTATTTAGACATTCATCTAACTTTTATGTGGGCCACACATATCCCTAGACATGTCAAAATCAGTCCCATGTTCTTTTTTAGGCATCCAGGCCCCTAATACCTCAAGTTTTGCTACCTAGACACTAACACCATAAGTGGACAGTAACACCACAATATTATTGTCCTATTTGGGTGTTATTATCCTTTTACCTCTTTTGATATCTAATGGATATATTTTCAATTCCTATAGTACCTAGGGTTAGCCTAGACCTATTTAAAACCATGCACAAGCATCAGATCAATATGTATACATGAATTTTATCCCTTTATCCACTAGATGGAAATTGGATGAAAACACACACAATAAAACTTAGAACACATCATGCACAATCAAGGTTATTAATTCCTATTCTACCTTAATTATACATACAATCATTCACAACACTCATTAGCTTGAAATACTCATATTTACAGTCTCAAGCATCACTCAAAACACTCAAAATGACATTGATGCTAGTTTCACTTTCACTTGCACCACACTTAAGTGGGGATAATTACCTCAAGCTCGATCCCTCCTTAAATTATTAGTATGTAGGTAACTCTCATCACAATAAGGTGTTGAGAATGTCTAGCCTACTGAAATAACTCGACACATTTACTAATTGTGCCAAGTTAAATTCCCTAATCACATAGAGGTCTACGGTTTGTATACAAAATAAGTCACAATTGGTCATAAATAATTAATCAAGTTTTATCCACATAGGAACATGCTTGGCAGACTCAAACATAAGTGCTCCTAAAATCTCAAAAAAATTCATGAATAGAGGAAACTAGCACCATAAGTGGACACTAGGCCCATAATGTTATTATACAAGGTAGGTTGCTATTATCTAGGAGGGTTTTTGACACTTAGATCCTATTTATGACATTAAAGCTAGCTCTTATACCAAGTTTTAGCCTCTATATCCTTCATCTTAGGTAGATTCTAACTAAGTATTCATTTTTCTCCTTCATTTATATTATTAGAAATATTAGTTTAGCTAAGTTATTTCACAAGTTAGTGGTGGTATTTATTGCATATTTTATACCCTGATTTATTGTCCTCATACCCTTTATAAACCTAGGGATTACACTCCATAAACACTAAAAACTTAATTCATTTGGTGATCCTGACTTACTTTAAATACTACCTAAACCCTAGCCTTAGTTGCTTTTAGGATTTGTATCCTTTTGTTTCTATGCTCAAGTATTAGTTCTAAAGTATTAGCTTTATTTTAGTATTTAAATCTTGTAATTTTTCATAGGTTAAATTTATTTAAATGTTTAAAACATACAACTATTTATTTCCCTACTTTCTAACCTACAATAGAATAATTCAACAACTAATTCGATGAAAGTAATAATAGATAATTACAAGATTTCATATCCAAACAATCAGATATATAAGATGACCTTATCTATATTGTCCATGAAGAACTTGTCGATAAATAACAATATTGATAAATCATGTTTAAGGATAATAAATATGCCTAAATTTACACCATAATAAATCATGATTATCCTTAAACATACCTTTTTTATTGAGACATGTTCCTTTGTTATTTTGTGTCGACAAAGGCATGTTTAAGATAGGTGTCAAATTTTATGTCGATAAATCATGATTAGCCTTAAACTTGTTATCTATTTTGTTATATTGGCCAAGATTTACACCAAAATTGATAAATTATGTTTAAGGCTAATCAATATGAATTAATATCTTAAGTTAATTTTCCATGAAACTTGTTGAATATTTATTTTTGGAAATTGATATTGAATAACTACATCATTAAATGACATCATTTCTATAGGGTGGCATCCACAAGCCATAAATGAATAAAATATTAGGATTAAGCCCTCCCATGCCTCATAAATGCCCCTTCTTTCCAAATCATGATGATGGTATTTATGGATTTTATTTTCATAATTAGATTAATTCATGACCACACACCTTCATCTTGACATGGACGATCATGGTTTATCGAATAATTTTGGAAAAATATATAAATAGGAGGCCTCACATCCATAATTTTAAGCTTAGATAGTGTATAATTATAATGCTTAAATCATTTAAAAATAATTGCATTTGTGTTATAATGCCAAATTATTGAGCCAAGCCAAGCTAAAGCCAAAGGTGTCAAGAGGAGATGAAGGTAGCCACACTCCATTTAAGAAGATCTCTTAAAGCACAAGTTGAGCAAGCCAAAGAAGGAGCCATTTTGAGTAATCAAGGATTTGATAAGAAAATTGTGTTTTGTGTTCATATCTCTTATTTATTTTTGTTTTTTTAGTTGTGTTTTCAAATGGTTTTTTCCTCACTAAGCTCCCCCTAGTGACTAGGCCTAGAGATGTTATGATAGTTATTGTGTTTCTTTCATTTTATTTTCATTTTAGAGCTAACATGATACTAAACATCCTCTTTTGATTCAAATTCTAAGTTTACAAATAATGATATTTTTACACCTATTTGGGGATAACTCAACTTGTACAAAAACCTATTTTAACTTGACAACCTTCAACAATGGTGACACCTCATATGGATAGTTCCTCCTCTCCATATGTACAATAACTTATGCATGAGATCTATGATATACATACCAAGGTTTTACATTTTTAGTAGGGTGATATTAGTCCATGACATGCCTTAGATTCTCCAGTTATTTTACATATGCCTTTGGCATAACACAGTGGAAAATAATTTTCCATCTAGATTTGTGGCACCTAAGATTACTTTGTATGATGGTAAGGGTGACCTAGATCATAATATAAGATATTTTCACATCACATGTTTTGACTATGTGTCCAATGATTGGTTCCTTACTAAGTTGTTACCATGTATTCTAAAGGTCTATGCCTTACAATGGTTCCATGATATCTGAATCAATCCATCACTACATTCAATCCATTGGTAGATTTGATTTTGTAACACTTTTCAATCAACATCAATGATAATTTTTCATATGCTTAAGTGGTACAACCTAAGAAAAAAATTAATGAGACTATAGAAAAATATGTCTTATGATATAAAACTATATTATCAAATATGACTAGCCCCATGGCATATATTGAACTCCAAGACATATTCAAACAAAGTCTACTACCAACATTGCATGAGGATATTAAAAAAGTTTCAAACATTCATAGATTTTTGCCACAGAGTGAAAGAAAAGGAAGTCAAGATTCTCTCTATGGGTAAAATTAAGTACACAACTAAATCAAATTCAAATAATAAGATTTTTAATAAGCATACATACAAGGTGAAACCCAGTGAAAACATGAATGATCAAAAATCCACATTTAATGCAGCTTCAGAGCCACTTACTCATTTGGTTTTATCATCTCCTACAGGAAGAGTTTTCATAAATATTCAAGAATCATAAACACATGTTTTATATCAGCTCTTGGAATGCAATGTCGATCTATATCTCCCATCAAATAGGTTGATATGACTAGCCCCCTTCCAAAAAACTATGATTCCAATGCATTTTGTGACTATCCTAGGTCACTAAGCCATATTAAAAACAAATTCATTAGTTTGAGACATAAGATAAATGACTTGATAGAGGCCAATATTGTTGGTGTGGTCACACCTATAGAGGCACCTAAATTTCAACCAACATCAACTAAGGAATTGATTTTTTTTTTTATCCATTTCCAAAAAATACAACTAATGAGGTAGGAGGCAATTTAGGTGTTCACTATGCATATCAGGCTCATCCACCACTAGAATCCTATCATACTACTATAAAAGAAACTCATCCCCTACATAATATCATTGGGGTATATCATTTTACAATGATAGATAGATCTCTCATCACTTTTCTATAATATGAGATTGTTGATGATGTTTCAAATTCATATGCACTCTTTATATGAGCCTACATTGATCATCATCATATTCAGAGTGTCATGTCTGATAATGGATCAAGTGTTAACATGCGTACCATTACACTTATACAACATTGGCTTATTTAGATTAGGACATTTATATGACTAATACAATCATTTGTGGTTTTAGTGGCCACATTCAGAGCTCCATTAGGGGAGATTGTACTCCCATTATAGGTTGGGAAAACACATGTGGCCACTAGGTTATTATTCATACCTAATGAAAACACATTTAACATGTTATTAGGTAGTCTATGGATATATCAGCTCTGATCCATTCCATCTAATGTACATATATGCCTCAATTATATATATGATAATTAGGTGGTTATAGTTGATGGGATTCTATATGAGTATCCTTTACCTATCCCATATGTAGTTACATAATAACCACTAGTTATAGTTTTGAGTATATTTTCTATTAGTACATCACATATTTCAATTAAGCCACTAGTGTAGGTCATGTCTACTTCTCGAGTGCTACTACATACACATATACTCCCAAAAACACCCTTATTAAATAGACCCATGCATTAGAGACATTTTATAGATTATAGAGAGCCTCTCTCTACCCCTTTTATTATGAGATCAATGTTATTGAGTTATATTGGCCATTTTGGCCCACATATCAAGATTTTCCTATAGTTGGAAGGAGAAGCCTAGCAAGTTCCTAATGAATTAGAAAACCTAATGGCTTAAAAATGGGTCTAGCAATGCAAGTAGAGAGATCAAAGAAGGATATCATGGTGCTCATGAACATGCAAGGGCATGTAATAGTTTAAAAAAGTATTGAGAGATCATTATAACTCTAAAGGGTCAAGCAAAGGGAGAATTATGCAAGCTTTGGAGACTAGACTGTCACCAGTACATCTTTCATAAATAAATGGACTAGCTTGTTTGAGAATTTAATAAATGCACCTAACAAAGTCATGAAAGCCAAAATATTGTATTTCCATGGAGTTCTACATACCAAGATCATTCTTTGAAAGTTTCATTCCCACATGAGATCTCTAGCTCAATTTATAGAGCTTTAAAGTTGGACCTACAACATAAGATGTTCGTGAAAATGTCAATTTTAAGATCTATAAAGTAACCATTTAGGTTCAAAAGGTCATTAAAATGTTTAAACTTGGTCAAGATATAACGGTATGCATGAGTTTGCATACTAACATATGAGATCTAATGGTTCATGCTAAGGTCAAACTAGTCAAAAGGTCCATAGTTTAAACCATGTTAAAGAGCTACAATCATACCAAAAATCTAACAAAACATATTCACTAAGAAAAAATTAAATGGTACAAGCTAAAATTTTAAGGAGGTGGGTCCAAGAAAAATTTTATGGTTTATGCTACATTGTACATCTTGATATGATAGTGTGAGATGAGTCAAAAGGTCAGATAACTTGAGAGACCACCATGTGGCATAAACGTGGAAGTTAATAGACTTATAACAAGATCTTAAGATCAACATGTGATTAAAAAAGTGGCATGAGCATGTTCTTTGTGGTAGGAAACTAATGGACCACATTGGTTTGTAACAAGGAGATCAATGACATGTAGAAGGTTAAAAGGTCAAGATCTGACAATGAGGATATATGAGGCCAATGAGAGTAAAGGTAAGTTGGAGTATTTTGGTTGGCTCAAGCAATTTTTGACAAGAAAAGTAGATCAAAGTGCCAATTTTTAATGGAAGTAAACAAGGTCTTATAGGGTCATCCTATCACCATTAAAGATCATTCAAAAGTTATAGAGTGAACATAGTCTTGTAGTTAGGTTAAAGGACATAAAGGGATCACCATTAAGGCTAAATATGGACCTCTGGCTCGAGGTTTTGTGTCATAGAGGGATCTTTCCATGACTATGTTTGTCATTATTAGAAGAAGGAGATAGAATTTCAAAGGGTTCCATGAAGGCATACATATATACCCCAATAGTTTCATCTCCTGGAACAACTAAATGAAAAGGATCCCTTCTCTCCATTATGCATGCCGTGATAAACTAGTTAGGAGTAATTAACAATAAAACAATATTCTAATAGACTAGCCTAGTTGTTGTAACTAAATAGATAGTGGAACTTAGCTTATAACAACTTAACCCCACCATTTCAATAAGAAGGAACATAAATGTAACTATGCAACCACTTGGAGTAACCTGGATCAATCAAAAGGGTTTGAATGAGCATAATTTGTGGAGTCAATTGTAACTATATTTCCAATAGATTAGAGATCATTTGATTCCATTTTGATCATGAAAAATCCCTGTCTTTTTATTTTTTTCTTATATAAATATAACCTTCAAGCTATTAATGAGCATCCCTTAGGTGATATGATTATACTTTGCCAAAAATTATATTCAACACCACTTAGACTAATGAGAAAGGCACTTTTCCAGTGTTTTGTCAATTTGTGTTAGGATTCTTATGTTTTCTTGATATTTGAAGTGGTCTAATCCTCCCTTTGAAAATTATAAACTCAGCCTAAATGCTAAAAAAATTATTTATATGTCATATAGTGTGTCTTAGTGTTTATCTCTCAAAGATACTAGTGGACTTCTGATTGCTATTGTTTTCAACCATACCATACTTTCATTGCTCACTAGTCTTAGTGCATCAAAATAAACTCTATATGAAATATTATTCTTAAAAATTATAGTAGACACTAAATTAAATCCTTTCATAGTCCATTAGTGTGTTAAAGAGTCTAAGTCTAAGAGTGGATATGACAAATTCATGGTGCATCACCACAAGCTAGACATGTTTACTTTATGCAATTTCTTGACTCTTTTCATCCCAAAAAAAATTAGGTTTTTGAAATAGAGGTCCAAATTGTTAAATATAAGGAGATAGCCTCATTCAAAAAACCTAGAGGCCTAACCCTATTATAGGATACCCATAGCCTAGGGTCATTACTATGTTGAGCTAGATTTGGGTAAAGGACCTAAACAATCCCCTGCCTTACTAGGGTGTATTCTAGATATCCAATAGTTATGGCACACCCAGTGGGATCCAATAAATAAGGAAATATATACATCATCATAAAACATATTGATTTTGTGTAAAAACATCAGAGAAGTTTCAGAGTAGTCATCAGAATATTGAAGAACAATCCATGCACTAAATATTCACTAGGTCTCTCATAAAAGGTAAGGAAGTCCATTTTACAAAATTATCTTTAGATAGTAAAATAAAGAGGAAGGTACATATTTTAAATCCCAAATAATCACCCCCTAATTATCCCACATCCCAAAGATCTAAAAATACTTCTCCTACTCAACCTACTAAGAGTCCACCAATGCAAGTACAAATGGCAAGGCCTAGATTACAAAAAAGTTTTTAGCATTTAGGCTGAGTTTATAATTGCCACTTTTACATAAGATTTATCCTACCCCACCTATAATTTCTCCATTTAATACTTCAAATCACCAAGCTCAAACTGATGATAGTCAAGTAGACAAATTTTCCAAGATTTAAAGCTTGCTTCAGGCACAAAACAACAAGCTAGTGTCTATAGAAAGTCAACAATAGGCTTCATATAGACCATACCAAGTCCCCTTCCAAACCCAATACCTTTCTCAATCTTACAATAAAACCACTTATCAATAAAATCAACAATCTCAAGGAAAAATTACTCAAGGTAAATCTAACAATGGCTATAATCTTGTAGTTGCAAGTAGCATAAGAGCCTTATTCCCCACACAAAATGACTTTGTTTAAGAAGGTCAATGGTAGTCAGGGTGACAGTCTAATGAAATGGTGATATAAAATACTAGATACATGTATCAAGACCCTATTTGGTAGCATAATCATTCATTCCAAGGTCATGATATGATTCCTCCTCCACCACAAAGCCCCCAAATGAGTCAAGACAACATGCCTACCATGTCACTATTAGAATCTCAAAGCCAAAAATAAGGGAACATGGGTAAATAACCAGTTGATACCACATGCATGAATTTTCAAGAAGGGGAACATGTCTTTCAGCATATAGTAGATAATATGGGACAAGCTTCACAAAGGAAAAAATAACCAATTACAGCTCAGACAAGTGATAAGAAGAGGATGTTGGAGGATAACTTGATGCAACCTAGGATTTATTCATCATATCCATAGGCTAGTAAATAACTTACTTCTTCAAAATTATCTATTAAAGTTCCATCAAATCAACAAGTTCCCCAACCTCATAGATAATAATAGATGTCCCCCTTTGTTCCTCATGTTACTCAAATACCAAGTGATGTTTCTACTTCCAAGGTGCAGTCTAAAAGTACTAATCTTACCTTTAATATTGTGGATCATTTGAAAAATTATAATGTAACTGTGTCCATGTGTGATGATTTATCTATTTTGAGGAAAAAGGAGATTCTCCAGCAAGATCTCTCTAAACTTTCTCATGTGGAAAATATAGTTGATAAGGTGAACACTGTTTTCATCAATAATAGTTAGCCTAACCAATCTCCTATCCAAGTTCCTAATAAAATTCTAATTAAAAGTCAATTTTAAAATGTTTTTCATCCCTATAAATTTGTTAATCCCCCTATTTTATCTATCAATCATCATAGAAAACTCTTTAGTACATAATTTCATGATAGATTCAGGTGCTTCAACCTCAATGATGTGTAAAGCCATAACAGATAAGCTTGAGCTAAAATATGTGCCTAATGAAAAAGGTGTTATTCAATTAGATGGCTTCCCCACTAAGATAATAAGCATCTTTAAATATCTTTGGATCACTTTGGTAGCATGTCCAAATTATGTCATTACTCAAGATGTAATGGTGGTAGACCTACCTCCATATTTTTCCCTATGCTTGTCTAGGGACTTTACTACAAAGATTAGAGGATATTTGTCATCTGATTGATAATACATGGTTTTTATAAATAGATATGGAACCAAAGTCACTATAATATCTGACCCTATCTCCAAGTTCCACCTATAACCCTATATGCCTAATCTTGCAAATACCAACTATGCCATATTTGAAGATGTTGAAGAGGTTAATGAATAAGAACCCTATGATCATATTGAAGGCATCTCAGATCTATACCTAGATGAATGGGAAATATACAAAAATGTAATTTATCCTTATATAAATATTGATGAGATAGACTTAGGAGTGTATTATATGCATGAAGAGGGTGCTACTATATCTTTCTTAACCAAAAATGCCAAAGAAGAGGTGGTATATGGACTTTGTTCTCTGATGGCTCAATGTTAAAAAATGGAAGTGGAGTGGGAGCCATGTTTATTTCATCCTTAGGTCATAATTACCATTCAAAAATGAGAATTTAATTCAATTTCACCTCTAATATAGTTGAATATGAAGCTCTTTTGCATGGTTTGCAAGAATTAAGAAAGAGAGGTGTCAAGATCCTCCAAGTCAAGGGTGATAGTGATATTATAATAAAACAATTAAGGGCCTAAGTGAAGTCAATAATCACCATTTAAAATCCTATAATCATTAGGTATGGGACCTCATGGAGGATTTCTTGGAATTTAATATATAGTCCATACCAAGAGAAGCAAACCAACATGCAGATAGGCTTGTATCCATTGGTGCCTAATATGAGATTACATAAGGATTCAAAGGCAATCAAATCTAAGACAATATAAAGGTTATATATATACTATCTATACCTAAAAATGAGGTGATTTGGAAAGTCTTTGAAAATTATGATCAAATCATATGTTTTCTAATACAAGAGGCATAATTTTGCCATAAGAATCAAGACAAGTTACAAAATCAATATGATGATCAGATAGTAAAACTGAGGTCTAATAAGCTACCTAAATGGATTGTGACATTAGAAATCATCTTAAATGAATATTATCAAGTAATAAAAAGAAAAAAATACATCTCAATTAAGGAAGAACACTATGAAAAGATATATATATATATATTTAAGGACAAATTGCTAAAGCTAGGAAAGATTCATACAACAGAAGAAAGAATTGCATTTATTACCTTATGTCAAGAATTTTTTGATATATTTTCTTGGGAGTAAAAATACTTGAAGGGGTTTCACCCTAATTTTTCACAACACACCATTGAATTACAAAGTAATGCTAAGCCAGTTAGGCACAAACAAAGGCCTATTAATAAAAAAGTGGAGGACCTCATAAGAAGAGAACTCTATAAATTGATTGAATCAAAGATAATATTTCCAATTATGCATTCCTCATGGGTGGAAAACCTTGTGCTAGTGAGGAAAAATAATGGAGATATTTGTTTATGTGTTGACTTTAGGGACCTCAATAAGGTTTCCCTAAAGGACCATTACCCACTACCCTCCATGGATCAAATTCTACAAAAGGTGATAGGTTCTTAAAGGTTCTCATTATTTGATGGCTCTTCTAGATATACTCAGATCATGGTAAAATAATAAGATAGGCATAAGACTACCTTCACTACAAAATGGGGCACCTATGCATATGTTAAAATGCCCTTTAGACTCTCAATTGCTGGAGCCACCTTCTAAAGAGCAATGATTGTTGATTTTTATGGTCTTTTGAATGATATAGTTTTAGTTTATATTGATGATATAATAGTATTTATAAATAATTATGATGATTAGATGACACACATGAGAGTTATTTTTGATAGATCTAGATAATTTAGAGTTTCATTGAATCTAAAGAAATGCATTTTTTTTAGTGCATGAAAGAAGACTTCTTGGGCATGTGGTGTCCAAATATGGTATTTATATTTATCTATAGAGTATAGAAGTAATTATTGCTCTATCATTTCCTAAACGCAATAAATGATTGTAGAGCTTCTTAGGCAAGATAAATTTCATCAAGAGGTTCATTCTAGGCTTTATAGAGTTGGCTAAGCCCCTCACTCATATGTTAAGAAAAGGTAAAGAGTTTACATGGATAAGATAAGTTAAGAGAAGCTTTGAGTCCATCAAGGAGGCCATATCTCATTCCCCCATACTTATAAATCCATATTTCAATAAGGAATTCTATTTGTATGCCTTATCTACATTAGATGTAATTTCAACCATGCTTATACAACAAAATAATGAAGGTATAGAGAAACCTATTGCTTTATTCAATCAAGATTTGTAAGGTTATGAGGAAATATATAACTTCATTAAAAAACATGTACTTGATATTGTAATAAGTTTCAAGAAATTTAGATGTCTGATTTTAAAAAATAAGATTACACTAATGTCATCTCATCCAAGTGTGAAGGATTTTATCCTCAATAGAGACTTAAATGAAAACATATATATATGGGTCACTAAGTACATGGAATATGACATTAAACTCAAGGTTACCAAGTTAGTTTGAGTCAAATGATTGTGTGAACGTCTTGAATAAGATATGATATAAGAAAAAGAGACAATTTTGGTAATTTAGGACACTCAAAATGGGCTTGAAAATACTCCTCCTACAAGCTAGATGCAAGATATTACTAGATTTATTCAAATAAGAGAGTGTCCAATAGGTTTGAATGTATCAAAAAGAAGACACTTCAAGCTAAAATTAGTGCCATACATTCTTATTGATGGAGTGTTGTTCAAAAAAGGACATTAGAGGTGTGCTTTTAAGATGTGTTGAAACTATCCAATTTGATAAGATTCTCAAGCAATTTCATGATAGTCCTTCTAGAGAACATTTTGTAGCCAAGGCCATAGCTAAAAAAATAATTAGAGCTATTACATTTTGGCCTAATTTATTTAGAGATACACATGCATGGGTTAGGAAGTGTGCAAAGTGTGCAATGTTTGAAAGGAAATAAAGACTAAATGCTATGCCAATGAAGCCTATTCAGGTTGAACAACCTTTCATACAATGGGGTTTATAATTAATTGTAAGGGTTCATCCTCCATCTAGTGTTGTTCATAAGTGGGTCTTGATAGCTACAAATTACTTATCTATATGGGTGGAAGTAGTTCCCTTGAAGGAAGCAAATGAGAACTCTGTGCTTGAGTTTTATGAGAGTTTGGTCACCTATTTTGGAGCACCTTACACTATAATATCAGATAATAATTTATCATTTATTAGTGCAAAGGTATGTGAGTGGGATCTTGACTAAGGTATCTATATGACATATTCATCAAATTACTATTCACAAAGTAATGGACTAGTTAAGTCCACTAATAAGAACCTAATTTAGATTAACAAGAGAACTATGGAAGATAATCAGAGATCTTGGCATACAAAGTTGAAGACTACCTTATGGGATGATAATATCACCCCCCAAAAGGCTACTGGTCATTCACCCTATCTCTTAGTCTATGGAAGAGAAGCAAGGCTACCAATTTCATTAGAGATTTTAACTTTGGAGTTTGCACACCAACTAGAGCTTATAAAAAGTGATGTAATGAAGGTCAGGATGAATGAACTAAGAGAACTAGAGGAAATAAGAGATGATGCTATGAATACCATTTAGTCCAAATAACACTAAGTGAAGAATTCATTTGACAAAATAGCTTCCTTAAGGAGATTTCAACAAGGTGACATAGTCTTCAAATGGGATGAGGACCATGAAAAACCAAGAAAACACTCCAAATTTGATAGCCTTTGGAGTAAACCCTATGTCATCACAATTTACAAAGAGATAAATGCCTTTGAGCTTGGGATATTGACTGGAGAGAGCTTGCCAATCCCTATCAATGGGAGGTATCTCATATTTTAGTACTAGTTTTATAGCTTTCCCCTTCTACATAGGTAGATAGGTATATTTTTTTATCTAGGTGCTTTTTCACATTACTTAATATTTTATTGCTTGGTCTATTTTATTTATTTTTTATTTGTTTACCCCCATTACTCCAAAAAGTGTTTCTATAAGTCAAGCAGAGTCTTTTTATAAGTAGTATTTCATTTTTTTAGTCATATTAAACAAGTTTGATCAAAGTCTAGGTCCCATGACCAGTAGGCTAGTCAAGCCAACTGAGTCGCTAGAAGTGTTGGCCATTTTAGCTAACATATTAGGCTTTTCCTACAATTGGGAGAAACTTAACAAGGTCCTAATGAAGTATAAAACCCAATGGTTAAAAATGGGTCTAGTAATACAAGTAGAGGGATCCAAGAAGGATCTCATAGTAATTGTGAGCATGTATGGGTATAGATAAAATTAACAAAAGTCTTGAGAGATCATCATAACTCTGAAGGGTTAAGAAAAAGGCAAATTATGCAAGCTTTGTAGACTAGACCATCACCAGGATGTCTTCCAAAAACAAATGGACCCGCCTATTTGAGTATTTAAAAAATACACCTTAGAAATTTGTGCAAGTGAAAATATTATAGTACTATGGATTTTTACATACTAGGATCATCCTCTAAAAGTTTCATGATCACATAATTTATTTATCTTGAGTTATGAAACTTCAAATTTGAACCTACAATATAAAATGTTTGTGCAAACATTAAGTTTGAGATCCATAAAGTAACTATTTGGTTTTAAAATGTCCTTAAAATTTTAAAACTTGGTCAAGATATAATGGTCCACATGAGCTCACATATTGATATATGATATCTAATAGTTCATGCTAAGTTCAAACTAGTCAAAAGGTTTATGGTTTAAATCCCATTAAAGAGCTTCAATCATACCAAAGATCTAATAGAATGTATTCATTGAGTACAGATCCAAAAGTGTGAGCTCAATTCATAAAGATGTGGGTCAAATAAAAATCTTATAGTCTATATTGCATCTCACATCTTGATTTGGTGGTGCAAGATGAGTTAAAATGTTAGAGAGATTAAGAGACCACCATATGGCACAAGCATAGAAGCTGATAGACTAAAAACAAGATCCTTATATAAATGATGATTAACAAGTGGAATAATCATGTTATTTGTGTAAGTAAATAAATGGACCACATTGTTTCATACCTAGGAGATCAATGACATGTATAAGGTTAAAAGGTCAACATCTGATAAGGAGTATATGCAAGGCCAATGAGAGTAAAGATAAGTTAGAGTATTCTAACTGTCCCAAGAAATTTTTGATGGAAAAATTTGAGCTAAGTGAATTTTTTTTATGGAATCAAATAAGGTCTTATACGTTCATCCCATCACCATTAGATCTCACTCAAAAGATATAGAGCAAACATAGTCTTGTAGTCGGGCTAAAGGACATAAAGGGACTACTATTAAGGTTAAATATGGACCTCTAGCTTGAGGGTTTATTTCATAGAGGGATATTTATATGATTGTGTTTGCCATTGTTATAATAAGGAGATATCATTTTAAAGGGTACCATAAAGGCATACATGTAGACCCCAATAGTTTCATCTCTAGGATCAACTACATGAAAAGGACCCCTTCTCTCCACTATGCATGCCACAACAAACTAGTTAAGAGCAATTAACATCAAAGAATGGTTCTAACATACTAGCCTAGTTGTTGTAAATACTTTGATGGAAAACCTAGCTCAAGAACAACTTGACCCTGCTATTTCAATAAGAAAGAACATTAGTGTAACTATGCAACCACTTGGAGTAACCCATATCAATCAAAAGGGTTTGAATGAGCATAATTTGCAAAGCTAGTTGTAACTATATTTCAAATGTATTTGAGTTCATGTGATTCCATTTTGAGTGAGAAAACTCCCTCTTTCTTGCTTCTTTTCTTATATAAATATATCTTTGAACTATTGATGATCATCCCTTAGGTTGGTATGACTAGACTCTACCAAAAATTATATTCTACACCTCTTGGAGTAATGAGAAAGGCACTTTTGCAATGTTGTATCAATATATGTTAGCATTCTTGTGTATGATTGATATTTGAAGTGGTATAATCATCCATTTTCAAATTCTAAGCTCAGCCTAAATGCTAAAAACTTTATTTTTAGGTCATACAATATGTCTTAGCATTGATCTCTCAAGGATACTAGTGGACTGTTGAATGTAAGTGTCTTTAACCATACCTTACTTTCATTTCTCACTAGTCTTAGTGCATCAAACTGACCTTTATATGAAATATTGTTGCTTAGACATTATAGTAGATACATCATTAGCTCCTTTCATAGTCCATTAGTGTGTTAAAGATTCTAATCCTAAGAGTGGATATGACAAATTCATGGTGCATCACCATAAGCTAGATAGGTTTACTTTACGCAATTTCTTGACTCTTTTCATCCCAAATAGTTTTAGGTTTTTTAAATAGAGGTTCAAATTATGAAATCTAAGGAAATAGAATCATTAAAAAACCCTATAGGTCTGAACCTATTATAGGATACCCACAGCCTAGGATCATTCCCATGTTGAGTTAGATTTGGGTAAAGGACCTGAACAATCCCTTGCCCTACTAGGTTGCAATCTAGATCTCCAACAAGTTCCTAGGGTTATTAATACATAGCATCCCTTTTAGCTACAACATATTCTACTAAATGGGTCCCTAAAAACCCTATAGTTCATAGGATAATTCAACCAACTTTTACACACTAGTTCAGTCAGCTTCTTAGATTCCTAACACTTCTCTAAAGATAATGTCAGCTATAAATCACTTAACACAATTAGTTCCTAGACCATAAATACCCTTTCACACAACATACATGATCATTATTCCTTTATTTTATGTAAGACACCTTCATAGTGAGTCTCTTATGAAACTCATCAATTAGTATGTTCTTCCCTACTTTTACATAGTTTCTTCTATTTTTTCTCCTTGTATATAGTTTCATTTTCATGTTACTTGTACATAACTTATATCTCAAAAAACCCAAAAACAATATAATATGTTAAAAACCCAAAAACATTAAATTATTTAATTATAAAATATAATTTATAGATTGTATGCATTTTCATGTTTACATTTATTATAGTTTCATTATGTAGACCAGGAATTTGACTCAAGAGAGGTGGTTAGTATCATGTTAGTTCCAAAAAGAAATCAAATTGAGAAAGAACACACTAACTAGCATACATCTCTATACCTAGACACTAGGGGGAGCTTAGTGAGGAAAAACCATTTGAAAACACAATTATAAATGGAAATAAATGATAAATATGAACACAAAACACAAATTTCTTACTAAATCCTTGATTGCTCCAAAAGGCTCCTTCTTTGGCTTACTCGGCTTGTGCTTCAAGAGATCTTCATAAATGGAGTGTGGCTACCTTCATCTCCTCTTGGCACCTTTGGATTTTGATGGCTTTGGCTCAATATTTTGGTATAATAAAACTACATCAAGATGTGGTTTGAATCTATTTGGGTATGGTAACTTTGGCTTAAAGGATCTTAAAATTCAATAGGCAAGGCATCTTATTTAAAGATTTTGCAGAATGATTAGGATGAACTTGAACCATTCATTTCAAGATGAAGATGTGTGGTTAAGAATACTTTTTTTTTTTTTTTTTGAGGTAAAAATCAATACCATCAATAAATATCTTCACAAATATTTGGGATAGAGAGGCATAATGAGGCATGTGAGGGCTTAATCTTGATATTTTATGCATTTGTGGCATAGGGATGTATTTCCAAGAAATGATGTCATTTGATGATGTAGTTATTTGATATCAATTTCTAAAAATAAATATTCAACAAGTTCCATGTAAAATTAATTTAAGATCTTGATTTGGTTTAATTAGCCTTAAACATGATTAGTCAACTTTGATGTAAACCTTGGTAATTTGTGCACAAATTAATCAAATTAGTCAAAATATTATATTATTGGCTTGAAATTTGATTGGATTAGAATTGGAAGGTGATGTTAGATGTGTTGGAACCATATTCCCATTTAAGATGTTTTCAACACAACATAATAAAAGCACGTGTCTCGTGAAATAAATTTGAGAGAAAAGAGCAATCTAGAGCACCCAATTATGAAAATGTCATTTTGACTCAAAATGATCTAATCAAAATTAGCTACTTCATAAATTATATTGCCTCATTTAATGATACTCTAGCCAAAATTGGCACTTGAATATAAAAATTTAAACTCATTTAATACGTTTTATGCATTTTGGTATAAATTGGTCAAAATCCTAGTTGGAGGTTATCGATGGCCAATTTTAAGTGTCTATAATTTGCTATAAGCATAGTAACATATTCTTAAATAATGAGAAATGGCCTATGTGCCTAAAGGAAAATGATGATTGAATAAATTAGCTCCCAAATGGTGTTTGAAAAGCCTATGATGATGTCCCCTTGAGGGAGTGGTTGTCACATATGTGGATGGACGGTCCCTAAAAAAGAAGCAAGAAGAAAGTGGAATTAACCCATGGTTGAGATTAATCCAAATGAGAAAATACTTACATGCATTGATTTAAAAGGTACTGATTTACCCAAAGATGGTTATAATCAGGAATAAAAGTTAAAATAATGATTTGTCCATAGGTAGTTATAATCATTAAGAGAACCTATATTGTCTAAATATGATGTTTGATGTGGTTGTGCCCTAGTTAGGGCTAATTAACAAGAATATCTCAAGGATATAACCTAGAATATAGATTAAAGATGAGTAGGCACACACATATATGTGATGGTCTAATGACTAAATAAGCCACAAACAACCAAGCATACAAGGATACAAAAAGTGATGAAAGGGATAGATATAAGAATAAGATTTGATCATTGGAAAAGATTAATTTTTACCTACCAACAAAGAGATGCTCATGGTTATTAGAATTAATAAAAATAAAATGGTTAATAGATTGAGTTTGTCAAGGTGGGTGGGGAACGATTTACCAAGGTGCCAAGGAGAAACTTATGTGGCTCCATTGATTTTAGACCTTATTGAAGCTGATTTTTCTTTTAGCATGTGATGATAGGCCTCATAATAGAACACTATGAGAAATATCTTGAAATATGCATAAATATTGATTCCTGATCCAATAAACAATTAAAAATCATGCACCAATGATAAAAACCATGATGACAATGTTGACATATGAATATGGATGGACTCAAGAATAATGTGTGCAAAGAATCACCCAATGCATACATATAGACTGAGTTAAGGAAATAATACTAAAATAAAAAAATAGGAAAGTAAACAAACAAATAATAAGTAAATAGAAATCACACAAATAAAAAAATAACCTAAAACAAACAAACAAACAAACAAATAGAAAACTTGAAAACAAAAGCAAAAGAAAGCATCCTAATAATGATCATGTCCCACAAGGTGGATCAAAGATAACTGAATGGGCTTAGATAGGAAAAATGTTTTTGGATTTTAAAATATTATGAATGTTTTTAGAATTTTTAAGTATCTTAACTCATTAGAGAATGACAAGATACCAACTCATAAAAAGGTGAGATCGTTGGCTTAGATTTCTCACAAAATAATGAGAGCACATGGAAAGGGGGACTAAGGTGAACTCAACATGAATTTATCATGTCCTACATAGTCCCAAAATGACCTCAAGTCAAATTAATTCCATCCACACAAAAGGTGGGGAAAAACCAACTAGGTCCCAACAAGTTCTCAAATCCTAAAAATGGCCAGTCAAATAAAAATAGTAATGGCAAGGTGATATAGTAATGCATGATAAAAAAATGTGCCCCTAGTTTGCCCATAAGAGGTTATAACTAGGATACAATTGATTAGATCAATGATACTAATTTTCCCATATATGGTTATAATTAGCAACAATATTGGAGATACATTGATTTTCTTATAGGTGGTTATAATTAGCAACAAGACTAGAGAGACATTGATTTGCCCATTGTGGTTATAATTAGGCTCATATAAAAAAACTTAATATAGGATGGAAAATGAAAGATATATTACCAGATCAACTATCATATTATTTTCATAGAGTATAATTGAAACACATATTTGATAAGAGTTGAAACTTGATCAGAATCCCCTCACAAAAGGTGTGGGAAGAATGAAAGTAACCAAGATCAAAATACGATTGGATATGATGGCTTAAAATGGGCTAATGGATTGGATAGAATGGTATAGTAAGATGAAATTGTTTGGGATAATGATAGGTTGGTAATATGGTATAATTATAAAGAAGGATGTTGAGAGGGTTTCCCCCAAGTGATGGGGTGAATGGCAAGATATACGACAATGGAAAATAGGTATGGCATTTTGAAATGGCAAATGAAAATGGCATGGTACATGTTTTTGGTTGATTATGTTTTTTGAATTGGATATGTTTGGCCTAGGTATAGTTTTGAATTATGTTGTTCCTAATTAAATGGAGATGCATGTCCTAATAAAAAAATGAGACAATTAGAATAATCAGTCATGCAAATTGATATCCCACATCTCATCTAAATAGTTGCTTTATCAAGAACTAGTTGTAGATTTGGATACAAAGAATATTGTTGTGATCTTCATTGGTCATTTATTTTTGATTCCTTCAAATGTTAAGACAAGGTATATTTTTAACCTATAAAAAGGA
The DNA here is from genome assembly GCA_037957365.1 of Torreya grandis. Classification (NCBI taxonomy): domain Eukaryota; kingdom Viridiplantae; phylum Streptophyta; class Pinopsida; order Cupressales; family Taxaceae; genus Torreya; species Torreya grandis. The sequence continues at coordinate 2,890,183 of JARHVA010000664.1, read as the reverse complement.
AATTATGGTTTTGGATGGTAAATAGGGATAAATTTTGGCTAGTAGGTTTGTTTTTGAAATGGAATGGTAGATGATAAGGGAATATATGATAGTTGTCAAACAAATGATGACCAGTATTTTTAGTTACATATAATATTGATCATGGCATATTTGACATAAATTTGGATGTGGTGGGACTAAAGAATTTTAAATATTCTCTTGATAAGATCCATAGATTTTTTTATTGTTTGGGCTTGAGAGTAGCTACCATATTATTATGGTATAAATTGGAATCTATTTTTATTTTTTTTATTATGCTTTCATCAAGAAGTAAAGAACTTATGTGCTCTATTATTGGTGCCTTCTAGCACCTTTGAGAAAATTTCACTAATAAACACTAAATTTTGGCTTTGGTTATCTTCTAGAACCTCCAAAAAGGTTTCACTAGAAGATGATGAGTTTGAACTTTAATTGTCTCATAGTGCATCCAAGAAGGTTTCACTAGGAGAGTGTTCTTCTTCTACATGAATTTGGTCTTGGCCTCCTTTTTGTTCTTGAACTAATATGTCACCATGGATGCAATTTAATAAGGTATGATTATATTAGTCCAAATTAACACTTGTGGGAGATGGAATGTTAATGATATGGCTATGTTGGTTGGTGGTAATGGTATGTGGAATGGTAATGGAAAGGGAGTTGATAGAACAATCCTCATAGAAGATACTAGGAGAACTCATGTTGAATCTAAAGTACTCATCCTTAAAAAAATTAGAAGGATAAACAATGCATTCAAATTGATCTTTTAGGAATACATAATAAATGTTGTAATAGCCACAAATGTATTTTATTTCTAAATCTGATTCTAACTCAAGGGACTTTGAATACAATGTCAAGACTGATATTGATTCTACTTCTGCTACTAAATTTAATGTCAATTCAAGCATAGAAACCAAATCTAATTTTGATTCATCATATGATGGGTAATTTATTATAATGATGTAATATTGAATGTTTGGCATTGGACAAGTGATAGCCTATGATGGCATAACGGGCTCCATAAAGACTAGTTTTCCAAAGTGAGACTCTTCAATGATAGGAAAAAGGTCAAGAGACAAATCTATAGAGACTAGATTGTTAAGGGGATAATAATTGAAATAGGCATATGGTCAAGGTAATGATTTACCCAAAGGTGGTTATAATAATTAAGAAGTGACTTAGCAAATATTAACTCATCAAAGTGAGAATCCTTTTGGTATAGGATCAATAGGAGATTCCTCACATGTTGACTTATCACAAGTGGTTGGTTCAACATAAACATCTTGGATTAGTTGGTTCTCTTGGCCTCAGTTTCTAATTATTCAAAAAATACTAGTTTCGAACATAGCTTGGTTGTCTAAGTATTGGCTCGATTGAGGTTTGGATGAGACTAGTACTAGATGAGGAATGGTCTATGGTTGGATAATGGTAGGGCATTAAGGAGAATTATTTCTTGTATGAGATAAAGGATGAAGTACTAAAATGGTAACACCAGGGTGGTGTGGAGTGTGGTTGTTCATACAAGTCAAAGTACTAGGTCTTGGAATGGAAATGGTGTGATGTTGTGGTCCTAGAATAGAAATGGTATGATGTGATGGAGCCTAATTACTTGCATAATCCAAAGCATCCAAGTCCTCCTCATAATCCATGTCATCCTAATTGGTATTTTGAGTTGGATTATAAGTTAGTTCTTGACTTTGTTCCCCATATGGATTATTGTAGGGAGAATAATAAAACTCCTTTGAAAATCTATCTTTGTAGGGGTTTCTAGTCATATTTTGTGTGACCATTTGATCATAAATTGGATTGTATGTGATTCCACCATAAGTGTAGGTAGACATATCCTCATAGATGATAAAAGCTCCAAAGAAAAAAATGCTTAGATTTCTATAAACTCTAAAAAACTATGTCCAAAGGACAAATAGTTCAAACTTGGTCTAACTTGGTCAAAGGTGGAGTTGTATCTTCAACATGGTCTAAAAATTGATCTGTATCTCCAAAATGATTTTTGATAAAAATTGGCATAAAATAGTTTAACATCAAATGTCATACACACAAAAGGTCAAGAAATAAATAAAAATTGATATGTCAAAGTCTAGGACAAAGTATTCAAAATAAGATCTAAATTAAGAAATGGAAAATTTGAGTTGCTAGGTCTTTTGTCTAAATGTGGAGTCAAAAGCTAGGCTCAAACAGGTTGTGCTAGGACTTTTGACCAAATGGTGTAAAAATATAGGCTTGAAACAAAGGATTGATGTGAATTTTATTTAATCTAACAAGTTTGGAAACAAATTTGACATAAACCCAGCATATAGAATCAAACATAAACATGATTAGTTGGCATAAGCCAGAAGGCCAAAGGCTCTTGAAGAAAAGAAAGTGTTTTCCCAAATAAAGGCACAAACAATGATGAGGATTAGGCTCTATGAACAAACAAGCAATATTTTTTAAATATGGGTAATCAATTATCTAAAGTTATGCAACCCAAAAGAGAAAAATCTATGTATCAGCCTCATGAATTGAGGCCTAAATAGAAATCAATCAATGTTTGAATCCAAACTTGATAAGGATAATTGAAAAATCAATGTTGAAAATTAAAATTTGATCAAACAAGCTAGAAAAGATTGAACAACATAATGATGCATAAATAAGGTCCAAATGGCTCATGTGACATGGTTTGAAACAAATAGTTTTTAGTGAAAGTCAAATGAGTTTTGAAATAATTTGAGCAACATAACAACATAATGGTGCTATATTGATGTAATCAATGTTATGTTTCAAAGACTCAAAGACACAAAATTGATATCTAATGTGGGTAGAATAATAGTACCCTTATCAGTCATTTAATACACATACAAATAAGTTTAGAAAAAAAATACAAGGCACAAGTGTGGTGTAAAATGGCCAACATAACACCTATTTAAACAAAGAGTGGTGTATAAATAAATTGGTTTTGACATGGTTTATAAACAAACAAATTATTTTTAGTCTCAAAATACCAAGAAATAAAATTATAAAATACAAATAAACTATCCAAATTCCTATCAAAGGTGTGGAAAAGTGGGTTGATTAAAACTAATTGGTTTTCAATCATTCTAGATGGATCTCATTTATACCAACTTTCATATTAGTAAATAAGAGAAGAAACATGTCAGTTGGGTCCATGTCATATGTATTGTTATAAAAAAGCCTTGCCCTTTTTACAACCACTACATCCATCACTTGCTTAGTGTAGTGCGATGTCCAACATGATCATATGTCTCGAGCATAGCCCCAATGCTAGGAGAAGGTTTAACTACTCAAACCTCTGATCCTAGTGGGGTGAGACTAATTTATATAAACCCCATGGAGAGGGGTTGAATACAATACTAAGATATAAACTCTTAGGTCAAGGCTTCCCTAAAAAACTTGTGAGAAGTAATGAAGTCCCCCTCACAAGCCAAGATGCAATGAAAATAAATGACAAGTGAAAAATATTTAAAGTCTATTTCTAGGTCACTCAAGCCATGTGGGTCCTTGAGGAGAGCCTTCAAAACATTTCTTTAACACCTTTGACTAAGGCACTTTGAAATAAATACAATGCTTTTTATCCCAAATCTTTCCTAAAGGGGATGAATGGGAGAGCATACACGCATGATATTTATTTTTTCCAAACAAAACTAATTAAGCTATGATCTATTAAATAAAAACTTTGAAAATGTGTTCAATTTTAAAGCACTTAATTGAAAAGTGTGGTGGTATTATTTATCCCCTTAGCTTTAATATGTAAAAAAAATTAAATATTGCACAAAAAAGACTAAATGAAATAATTAGCACCTAAGTTCGTTTTAAACCCAAAGTTTGAATTGTTCAAGACTTAGCATGCTAAAGATTCATTTTAGGCACCAAATTTGAAGTGTGTATTATTTTAACCAAGTTATTTTTAAAACTCCAAATTGAAGTGTATGATTAGTTAAAACACCCAAATTGACTTTTAAACCAACCTTTCAGCCTACAAAAACAAGATTAGGACTACCTACATTGAAACACTTATGAGATTGAGAAAATAACTTATAGAGTAAACACCTATCAATTTGAAGGCAAAACCTCAAGAAATAAACACATTAGATTAGACTTGGTTAGAAACTTTATTTTGTTAAAAAACTATGAAACTTGAAGGTAAATTGATAGCATATTTTGAAAATTTAGGGGAAAACACATGGTTTTAAAAAAAATCATCAAAAATGGAGTTTGGATGACCCCAAACCAAGCTCTAAAAAATGGCCTATTAGCTCTTGGGTCTATTAAAAAGAACATATTGGTCATCAATGGTTATACATGACCATCAATGGTTATACCTAACCGTCAATGGTTGAAAATAATTTTTGGTGGTTGTATTAACTATCGATAATTGAAAATAACCATCAACGGTTACATTGACCATCAGCAGTTACTATGTAAATCTGTGACAAAGAAAAATGGTAAAACAAAGTTATAAAATCAAATTGAACAAGTTTCAAGCATTCAAATCTTAATTTAAGACTTGTATATTAATCTTATTAGAATTTAGGATGTGTTAGGTCCCACCAGGTGTGCTATTATATAGACTAGGAATTTGTCTCAAGAGAGATGGTTAGTATCATGTTAGTTTCAAAATGAAATTAAATTGAAAAAGAACACAATAACTAGAATACATCTCTAAGCATAGAAACTAGGGGGATCTTAGTGAGAAAAAACCATTTGAAAACACAACTATAAATGGAACAAATGAGAAATATGAACACAAAACACAAATTTCTTACCAAATCCTTGATTGCTCCAAAAGGCTCCTTCTTTGGCTTGCTTGACTTGCGCTTCAAGAGATCTTCATCATTGGAGTGTGGATACCTTGATATCCTCTTGGAACCTTTGGCTTGTGATGGCTTTGGCTCAATATTTTGGCATAATAACACTACATCAAGATGCAGTTTGAATCTATTTGGCAATGGTAACTTTGGCATAAAGGAGTTTAAAATTCAATAGGCAAGGCCTCTTATAGATTTTTAAAAATGATCAAAATGAACCTAAACCATCCATATCAATATGAATATGTTTGGTTAATAATCCATTCAATTTTTGAATAAAAAATCAATAAATACACTCATAAATATTTGGGATAGAGAGGCATTAATGAGGTATGGGAGGGCTTAATCCTAATATTTTATGCATTTATGGCCTAGGGATGTCTTTCTAAGAAATGATGTCATTTGATGATGTAGTTATTAAATATAAATTTTAAAAAATAAATATTAAAAAATTTCCATGGAAAATTAACTTAAGCTTTTGATTTGTTTTAATTAGTCTTAAATATGATTAGTCAACTTTGATACAAACCTTGACAATTTGTGCACATATTAATCAAATTGGTCAAAATGTCATAATATTGGCTTGAAATTTGACTAGATTGGAATTGGAAGGTGATGTTAGATAAATTGGAACCGTATTACCATTTAGGAAATTTTGAATGCAACACAACAAAGGCATGTCTCTTGTACAAGAAATTTGATAGAAAAGAGTAATCTAGAGCACCCATGTGGAAAAATATCATTTTGACTCAGAATGATCTGATCAAATTTAGTTGCTTCATAAATATTATTGCCCCATTTAATGATTCTCTATCCAAAATCAACACTTGAATATAAAAATTTCAAATCATTTAATGTGTTTTAGTGTTTTTAGGCCAAATTATGCATTTTGGTATAAATTGGTCAAAAGGCTAGTTGGAGGTTATTGGTGGCTAGTTTTAGGTGTCTACAGGTACTATATATGTTATCTATGTTAGTGTAGTCAATTTTATCACACATACATTGTTCAATTTTTCCTTTTGATTGTTTGTAGATACTTACAAGACCTAGGTCCAAGACATAGATCTAGATTTACTACTATCTACCCATTGGGTGCATATATAAAGATACACAAGTTCCTCATTTGACACATTTGCCCATTTGGGGGCATCTTACACATAGTTTTGATTACTGAGTTATATCTTTCTAAACTTTACATAATAGATTTAGCATTGTTTATATCTTGATATTGGTCATCTTAAACTACTCAGATTTTTTGTTGATTACTACTACTACTACTCTAGACTCAGTTTATGTACATATTTTCTCTTATATAGATTTATACTACATGGTCATTCATAATTTCATTTATAGATATAAAAGTTTATACCTGAATGTGCCTCTATGATTCTACATATATTCAAGGGTATTTTAATATGTCATTATTTTATGGATCTATACCACTTCCTTTCATTGTATGTACTTTGCACATGTGCCCATGTTCTTGTGTGTGCCTTTATTTATTGTGTATGTGGACATTTGAACATGTCCTTCCATGCAGCTCTAATACAACTTTATTTTTATTTTCTTATGTGGAAATTTGAACATGTATTTGTACGTATTGCTTTCTCAAATTTAGTTACATGTACCCATGTCCCTTGTATTGTTCCCCCTTGGCCTACTTTGTATGCCTCATGTGTGCTATATATATGCACTAAGGCCATGAAACTTGTCACTTACTATTACACACTCTAGTTTTATATGACATGAGGTACCTCATACATCTCCCCTTCCTTCTTGGGTGTTGTGATGAATATCATGCCCCATCCCCCTAGGTAGTTACTAAATTTATTACTCAGACTTGCAATTCATACATGTGCTTACATATATATATATATATATATATATATATATATATATATATATATATATATATATATATATATATATATATATATATATATATATATATATATATATATATATATATATTTTGTTGACAAACTTTTGAATGCTATATCTAACATACATCATACATTAAAAACTCATGTTTATATTATATTACATTTTGATGTCATGTATACACATAATATTGGTTTATTATGCATATATCATAATGTTTAGGCTAACACATATCATGTAGATATTTTTATTTTAAGGATAATTATTTCATAGATTCAACAACTCCGCTAAAAATAGGGGGTATTCAAAAAGGTGTGTCATACATATCAAGCCCTCTGAATGCACTCAGAGTACATTTTACAACACGTAGGAACATAATATAGAGTTTAGTTTTAGGAAAACATAGTAAAAAATAGTTAGATAGAGATCAAAGTCATTTTAGTAGAAAAAAACACAATTAGACACTAGTGTCAAAAATATACTATCCAAGGTATAGTGTTATTTTCTAACAGCCCCAAAATTATAAAATCTAGGTTTGCTAGAAAAGCACAGTAGTTACAGTCTAGGTTTACATAGATTCAGTTACAGATTACCAATGCTTTTTTTATTTTCACAAAATCATACCAATTTACTCATATTTTGGGCATTATGAATGGTGTGAGCACTCCCATTTCAGTTTTAGATAATCAAATACAAATTATTATGACTCAATCTAAAATACATATGCTTAGATATCATATTTGAGGGCATGTGCATGGCACATTGTTTCTATATATTCACTTATGCACTAGTTGATCAGATGGAATGGAAAACTCCATGTCATTCTCTATGTTGTACACATCAAAAACCATGTTCTACTTAATACACCATATTTATGCCTTAATCTATCTATAGTAGTTAGCATTACTATGCAGTCCCTAAGATACATACCCAAGTGCTTGAGGAGGCCCCTCAATCAATTTTCATTTTAGAGTTCCCAAGTGACAAAAAAACCATTATATATAGTTCCAGTTACAAACATACATCTTTAATTACATTATATAATTTATATATAGATGCATTTATTACACATGGGTAGTCAATGATGGAATCATAGTCTAATTGAGTTCTTGATCCACCTACATAAGATGGTTGGATAAGCCATCAATTCACTTTAAGTTATTTATAGTCCATGATCCACCAAGTAGGGATGGGCAATGATGGAATAAAAATTGGATTGAGTTATTGAGCCAACCATACATGGGGATTGAGCAAGCCATCAACTTAGTCTAAGCTATTCACTGATTGATCACTAACTACATGCACACACATAGGATGTAACAAATTTTATGCATTGGTTTGCATACCCAATGAGGTATATTCTTTCCTTTTATTTCTCTTATCTCTTTACTCATTTTTATTTTTGATTTTGATATCTCTTAAGTAGGAACTGATTTATGCATGTTTTATTTTTAGGACACACAATGGAGCATGTTTCACATACTCATATCTTAATTCACATACATTTCCTCATAGATAAGTCTAGGTACACTTATTTTTCCTTTATCCTAATCATTTCACTTTTCTAAATTTATATAATAAAAGGGGGGATGTAATCATTTAAAATGACACTTGAGTGCCAAGAGTGTTACATGAGACCACCCATTCCTAGCTTAGCCCTATAACTATCTTAGGGAATATTTAGACACTTATACAACTTTCATGTGGGCCACACACATCCCTATACATCTAAAAACTATTCCTAGACCTTTCCCTAGGAATTTAGGCCCCTAATTCCTCAATTTTTGCCACCTGAACACTAGTGCCATAAGTGGACAATAACACCATAATGTTATTGTGCTACTATTTTTTTTTCCATATTTTGATATTTAATGGATATATTATCAATTCATAAAGCATATAGGGTCAGCCTAGACCTATTTCAACCCATGTACAAATACCACACACACACACACACACACACACACACACACACATGTATATACATACATACATAAATTTTATCCCTTTATCCACTTGATAAAAATTAGCTGCAAATACACATAATCAAGCTCAAAATAAGTTATGCACAATCAAGGTTATTAATCCTTATTCTACCCTAATTATACATACAATCATAAACAACCCTCTTAAGCTCTAAATAATCATATTTCTAGTCCCAAGCATCAATCAAAACACTCAAACTAGCATTCATACTAGATTCACTTAAAATTAAACCAACACTTTGGTGGGGAGAGATACATTAGGTTTGTTTCCTCCTCAGAGTAATAGTATATAGGTAACTCTCATCATAGTAGGGTGTTGAGGATGTCCATACTACCTAACTAACACTACACATTTACTACTTATGCCAATTCAAATGACCCAATCACTATGAGGTATGAGGTTTTCATATAAAACCAATCACATACAATGGGTTAGGGTTTGTACACAGAGGAACACGATTATTAGACTCAAACATAGGTACTCCCAAAAGCTCAAAATAGTTCCTACATAGAGGAAACTATAACCATAAATGGACACTAGTGACATAATGCTAATGTCTAGGGTAGGGTTCTATTATCCACAAGGGTTTTCGACATATGGATCTTTTTTGAGACACTCAAACTAGCCACTGCACTAGTTTTTATCCTTTGGATCTTTCATCTTAGGTAGTTTTCAACTAAGTATTCATTTTTCTCCATTATTATTATTAAAAATATTAGTTTAGCTCAGTTCTTTCACAAATTAGTGGTTATATTTATTTCATATTTTATACCCTAATTTACTATACTCAGAGCCTTTAAAAACCTAGGTCTTACCCTCCATAAACCCTAAAAAAGCTAATTTAGTGGGTCAAAAATGATGTCTTAGATGGATTTTTAACTATAATCAGGTCTTGGTGGAAAATGATGACATAATTAATAATACTTTCACTATTAAATTAGGAAATTATGCATATAAAATGATGCCTTCGAAACTAATAAATGTAGGTGCCCCTTTCCAACGTGTCATGGCTTTCACTTTTTAAGGACTCATTGTTAAGTGCATCATTATTTACATAGATGATCTAACTATCTTTACTAAATAAATTATAGATCATTTGTCCCACTTATAGAGAGTATTTGATAGATTCAGATGGTATGGGATCTCCTTGAATTCGAAGAAAATAATTTTTGGAGTTAAAGAAGGTAATATACTAGGACATGTTATCACCAAAGAAGGTATATCAATTGATATTAAAAGAGTTCAAGCTCTTTCAAAAATTACATATTCTAATAGCAAAACTTAACTCAAGTCCTTTGGTAAAATTAATTTTGTTTGAAAGTTCATTTCAAAATTTGTAGAGATTGTCAAGCCATCTAATGTTACACTAAATAAATATGAAAAAATAGAATGGACAATAGAGAAAAATAAATCATTTCAAGATGTCAAGACTACCATTGCTCAAGCTCATGTTTTTATTAGCCCATACTTCAATAATTATTTATTCTTATACTCATTTTCATCAAAACATACTATAAAAACAATACTCACACAAATGATAGATGATAATGGACACTCTATTACCTTCATGAGAATTTATTTGAAAGATGTAAAACTAAAATATTTTATGATAGATAAGTAGGCTTATGCCTTGATTAAATTTGTAAATAAATTCAAACATTACATCTTATAAAATAAGACATACACCATTGTTCTAAACCCAACTATCAAGTTCACACTTGGACAAAATGAATTGGGTGAAAGAAGGGCAAGTGGATTGCCAAGTTATAGGAATTTGATCTTGAAATTAGACCTACTAAGATGGTATGTAGACAAGTTATCATCCAAATAATTTTATATATTGATCCATATATCTTCATCAAACATATTAACAAGGCTTAGATAGTTGGAGGTGATCGGTATGCCCAAATTATTTATTATCTACTCACCAGTGCATGCCCTCCTAAATTAAGTAGAAAATAGAAGTGATGACTTAAGATTAAATCAACACACTACATGATAAATAAAAGAGTTAAATATTTAAATAATTATGAAGGTATTTGTCTAAGGTGCATTTCAAAATAAGAGGTTATAGACATCCTTGAAAATTTTCATCAGATAATAGGTAGAGGACATGCTTTAGAGAATGCTACAAAACAAAAAATATGAAGGATGGGATACTATTGGCCTATTATTTTTTAAAATAACCAAAAACATATCATAAATTGTCATTAGTGTTAGATATTTAGGAAAACATAAGTACTAAAACTATGCCTCTATAATTAGTGATTGAAGATTTCCCTTTTTCATAGTTGGTTCTGGATTTTGTAGGAGTCATTAATCCCAATTCATCAACTAGATATAAGTTTGTACTAACTACAATGGATTATTACACAATATGGACTAAATATATTACTAAAAATAATTCTTAAGCATAATATTTGATCAAATTCCTTGAAGAGAACATTCTAACTAGGTTTGTAATGGTAATCTCCATAGTGCGTGATAATGGTCTATCTTTTCAATAAACAACATTCACTGAATGAGTCTAAAAAAATAAGATTATTGTTATGTTATCTTCAAATATTATCCAAAAGGAAATGTATTTGATGAATTAATCAAAAATAATTTTATGGACACCATAATATATCAATAGAAATGAAACCTAGAGAATGGCACTTATTTTTGAAGTATGCACTATGGGTAGAAATAACTAGACACAAGCAAGCTCTAAAGGTTTCATATTTATTTATGGTATATGGAAAATAATATATCTTTCCCATTATCCTAAAAATATAAAAATATTATTTCATGCTCGAGTATATGGTATATGATGAAAAAAAGCATTCTAGATTACTAGACACTGTTCAAATGGAAGACGCACATACATAAGCTTTGTAAAATTTTAATAAACATCAAGACATTGTCAAGAGATGGTTTGAAAAAATATCAAAGATAATTTTTTTTAGAATTTCATATTTAATCCTATTATGGTATAAATCATATGAAAATAAAGGGTATCATGATAATTTTACTCTATTATGGATTGGACCATATCCAATATTTGAAATTTTGGGTAGTACTAATTTTCATTTTAAAGATCTACAAGATAATCACTTAACGTTTCTAATTGATGGATAATTTTTGAAATATTATTTCATAGCTAATCCAATTGGGAGCATATAAAAATGACTGTGAGTTATGATTTAGTATTATTAGATTAGATTTATTAATTTTGTAGATTATATTTACTACATTCCTAGATTAGATTTATTGCTTTTGTAGATTAGATTTCATGCTTTCCAAGACAATATTTTATGATTTTCAAATTAGAAACTAAAATTTCATGTAGTTTTCCAAAATTATCCCATAGGGTGGTTGGTTACACTTATTGATAATCATGGGTTTGTTCATGATGAATTTGGATATAAAATGTAAGGTATGTGTTATGCTTGAATATGAGTTTTATCTAAATTAAATAAACTTATCAGACCCTTGGAAGTTTCTCTAAAGTTCTCATGTAAAATTTTTAAAGGATTCTCATTCTGAAAGATTATTTGCACATATATACATTTAAAACTAATTTGAGAGATAAAAATCACTAAGGAAGGTCCATATATGAATGAAATATATGATTTAAAGTATATGCATATATACCCAACCGATGGTGGTTCCAAACCCTTATTCTCAATAAAGTTCAAATAAAATAAATCTTATGGAGGGGGAAAAATTCAAGTAATGTCTATTATGGCTACGGAGGCCTAGATTTCATTAGAGTAATCATTAAAGAGGAATTATAGGTATCTCTTTTGGGGCTATGGATGTCTGAATGGTCATATATCAATACGTATGCTTCTTATATTTTAGTGCTTAAAGATAAATATTTTAAAAAAATAAGATTAATGGGATACCAAATAACTCTAGTTCTCTTCTCACTATTCATCAAGTGATCAGACAACAACACCCATATTTATTGGATCATTGTGGTGAAGGGTTTGAATCCCTTTCTTTCCTTCTCTCACCAACAAGAGATCACCCTATCTATTAGTGACATAACCAAGACTAAAGTATCTTTTAATTTTATCTAAATATTTGATGAAAAATCTCCTAGTAAGGGGGAATGAATAATCACACTACACACACAATGTAAGGATTGAGAATAAAATATTGCATGATTATGTTCAAAATCTCTTTCAATTTTATGGTTTATTTATTTCTTTCCTGTAAAGTTTAAAGTTTTATATGATGATCATACCATAGATTCTAGGTTCTCAAATACTCATGAGTATTTACCCATTGAGTCACCATTTTTTGTGACCAACACACCCCATTTTAAAAGTTTTAAATAGGGACCCACTTAATATTAGAGGTTACATATTTAAGTACCATTAAAACTAGTAATAAATTTGAATTTGATTTTTCTTAGACTTAAGTCTTGTCATTCACAAAGTTATTTTATGAATTTTGACATACTGTATTATTTGGTAAAAGGGTTTTGATTTTCACTACTAACAAAGACTAATTGGTGTTTTTTCCAAAGTTGTTTATCTCAAATTATACAGGTCATCACTTATGGGCTAAGTCTATTTCATGCACTCAATATTTGAAAGTAGCATAGGTTATTTTTTTACACAATTATTGATATGTTGGCTTTCAAGTAGAGTATATCCTTCAATGATCATGTTCATTTTATTCTTCAATACAACATCATCCTACCATGTGGCCATTTTGCTTATTGGCATGCTTTCTATGATGCAGTCTAAGTCTATATTACTTCAAGTCTTGACTCGATGAGATTATGCCATGTAGCATTTTACCAAATCATCGACACTTTTCATAAAATTTGTTAACTATACATTTAGACAAACCTAACATAATGAGATCTTTCCATGCATCACCCTCTCATTTTATTGGTGATTTTCAATAAAACTACCAAACTTATATCTATCTATAAGTTCTACCCAATGATATTTTTCTAAGTGTCATTATATTAATCCATCACTTATTATGCTCAAATATTTAAATTTAAATGATACCAAATAAACAAGGCAACAAAATCTTGCCACATGGTTCAATATCACTACACCATGAACTACCTATTTCATGTCCAATTTACCAAAATCAATGACTACCTAACTTAGAGAGATCCTCCCAAGTGTCACCATCCCATTACATTAATATATATAGTCGAGTGACATAACCCAAGGTTAATAACTAAATAATTGTGTGATGATTTACCATGTGTATCTCCTAGCATAGTCAACAACCATGTATCATCTTTAGATGTAGCCATGTGTCTCTCCTAACATAGTCATCTACCACATGTCATGCCATATGGTAAAAAAAATGCTCTATCATACACAAGTAAAGATATAAATACCCAAGAGAAGCTACAAACTAAGAAATAAAGTGACATTGTGACATGTGTCCTTTATTAGCACAACTAGACCTTGAGTTTGATATTGATCTACTCAAATCCACATATAGATATAAAATAATATGAGACCAAATAACATACTGACAAATTTTAATAGTAGAAAGATTTTAAAAACAATAATCAAGTATATAATAAATCAAAAGAAGAGAAAATAAGACACGTGGCAATCAAAAATTGCACAAAAACATATGTCATAAAATGAAATTTAAATGGAAATAAAATTGACATATACCATTGCTTTTCAATTAATTCCCATGAATGAAATATTATGGTATTGAATTTGGCATGTATAAGTTTGTATGTCATCTCAACTTGACTCAATATCCATTTTGTAACAAAAAACTAAGATAACTAGAATCCAGAGCTCTATGATCATTGTATAATTATAAATTAACAATAAAAATTTAAAGTTTAAATAGAATATAATAATGAATATATAAGATAATAGTAATTAACTTTTAATATTTTATTTTGGTACAATAGTGGAATTAATTGATATAGTTTTCAATCATAGTGCCATGGTATGGAAATTTTATCATTATTTAGATCCATACAATGAAATGAAAATGTCCAAACCATACAAATATGAAGATGAATTACAACTAAAAAATAGGGAATACATTAATGACTTTTTATCTATCAAAATAATAGGACTACACAAAGTGAATTCAAATACATAGGTATTTCCATGCATTGATGTTTTGTATAATTTGTTTACAGTTGGAGCTTATTCCTATGATATATTTCATAGACTTAATAGCAAGGATCCTATAACATTCATAGTTGGGGCTGCCTTTGAGAAATATTATTGAATTTTGGATAGTGACATGGTGTATGAATTTGATATTATCTCAAAATGGTGAAATGAGAATAATGTTAGGGAAATGCTCAAAGCATGGGAAAACAATCCCAAAAAAATTGTGAAGAGGAAAAACCTTCCTATTATTAAATTTAGGCCATGGACTAAGACTGATATGGATTTTATGAACATAATACATGGATCTATATGCATAACATACATATATTATGGTTGGGTGCTTTTACTATCAATGATACTAGATGGTAATAAAATCCTTGCTATTGGGGAATTAATCAACTATAATTTAAAGTATCAGAGGATGTCTTAAAATAGAGTAGATAAAAATTTTTATAAGATGTCCTATTTATTAGATGTTCTATATGTGATAATTACCCCACCAAGGGAAGGATAATGGTGACCAAGGAATGTAGATAGCATAATTTGTGATTATCTCAACATATTCCATGGTCATAGGTTTAGATAACATATCTAGAAGATTGAAAATATATTTTACCCTTATATTTATAAATTAATCAAAGGTAAACCCATGCCTATATTATCAGAGGATTTTAGGAGGTCATTGAATTCATTGGGAAATTATTGGTATTACCCTAATCATATTATTATAAAAATAGAGGGAGCTAATGTTACCCCTTTCTACCTTCCTAGGTATATGTTAGATAAGGTGGTAAAGTAAGAGATATATTTTTAGTTATCTATGAGTGTGGATGTTGATTGTAGAGTATCAAAACTAGGGGTTTTACATAAAACACCCTTAATCATTGGTAGAAATAGTACAAATATTTGAACTAAATCATTGGAGTTTTGTAACACAGGCCAAAATATACCTATATTTAATATAATATAGATAATAATACCCATAAAAGATAATAAACCAACATATAATGGATTATGGGGAAAGGTAAATTATAATTATGGCCATATTAGTTACTCACATGACTAAATTTTCATCGATAGAGATCATGATTATGAAGTATAGGTCAAAATACAAGGAGCTAATATGACCATGGAGATATCCAAGAAGATTAAATATGATCTACATATAAATAAAAGTGATGTAATTCTCACATAGGATCCTATATAACAACCTATTAGGGATATTGATGAAAATTTGACTAGGAAAATACTTACACGGATTCCACTTCCTAAATCTCCCTAGACACAGAGTTATACATTGGATATGGGCACTCATTTTATTCATGATATCATAGTTTATCTTGTTCTTATAGTTAAAACCACTCATCCATATCCCTAAACATAATCATTGGTATTTATTCAAGCTCCTACAGTACTTGCTTAAGCTAGACCTATTCCAATCATTCAATCAAAAGGGAGATTTTCTAGTTCTTTTAGTCCTTCTACAATATTAACCAAAAAGGTAAATTTATTGAGGAAGATTTTATAGAAATGGAAATTTAAGAATAACATTAAATAAAAGAGGAGGAAACTAATATTTAATAAGATGTTTTATAATAGACACCTTGACAAGTTAAATTTATGGCTTCTGAGTCTAGCTCTCCTTAGGACATAAAACTAGACATGATTGAGACTCAAGAACATGATGTTGTAGAAAGTAAGGTTTTTGATCCATACAACACAACACATAATCTTCAAATGTACATATCAATCACTGGTGAAATGGATAGTGTAGCCAAAACAACAACTAATACTACATAGGTCACAAGTCTTACTTCCCTATTTTTAATGTTATTTTAAGTCCTATTGTTCATGTTGTTTCTTTAATGTATATAATTTCAATGGATTATATAAGTATTTATTCTCATTTATTTATCATTTTTAGTGTTCCTATTATTCTAAGTTCTAGTGTTCCATGTGATTCATTGGTCAATACTTCCACCACTTCTATAGATACTACTGTTTTTTGTTAAAAATACTGTATTGTTTCCTCAAGTACCAATAAACTTAAAAACAAGATAACATTACAGAAATTGAGGATATAATATACCCTCAAGGACATTTTCTTATGGATTCCTAGGAGGTACATTTCTAGGACTTAGTCTCCTAGTCATTATTTGATCCATTCCATACTCATTTTTCCACTCAGTTGGGTATCCCCACGCCCTTAGTTTCTCCCATAAATTCCTATATTATTAAAACTATTTATGAGTATCTCAACGTGTTTAAATAAATTTTTAGTATTCTACCTAAGATCAAATTTTCTCTAGAGAAAATAGTCAATCCTCCACTTCCCACATCACCTTCACCTACTCTTCCAATGCTCATATGGCCACCATAAACCATTTATTCCACTCCCACTTCACCCCTAGAGCTTTCTTATGACTCCAGAATTGTATTTCCCTCACCATGGATGCAATAAATTCAAATATAAAAAATTTCCAAGAAACACTTAGTGCTAGTTGAGCTACCAAAGATGATCTAGAATTGATGAGAGTAAAAATAAATTAAAGATAATTAGAAATAAAAATGACTGATGCTAGTAAATATATTAAGTTTAGAAGAGAGGAAGAATTATTCAATATAAAAAATAATGGTGGCATGGTGTATTAGGTGTTATGCTTAATTCGCAAAGCACAAATACAGTCATATCCACATTAGGGCATGGTGGTAAATTTACAAGAAACATTGAACATGTTGGATGTTAATCTATATACTATAACCAAAATAATAAGGGAGAAATAATATCTAGGTTTGAAATTTTTGGCACTCCCTAATATTATCTTAGCCCAAATTATATAAATAGTACAAAAGATGACCTTATGGAGTGGTATTTGACAATGAAAGAGCTAGATAAAGAATTAACTAGCCAAGAACATGAAGCCACTGAGTTATTTGGAGATATGTGAATCCCTTCCATATATACCCCACAAAGGAATATAGTCAATATATTACCTTTCAACACTTTTATTCAAGTATATGTCAAAATGTTTACAACAAATGTTAAATACATAATCTAGGGGAATGGGGAATTGGTTGTTCAGTTAATCACATTTGCTAAGGAAAATATTGACCATACACACATTGGAATAGTTAATTTATATTTCAATAATTACTAATAAAAAGTTGATAAAAAATATTATTGTTTTATTTAAACCTATTGTTATTAACTTTAAAGTTATTAAGATGGTTTCCAATCATTTTCTAATGCTTACAAAGATAAGAAGTAATGAGAATAATCAGCTATAAGAGCTTCATAATCTTGGACAATAACAATTTCACTTTATTATCCTACATAAGAAATGATTAGAAAAAAATAATCTACCATTCCTTATTTCGTAGTTTATTCCTAGGTTTCAACAAAATTAACTCTAGTCTCAAAAATGGTATATTTAGTTACTATTGCAGTGACTAGCTCATCTATAGTTAGTGCCATACCATCAACCCCTATTTTTGGGACATCTAGTTCAAATTTACCAACTTGAATTCCTTCAAGTTCATCTTTAATTACCACCAGTTACTATACTTAGATATCATGATCCAATTTTGAATTTTTATTCTTATCATGTTTATTTATATCTTTGCTTTGTTAGTAAGCAAAATTTTCTAATTAGAAAGATTAAATTAGGAACATGACTTATTTTAAACCACGTACATGCAATCATATTTTGAGGATGAGGCAGTACATATCTAGAATTATTTATACATGTTTATCACACATTATAAAGAGAGAAGTTTTGCAATTAATAAGAGCAAGGAAAGTTTCTAACTATTTTTTTAGTTTGTGTCAAAATGATTTCTCTTCCAATTTTTTGTGTTTAATTGGGGAATTTACAATAAGTTGATGTAACTTTGTTAAGCTAAATGAATTTTTGTGTAGAGATAAGATTAAAATTTTGATTGGTCATGTTTGTTCTTTGATTATATATAATATTTACAACTTATTAGTGATACATATACTCAGCAATGTGGTACTAGAAATATATTTGATTATGGTAATTGAATCTAACTAAAATTATTTTATTAAGCTTTTCACTGTGTTTTTTTGTGTTTTGTGCTTTTAGTTAATTTACAATAGACATTAGTTTGTGACATATGCTCAACCTAGTGTATTGACTCAACTTGGAAGTGTTTATTCATTAGTTAGATCATAGAACCCCTCCTTTTCTACCTTACTCTTCCTTCTCTTTTTACCTTTTTTGGATAGTTTAACCTTAGGTTAGATCCATCCATCCACCTCAAGTAGATATTAGACATATATCATACCCAAACAATTTGTAGTTAATAACCACTCCACTCACCACTATTCCACCATGTGTTTATTTATAAAAATGAGACTCATAACTCATGCCTTAGAGTGAACATTTTCATTGATAATAAAATATTAGGGACCTTCCCTTAATAATCCTTAGTGTGCATAAAACCCACATTAACAAGTAGGAATTTGGTTTCATTTCAAGTTTCTAATGCTGATTATAGTTTTACATGTATACATGTTTATCATCCCTAACTAATTCATGACATCATCCATCTAGCATTCATCATCCCACATTTTTTCAACTTATTTATTTGATAAATCATTACTTAATCTAACATTATATTATAATACCATTTCAAAGAGGGGGGAAATGTAAACACTTAAAATTAGACACTTTGTTTTGATTTTAACTATCATCACCTTATCTACCAATCACACTAACATAACCCTAATTCTACCATCTCATCAACTAACATTTCTAGTTTAAAGACTATTCATCCCTACCCAATAATTTAATCATGTTCCATATTGGCCTTATCAATCCCACTAGCTTTATCCTATATCATTTTATTCAATTAACCTATGATAATGTAGCTAACTCATCTATAATAACAAAATCTATGGAATTTTAAATTCTATAATTTATAAAATTGAATAAAATCTAATTATCTCACATCACCTTTCCATTCCATATCCATGACATCATCCTCCAAATCATCATGAAATCTCACCAAGTCCAAGGTAGGGGATAAACTATGACAGGCCAATACCTAGCCCATCCTCTCCTCAACCACTTCATTTATCACTCAACCATCCATTCACTCATCCTCCACCATTGATCTGGGTTTGATCTGATGATCCTCATCATTTATAAAATTCTATAAATTAGAGGTCCCTCATCCATTTATAAGAGTTATTTTATCTAGTGAAGTGTTATCAATATTGAGATCCAATTATCCCAATAAAGAATCCATAATCCAAGTAAATCATTCATGTGATTAGGGGATATGCTGCCTAAATTTTTGTGCACTAATTATTGAGTACCCACATCCATATATTGAGGAACACATACACACAATGAGAGAAGATATTTCATCTTGTTAGGTGAAGGAAATGTTTCCTCATCACTATGTCATGCTCTTATCCAAGGTATTTGTTTACTTGGGTAGGAATTTTGTTTCATTTGAAGTTTATAATCCTAACTCTAGTTTTACATGTACACATTTTGGCATCCAAGGTGGGACCATGCACCCAAAATCATTGAATAATATTTATTTCTAGGTTCCTTATGCTTTTATGGTCAACTTTTAAGAGTTAATTATAATAAATTTAAGTGGAATTTTATTTTTTATCCCCAAAATTACATTCATAAGTAAATAACATCTCTATTATGAGACACAATGTCTTTGTTATCTGTAACATCATATATATTACCACAAATAATATTTACATGGTTTATTTTCCATTTTATTATTTCAATGTCTTCATTTTTCTAAACAATGTTTCTATAATTCAACTCAATGTTTTTATAGTTTGCAACCAGCTTTATTGATTCAATGTTTCCTAGGTCAATCCAACGTTTGCGTAGTCAAATTAATGTTTTTATATTCTATAATATATTTTCTAAGTTTGGCATTTATGTAGGTCAAATAAAAATTTATTTCAGTTATTTCAACATTTGCGTAGTCAAATTGGAATTTCCTTAGTCTGTAGTCTCTTTTTTGAGTTCAAAATTTGCAAAGTCAGTTTAGAATTTTGATAGTCTATCTATTGACCAAATTTGACCCTAGAGGTCAAATTGGGATCACTATAAGTAAAAACATGATTTTTAAGTTTTTTAGGGGTTTAATATTATTTCATAATGTGTATTATAGGTCTTTTGATTTGATTCAATTCCTCTTTTGCTTTGATCATGGTCTAATTAGTCAATATGTCATTTTGAGTCATTTAATAGAAATTTAGGGGTCATAAATGCAAGTGGCATGGTTTTCAAGGTTTAAAAATGTCATAATTTCATTTAAAACATATAAAAGGTCATATTTCCTATCAATAATGTCAATCCCATCTGAAACTTGCAAGTTATCTAATTGAAAATAAAGAAATCAAATAAAAAAGGAAGAGTTTGGCACTTGTACAACCCATGAGGGAGTGTGATACATGGGAAAAGTTTGTGAGATGAATCTTAAACTTAATAAAACTAATTTACATGCTTTAAATATTCTATAATTTCCATTTTATAGATAAAACTATTTGTCTCCTTCTTCACCCTTCTAGACACACAAAACTGGGCAACATGTTTATGCTTGGTATGGATAGTTGGAAAACTTCAAGGTAAAAATTATTTGGGAGGTGAAAATAAAATTATATATATATATATATATATATATATATATATATATATATATATTAATTTACATAATAATATTTTTAATAATTGTGGATTTTTCTTTGTGAAGCATCCTCATTAATTTGGCATATCTAATTTGCTTGAAAATCTATGAACCCTATAAGTTTTGCTCTTGTTTAGATTATTTTGTAAAATATAGCTATTGGAATTGACTCTAGGGGACTTGGAAATATTAAAATCATGTTATAAACTCTTTTTTTTCATATTTTAAGTTGTTTTTATGAGCAAAACATCTCAAGTTTATAGACTGGTCGCATTTGAAGATAGTAAACAAGTTTTCACCATTTTTAGAACCTCTATGCTTTGATAATGGTTTTAGAAGGTGTATATAGGTTAATAACCATGTATAAATGCAATATTGATAAAATATATTAATTTTTATTCTCATAACATCATGATTATATCAAAATTTTAGTCCATTGTCATACTCAGTCAACTCCTTGCCCATTCTCACTTGCAGCCATGTTGAATCATGTGTGTAGAACCTATTTAGAATGCTCATGGAAGTGTATTAAAGGTATAATGATGTTGAGATGTATTTAAAAGTACAAAAAAATAGGTTATATCCTAAAAATAGTGTAAAATAAGGATTGTGACCATCAACTCAGTCACTTACATAGTTTTTCTACTATTGGCATGACACTATAGCTGCCTATAGGAAAGCAAAACATTTTCATGAGGAGTGTGATCTTGTTTAAATATTTTAAAAAACCTTAATGATTCATTTTAATACATTTATGGGAGATAAATTTACTAATAAATTTATATTCCATGAGTATGGTTCATATTTCATGTTCACTACTTACATATAGCTCAAAATATATCTACAAGTGTCTTCATGGAAACCAATCAAGTTGAAAAGGAGTGTCCAAGATAAGTAATATTTTCATAATGGAAGGAGTATATTTGAAATATTTGAGGAAGCTCAAAACTCATTTGAATATTCATAACCATTTTGACTACCTAAATTCACATTTACTATCTGTACATTAGAATATGCACCAACAAGTGGTGCTAACAAAGAGCCAAAAGTGTCATGAGGAGTATTGAAGCATGTGGTGAAACCTTCTTTCGAGTCCTTAGTTTCTGAAAGTATCATCGTAGAATTCCCTTGAGTAATATATTTATAAGCAAGGTTATAGATCACCTTCTAACATGAGTTGACTATGTATTTAGGGACACTTTCCCTAAAAGATGAAATTAGAGGACCTCACCATTTTGTGGATTACATAAAACAAGGTTGTCAATGCCCTTTATGTATATTGATGACTAAAACATGAAGCCTCAAAATAGGAAAATATCTATATAAAATATGGAGTGAAAAATATTAGTGGAGGATAAAATTTAAAGGTATTCAAGTTGCACTTTTATACACTAAATTCAGGTAGTAGTGTCTACAAATTTTGAAGGTACAAAGTGACCCTAACATGTCAAGATGATATAAGGCATACTATTACATTTTGAATGGCCTTATTATTTAAAGGGTGTACCAATGAACATTAATATCATAAGGATAATGTTGGCATGTAGTGTTTCAAGTATCATAGACACCTACAGGTGTCCCTTCACAAGAAACTGTTCACGTATAACCAACTTAAGGTGCAACTGAGAAGTTTTTTCTTTCTTATGGACCTAGAGAATAGTAACCTAGAGCATGATGTGAAATTTATTGAACATGAATTAAAAAAATGAGAGGATATTATATTGATTTTTGATAATATAAACACCTACAGGTCTTCCCTCATTTGAAAATATTCACCTACAACCAACTATAGGTGACTATATAAGGCAGTGAACAAAGAAGGTGATGATTCTTAGTGTTGACATAGGCCAAACTTGAAATTAATGGGTCCAAACCAAGATAAAATAACCCTAATTGATTGATTTAAACTAATTTAATGTTTTACAAAGATCAAATGGGATTATACACCTAGATAAGCTCTAAACAAGCAAAACATAATCAGAGAAAGCACTCAGTCCTGACTATGTAGAGAGTATGAAGGCTACATGAAAGGCCATAGTGGTGAATAGAGATTTAGACATCTCCATCATGAGCATGAAAATATATATGGGTTTTATCAATATAAATCAAGCATAGATAATGGACTCATATCAAGCATCATATTCTACTTTCCAAAACCCCTACATAATCTACCTTTTATAGGGCTTTGTCTTAGAAATATAAGGATTTAGGAGGACTATGATAAGATAAAGAGATAAAAATTGGTAAATAAGTTATATATAACTTTCGGAAGATAATCCATAATTTATTTTGTCTCATTAATTAGGGTAAGCTCCCTTTATTTTCTCTCAGATAGAGGGCACTCCATCATGTACAAACCCTATAGTCTTGGAAAGAAGGGATGATCAAGTGAACTAAGAGCTGTTTAAGCCTTGTTAGGAGATGTGATAAGTTGGATAAAACCTAGAAAACATGGAAAATCAATCATATAAGGATTAAATTCAAAAAGGTGTTCTAGATAACAAAGGTTACAGTCTAGCCTAAAAGGTAGGGTTTTGTCCTAGTGTCCAAATGGGAAGTCATTTACACTTCTAGCCTTAGATATGCTTTCTAACCTATTTGAAAATGATTATGGGATAATAATAGAGGTATTAAATTTTTGTTTTTTATAAAAAGGACAATAAATCAATTTTTGGGTGTAAGAACCATATCATGGCTTGTGTAAATGAGAAGCAAGCTTGATAGGAGAGGTTTGATTGCTCATATCTCCCTTGACACTTTACATGGAAGTCAGTGAAGTTTGGATAAGTTGACAGGGGCCTTGAAGATCACATTTTTGGAATTTGTTTTAAATTAAAATTTATAGCCTTCATGAAAAAATCTTAAGATTAGAATGAGGATAAAACCCTACCAAACCCTAAAGAATGACTTGATAATTCTTGAGACTCAAGATAACTTTGGAAGAAATAAACTTTCCTAATTATTTTGTGCATTGTATAAGTTATAGGAGGTTTTAAGATATGAAATAAAAATTTTAATAAATATTTATGATCAAGATATCTCCCCATGTACATTTCATGCCTTGGAAAATATCCTAAGTGTTTCTACTAGATCTCTCATCTCAACTAATCTAAACTAGCATAGTGAACATGGTAGTGAGAAGGGTGAAAATCTTCAAGGAAACCAATTTTAAGGTGTTATTGATACCTAGAAGAAAATGAAGGGTCTTTCCAAGTGTCATACACTCCATTTCATGAATTTTTATGTAAAATTGATGCCTTTTTGGAAGCCAAGTGTGCAAGGTGTGTGAAAGAGGAGTTTCTTTGACTATAGATAGTGATGGCTCACTTCTAAAAGATTATAGATGACTAGGAATGCAATAAATGCATGGAAAATCATGTATATTGTTGGGTGAATATTTTGTCAGCCAGCTAACTAGTGACCAAAATAGTTCCTATCACCAGCTAGGGAGATCAGTTGGCCAGATGTGCAGGTTTACTGCATCAACAGGGGACAAATCTCTCCTCTCATCAAGGGGAGGTTCCCTATAGATATGCAGGAGATGCAGGAGGCTATATACTATATATATGAAAAAAGTAAGACACAAGGGGTAAGAAAAACCATCCATCTCTCTTCTTTTAGAGATGAAGCTGACAAATAAAAGAGAAATACTGGGTGATGGGGAAGGTGCTTCTCTTCTTTCAAAAGCAACTTTCAGCCAAGAGCCATATTCCTTCCTAAATAGTAGAAATCTTGGTGAGGCAACAGAAGGCACTTCTCTTCTTTCAAAAGTGCTTGTTCTTGCAAACAACAGGACTCTTTCTGGTAGTAAGTAACCGGTAACAGGGTAACCAATAACTTGAAATGTAGCGCAAAGTCTCCACCTTGACTGCCCAAAGAGTATATCACAAAGGATAATGGGGGCACAAAGTCTCCCCAAAATCCTCAACACAAAAAGGAAAGGAAAACACAGACTGAAATCAATTGTGAAAACACAAAGTCTTCTCACAATTGGTTTAGGACACTTCTTTGTTACCTTTACTAATTCTGTGCACCAAATTAAATAAATAAGGACACCTTCAGATGACACAAGTCAAAACAGCACAAAGTCTAGAAAAACCTGCTTTCTCATTCAAATAACAAGGAAAATGAAATTACAACCTGAGCTCAAAGTCTCAGTCTTCTTCTTTCAAAATGGGCAGAGTTTCGTTCTTATAAAAATGAGAAGTCTTATTTACAACAAATGAGAGATTACAATGTATAGCCCCCAAGAAAGACTTGGACACTTGTTTTTCATATGTTGGCCCATGCCATGCATTCAATGCCTTAAAGGCATTTTCAAGTTTATCAAAGGACTACGTTGAAAATAGGGTAGCTGTCTTAACTATGGCATGCCATTTCATCCCATATGTCTTTACTTCATGGAATAAAATAGGCCGTGTCCTCAGTTTGGTGCGCTCAGAAGTCTACTCGATCCACTGTTTCACCTACTAGAATAACTCTTTCGAAGATATTTCTGATCTTTTGGTCTCACTCCTCTCTTCACTGCTTAAGCACTTCTTTGCTCTTTATAGCCCTTCTTACCTATGTCTTTTGGGGGGGGCTTTCTATGTATTTGACAAGTGGCAAGCTCCGATGTCATGTAATTCATTAGAAACTCACAGAAAATAGAGTCCACAACACATTTTGCCCGAGCAACTCAAAAGGAGAACATGAACGCAAACACTTGTCACATTCACTGCACTTTATCTTTTTCCATAGGGCACTTTTCCACAGGCTTTTCTCTTCATTCGGGCTTCTCCAGCTTTGTCTCTTCCTGCTACAATTTGAGCTATCGGGCTATCTTTCCAGCCTATCGCTTGGTTCTTCCTTTGAGTTATGCACTTTATTTGAATTTCAACATATATTACCTTACCTTAAATTTGATGTCTACAGGGACATCATTGGTTGATTGTTGCTTGAACCATGTTGAACTTTGAACCTGTTGAACCACTGAAAGTTCATCGATTCATTGGTTCATTCTAGTCTCTTTGTTAAAGTTTTGAACCCTTTTCTTTCCTATAGAGTCCATAGATTTGAGCCTACCTACAGAGTTCATAGATTCAAGCCTACAGAGTCCATAGATTTGAGACTGCCTATAGAGTTCGTAGATTCAAGCCTGCAGAGTCTATAGATTTGAGCCTGCCTATAGATTTCATAGATTCAAGCCTGCAGAGTCCGTATATTTTTGGAAAGCTTGAAAAGTGAACCTGAATGCTCAGAACAATTTTTTGAAAGGGGAAGAGAGGATTTTGGTCTGTAGGACCAAAATAGTTCAAATTTTGTCCCAAAAATGAGTGATATTTTTGGGGGACAACATATATAACCCTTAACTCTTAGTATAATAATTATAATTATCCATAGTTATTATTTGGATGTTCAAATAGGGGTGAATGATGAAGATAATTTCCTTATGTAAAATGAGAACTCCTATGCCACATTTCAATAGTTTCATGACTTATGGTGATACTTATGCTTCTTGAATTTACATGATCAATTTAAAAATCTCTTCCCATGCACATATAAATCCTCCTCTCAATGTGACAAGTTTCATTATGACCTTTTTACTTCTTTCTTATTCTCTCTCTCTTGAGTTCTATAGGAACTAACTAGTTTAGACTTTGTAAACTATGCTCCCCCTGAGTATGGAAAATCCCTGCTCATTTGTATATCATAAGATCAATAAAGACTAATAATTTTACCTCTTTGATGATTGTTCACAATTTTTTTCATTTGAATGATGGATATTTCTTAGTTATGACTATGGTTTCCTTAGCATTGTTGTGTCATTCTCTCACCTATTTGTAACTTATTATAGGTCATGTGAAGTGTTCTATGAAATGTCAAGGTTGAGTGAGTTATCCTATTCAATAGTGTCATTATAGGCTTATCATCTAGTCCTCCTAGCCTAAACATTCACCATAATCTCATAATGAAATACTAATGTGAGAAGATTCAAATTGGAGAAGTCTATGTCTATATAGTCTCTTGTTCTCATGTGTAACATGCAACTGGTTGGTAGTCATCAAATAATTTGGTGTATCACCTCCTTTAGGATAGTTTGATTTTATTTTTCTCTCCCTTTTTACTTACATGCATAGGTATATTAGTGATATACAAGTGTTACATTAAGGGAGCTATTCCTATCTAGAGATTCACCTCATTTTTAGGCTACCCATAGCCTAAAGGTGTTTCAATTGTGCCACTTGGATGAGGAGAGCTAAGACATCTCTTCAAAGGGTGAAAATCCAAGTTTTTTTTTTGGAACACCCAATGGGACTCATTAACCAAGAAATTGAATATTTTTGGGTGTTGTCTTTCAATACATCAACCTTTCATCAATGGTGAATTTGAAGTTACATTAGCTAGTCAAGCAGCCTAGTTTTTCCTTTTGGAGATTTTTTGTAATTTTTCTTTATGTTATTTCTTCCCAATGAAGTTTCATGGCTAATTTTGGTGTTGATTATTGTTTTACACAAGTTGGTGAGGTATATCAAGCTTATGGCATTCACAATCAACCATTGTATGATCTTTATCAATCTTATCATGATCCTTACCAGCTCCAATATGACCCTTATCAACCTTTTCATGAGCTGTATTAGTCCTATAACTAGCCTTCTCAATACCTTTATCCTCATAGTCAACCTAGTCACTTCTCTAATCAGTCTATTTCCACTTTCAATCAAACTCTCTTGGGCTATGAGAAGTACATGATAGATATTGATACACTATGAGGACATGGTCAAGATGTTCCAAGTCATTTCACTCATATTGTGATAGATGCATTATATTTTGTTAAAATAAAGTGGGCACCTATTGAGAGAGAAATTTTGAAAAGGCTCACAAGTGAGATGCTAGATGTGGGTGGAATGATTGCATATTTATAAGATAGGCTAAAAATTCATGAGGATTAACCTCACAAAGTCTATTAGCCCTCATATCCACCTCCCCAAGATTGATATCAGTTCTACATGACCCCTGCTCATGAGCCCAATCAATCTTATCAAAGTCATCCTTTTCTCAATCAGTTAGAAGAGAGAGTTGGAAAGACAAACTTTGTTTTTGAAGAAAATATTGATAGGAAGATTGATTTGGCTAATAAATAGATACAGGAGTCCATATCATCAGTAAAGGAAGTGGAATTTAAGGCCTCATTTCCCTCTCCCATTATATACCCATCTCAAGAAGAGACCTATAGATATGAAATCCCAAGTTGGAGACAAGGTGGAGAATCCAAGCCCAAAGAGATTACAAATTTCTTAAAGACTTCATCCACTCCTAAAATTACATAATACATCAAGAAGAGACTCCTAATCCTAACATCCTGATTTGGAATAAATTAATGGAATCATGGGGAGAGAAAGGAGATAAATTTTAGATAAAGAGTGTGAAGTCAAGAAATAGCTTGATCCTATGCAAGTCCTCCCACCCTTCCTCAAGAGACCTCTTATTTTCCATGTCAACCCTATTATACTCCTGATCCTCATGATGATTTATATCAAATTCAAGAGATAATTTTTCAAGAGAACCTATCCAAGGAAATTAAAGAGGTAGAGTTGAGATTAAAATTTCTAAATAAAGTTATGGTGGAAGGTTTAGAGCCAAACGAAGATCATATGCCTAAACACACCCAATCTAATCTTCCTCAAGAGAGTGATCAAGTTAAATTATATGTAAATTAAGTGATTTTTAAATGTAAGGAATACAACCAATATATTTTAGCCTAAGGTATACCTTCCCTTCCTCAAGAGCTCCTAAAAGGATCCCTTACAATTCATTCTCAATCTGATTTTGAGTCCTATGTTCCACCTCCACCAACTAGTTCATCTTGTCCTCACCTCATCACCCTTTTCCTTGATGGACCTATGGTGTGAGAACCTAAAGATGAGAATTTGGTTGATAAAAATTTATAACTCTTTCTAGAAAAAAATACAACTTCTTAGTAGACTCATTAGACTAGGTCACTTGGTTATAAGATGCCTAGTCTTGGCATCACCAAGAAGGAGAACTAAATTGAGAACCTTAAATTCATTGGGAAAAAAATTCATGTTATGGTAGTTGATATTAAATTTGATATCCATCAAGAGGTCATAAATTCTAAAGAAAAAGTGCTTTCTTGTGTTAAAACTTATGATTGGGTTGATATGGAAGAATGTTTTCCTTTTACCAAAGAAGAAATCATCATTATTTATTCCATCACTATCCAAGACATCATAAATGGGCAAGAAAAAGTCTCTAATAATCCTTTGTATGACTTATTTGTATTTATTGGATCAATTTATACTCTTATTTAAGGAAGCTATGATCTAGTCAAAAATGAAGAAGGCATCCTTGATACTCAAGTGGGTATGCAAATAAAAGGTAGCTTTTCAAATATGTCCTTTCAAGAGGCATATGTATCCTATGATGACATGTTTGAAATCATCAACATGGGTTATAATCCTCTCAACCAATTGGGAGAAACACATCAGCTATTTAAGGATGGAATAAGCTTTTATTGGCCTAAATCTTCTAAGGAACAAGAAACTACTCTTCTTGAAGTCATTCCTACTAATAAGATACAAGTTTATCATGAAATGAGGAGTGGGAAGTAGTATGAGGTATGTGTACAAATTAAATAGGAATATTTTTACATTGGATACCTATTTTAGGATGATCTACTTGAGAAAAAATCAAATGAAGTGGCAAGGAATAGGTTTGATCTACCAAACATCCAATCTAAGGAGAAACATGCTTAACACTATGACTCATCTCATGGAAAAGAAGATTCAAGAAGCTTTACTTTTGATCATATAAAGGAGGTATGCCTAGTTACTAGTTGTGCATAGTTATTTGTTTTTTGTCTTTCCCCAAGTTCCTTGATCACATGTGTGTGTCTTTTTAGTGTGTTTTCTTTGCTTTGTGTGTGTCCTTTGTTTTGTGTGGTTGAGGTAATTAGTTGTCTTATCTTGGTCAACTTCATGTTGTTAAATTTTAGTTCTTATTGTTTTGTTTGAGACTTCAGATGACTCCCTAAGCTTAATGGATAGAATAAGTCTACTGATCTTTAGCATAGCAAGCATGCTACCCCTATGAGTCACCAATTTATTGACCAAATTTGACCCTAGAGGTCAAATTGGGACTGCTATAGGTAAAAAATTAAAATTTTAGGTGTTTTATGGGTTTAAAATTATGTTATAATGTGTATTAAAGGTCTTTTTATGTGATTTAATGCCACTTTAGCTTTGATCATGGTCTAATTAGTCAATATATCATTTTGAGTCATTTAATAGCCATTTAGGGGTCATAAATGCAAGTGGCTTGGTTTTAAAGGTGCCCAAGTGTCAAAATTTATTTTAAAACATCCAATATTTCACATTTACTATGATTAATGTCAATCCCATCTAAAAATTGAAGTTATCTAACTAAAAATCAAGAAATCAAATAAAAAATGAAGAATTTGGCACTTGTACAACCCGTGAAGGAGTGTGAAACATGAAAAAATGTTGTGAGATAAATATTAAACTTATTAAAACTCATTTACATGATTTAAATACTATATAAGTTCCATTTTATATATAAAACTATTTGTCTCCTTCTTTACCTTTTAGACACACAGAATTGGTCAATAATTTTATGCTTGGTATGGATAGTTGGAGAATTTATAGGTAAAACTCCTTTGAGAGGTGAAATTAAAATTATATTGATTCATTTTCATAATAATATTTTGAATAATGGTGGATTGTGATTTATGAACCATCCTCATGAAGTTGGCATATCTAATTTGCTTGCAAATCTATAAACCCTATAGGTTTTGCTCTTGTTCGGATGATTCTGTACAATCCAACTATTCAAATTGACTCTAGGGGACATGGAAATATTAAAATGATGTTATAATTTTTTTTTCATATTTTAAGGTGTTTTTATTAGTAAATCATCTCAAGTTTGTAGACTAATCTCATTTGAAGATAACAGGCAAGTTTTCACCATTTTTAGAACCTCTATGCTTTGATAATGATTTCAAAGGGTGTATATAGGTTCATCACCATGTATAAATTCCATATTTATTAAATAAATTCATTTTTAATCTCATAACATCATTCTTAGATCAAAATTTTAGTCCATTTTCATACTCAGTCAACTCCTTGCCCATTATCACTTATAGCCATGTTGAATCACATGTGTAGAACCTATTTAGAATGCTCATGGAAGTGTATTGAAGGCCTAAATATGTTGAAATTTATTTTAAAGTATGAAAAAATAGGTTATATTCTTCAGATATTTTAAAATAAGGATTTTTACCATCAACTTAGTCACTTACATAGTTTTTCTACCATTGGCATGCCATTACAGTTGCCTACAGGAAAGTAAAACATTGTCATGAGGAGTGTGATCTTGTTTCAATATTTAAAACATAATAATGATTCATTTGAATACATTAATGGGAGATAAATTGACTAATAAATATATATTATATGAATATGGTTCATATTTCATGCTCACTACTTACATATAGCTCAAAATGCATCTACAGGTGCCTTCATGGAGACCAATCAAGTTGAAAGGGAGTGTCTAAGATAAGTAAGGTTTTCATAATGGAAAGAGTCTATTTGAAATATTTGAGGAAGGTCAAAACTAATTTGAATCTTCATAACCATGTTAAAAACCTAAATTCACATTTTCTACCTATACGTTAGAATATGCACCTACAAGTGGTGCTAATAGAGAGCCAAAAGTGTTATGAGTAGTATTGAAGCATGTAGTGAAACCTTCCATAGAGTCTCTATTTGTTAAAAGTATCATGGTAGACTTACCTTGAGTACTAGATTTATAAGAAAGGTTATAGATCTCCTTCTAATATGAGATGACTATGTATTCAGGGACACTTTCCCTAAAAGATGAAAACATAGGACCTCACCATTTTGTGGATGACATACAACAAGGTTGATAATGACCCTTTTGCATCTTTATGATTAAAACATGAATCCTCCATATAGGAAAATAGATATACAAAATATGGAGTGCAAAATATTATTTGAGGATAGAATTTTAAGGTCTCCAAGTTGTACTTTTATACACTAAATTTAGGTAGTAGTGTTTACAGGTTTTGAAGGTACAAAGTGACCCTAACATGTCAAGATGATATAAGTCATACTATTACATTTTTAATGGCCTTATTGATTAAAGGGTGTACCAATTAATATGAATATCATTAATATAATGTTGGTATGTAGTGTTTCAAGTATCATATACACCTATAAGTGTCCCTTCACAAGAAAGTGGTCATCTATAGCCAACCTAAGTTGCTTCTTTGAGAAGTTGTTTCTTTCTTGTGGACCTACAACATAATAACCTAGATCATGATGTGAACTTCATTAAACATGAAGGAAAGAATGGAGAGGCTATTATATTATGTTTTGATCATATAAACACCTACATGTGTTCCCTCATTTAAAAATATTCACCAACAACCAACTGTAGGTGCCTATATAAAGCAGTGAACAAAGAAGGTGATGATTCTTAGTGTTGATGTAGGAAAATAATGAAATTAATGGGTCCAAATCAAGATCAAATGAACCTAAGGGATTTAGGTAAACTCATTAAATGTTTTACAAAGATAAAAAATGAATATATACCTATAAGAGCTCTAAACAAGAAAAACATAGTTAGATGAAGTACTCAGTCCTAACTAGGTAGAGAGTATGAAGGGTACATGAAAGGTTAAAGTGGTGAACAGAGATTGGAACATCTCCATCATGATCATTAAAATCTATATGGTTTTTATTGATAAAAATAAATCATAGATAATTTACTCATATCAAGCATCATAGTCTACTTTCCAAAACCCATACATATTCTACCTTTTAAAGGGGTTTGTTATATAAAATATGGAGTACACCTATGCAAGTCCCTCCTACCCTTCTTCAAGAGACCTCTTGTTTTCCATGTAAACCTTCATATACTCATTATCCTCATGATGATGCTTATAAAATTCAAACTACATTTTTTCAAGAGAACCTATCCAAGCAAATTGAAGAGTTAGAGTTGAGATTAAAATTACTAAATCAAGGTGTGGTGGAAGGTTTAGAGCCAAAAGAAGATCATATGCCTAAACACACCCCATATAATCTTACTCAAGAGAGTGATCAAGATGAATCAGATGTAAATGAAGTGATTTTAAAATTGAATGAATAAAACTAATCTATTTTATCCTAAGGTTTGTCTCCCCTTCCTCAAAAGCTCCCAAAAGGATCCCTTACAATTCATTCTCAATCTAATTTTGAGTCCTATGTTCCACCTCCACCAACTAGTTCATCTTTTCCTCACCCCATCACCCTTTGACACGATGTAAATATGGTATGAGAACATAAATAGGGGAATTTGGTAGATAAAAATTTAGAACTCTTGCTTGAAAAAAATATAACTCCTTGGCAGCCTCATTGGACTAAGTCACATGATTACAAGATGCCTAGTCTTGGCATCACCAAGAAGGAGAAATAAATTGAGAACCTTGCATTCATTGGGAAAAAAATTCATGTTATTTTAGTTGATATTAAACTTGATATCCCTCAAGAGGTCCTAAATGCTGAAGAAGAAGTTCTTTCTTGCGTTGAAACTTATGATTGGGTTGATATGGAGGAATGTTTTCCTTTTACCAAAGAAGAAGAAATCATCATTATTTCTTCCATCACTATCCAAGACATCATAAATGGGTAAGAAAAAGTATCTAATAAGACTTTGTATGACTTATTTATATTCATTGGATAAGGTTATACTCTTAATTAAGGAGGCTATGATCTAGTCAAAAATGGAGAAGGCATCATTGATACTCAAGTGGGTATGCAAAAAAAAAGGTAACTTTTCAAATATGTCCTTTCAAGAGGCATATGCATCCTATGATGACATGTTTGAAATCATAAATATGGGTTATCATCCTCTAAACTAGTTTTGAGAAACACATCAGATCTTGAAGGATGGAACAAGATTTTATTGGCCTCAATCTTCTAAGGAAAAAGAAACTACTCTTAAAGCCATTCCTACTAAGAAGATACAAGTTGATCATGAAATGAGGGGTGGGAACTAGTATGACATATGTGTAAAAATTAAAGAAGAATATTTTTACATTGGAGACCTATTTTAGGAT
Source organism: Torreya grandis (assembly GCA_037957365.1). NCBI lineage: Eukaryota > Viridiplantae > Streptophyta > Pinopsida > Cupressales > Taxaceae > Torreya > Torreya grandis. Next base: position 2,855,537 of record JARHVA010000664.1, on the reverse strand, counting down.
GATCTACTTGAGAACAAATCAAATGAAATGCCAAGGAATAGGTATGATCTACCAAATATCCAATCTAAAGAGCAACATGCTTGGCACTATGACTCATCTTATGGAAAAGAATATTCAAGAATATTTACTTTTGATCATAGAAAGAGGGTATTATTAGTTTCTATTTGTACATAGTTGGTTGTTTTTTGTCTTTCCCTAAGTGTCTTCATCACATGTGTGTGTCTTGTTAGTGTGTTTGCTTTGTTTTATGTGTGTCCTTTGTTTTTTTGGTTGAGGTAATTAGTTATCTTGTCTTGGTCAACTTCTTGTTTTCAAGTGTCATGTATTATTATTTTTTTTCAAACTTTAGATGACTCTCTAAGCCTAATGGATATAATAAGGCTACTGATCTTTAGCATAACATGCATGTTACCCCTATGAATCACCAATTTGTTGACCAAATTTGACCCTACAAATCAAATTAGGACACCTATAAGTACAAACTTGATTTTTAGGTGTTTTATGGGTCTAATATTATTTCATAAGTTTTATTATAAGTATTTTTATGTGATTTAATGCCACTTTATCTTTGATCATGGTCTAATTAGTTAATATGCCATTTTGAGTCATTTAATAGCCATTTAGGGGTCATAAATGCAAGTGGCATGGTTTTAAAGGTGTCCAAGTGTCATAATTTAATTTAAAACATATAATAGGTCATATTTCCTAATAATAATGTCAATCTCATCTGAAACTTGCAAGTTATCTAATTGAAAATCAAGAAATCAAATAAAAAAGGAAGAGTTTGGCAGTTATACAACCCATGAGGGAGTGTGACATGTGGAATAAGGTTTTTATATGACTATTCAAATTCCTTAGACTCATTTACATGCTTTAAATAATATACAAGTTCAATTTTTTAACTAAAACCATTCTACTCTTTCTTTGCACTTCTAGACACACAAAACTAGTCAACATGTTTATGTTTGGTATGGATGGTTGGAGGACTTGTAGGTGAAACACATTAGTGAGGTTAAATTATATTAAAATATATTGATTTATATAATAATATTTCAAGGAATGGTGGATTTTTATTTATGAACCATCCTCACGAACTTGGCATATTTAATTTGATTGCAAATCTATAAACCCTATAGGTTTTGCTCTTATTTGGATGATTCCATATGATCTAGATATTGGAATTGACTCCAGGGGACATGGACATATTCACATAATGTTATACATTATTTTTTTCATATTTAAAGTCTTTTTGATGTGTAAATCATCTCAAGTTTATACACTGGTCTCATTTGAAGATAACAAGTAGGTTTTCACCATTTTTAGAACCTCCATGCTTTGATAATGGGTTTAGAGGGTGTATATAGGTTCATAAAAATGTATCAATTAAATATTTATAACATCCCTTCATGTTTAATCTTATAAAATCATGCTTGGATTAAACTTTTAGTCCATTGTCATACTCAGTCAATCCTTGCCCATTCTCATTTGTAGCCATGTTGAATCACGTGTGTAGAACCTATTTAGCATCTCATGGAAGTGAATTTAAGTCATAAATATGTTTAAATGTACTTTTATGCATGAAAAAAAATTTAAATACTCTAAAGAGTGTAAAATTAATATGCCATTCAACACAATCACTTACATAATTTTTCTGCCATTGGCATGGCACTAAAGCTGCTTATAGGAAAGTAACACATTATCATGAGGAGTGTGATATTGTTTCAATATTTAAAAAATCACAATGATTCATTATTAATAAATTTAGGGTAGATAAAATAACTAATAAATGTAGATTCCATGAGTATGGTTCATATTTCATGTCCACTGCTTACATACAACTCAAAATACATCTACAAGTGTCTTCATGGAGACCAACCTTGTTGAAAGGGAGTGTTTGAGATAAGTAATGTTTTCATAGTTAAATTAGTTTATTTTAAATATTTTAATAATCTCAAAACTCATTTGAATCTTCATAACCATGTTTACTACCTAAATTCACATTTGATGCCTACACATTAGAATATGCACCTACAGGTGGTGCTAATAGCAAGTTAAAAGTTTCATGAGGAGTATTGAAACATGTGGTGAAACCTTCCTTGGAGTCCTTAGTTGTTGAAAAGATCATGGTATAATTCCCTTGAGTACTATATTTCTAAGCAAGGTTAAAGATCACCTTCTAACATGAAGTGACTATGTATTTAAGGACACTTTCCCTAAAAGATGAAAAAAAGGACCTCACCATTTTGTGGATGACATACAACAAGATTGACAATGACATTTATGCATCTTTATGACTAAAAATTGAAGCCTCCATATAGGACAATATATATACAAAATATAGAGTGCAAAAGATTATTGGAGGGTATAATTTGAAGGTCTCAAAGTTGTACTTTTATGCACTAAATTCAGGGAGTAGTGTCTATAGGTTTTGAAGGTACAAATTGACCCTAACATGTCAATATTATATAAGGAAAAATATTAAATTTTTAATGGCCTTATTGATTGAAGGGTGTACCATTGAACATGAATACAATCAGGATAATGTTATTATGTTGTGTTTCAAGTATCATATACACCTACAAGTGTCCCTTCACAAGAAAGTGCTAACCTATAGCCAACCTAAGGTGCAAGTTTGAGAAGTATTTTCTTTATTGTGGACCTAGAGAATAGTAACCTAGAGAATGATGTGAAATTTTTTGAACATGAAGACCATAAATGAGATTATAGTATATTGTGTTTTGATCATATAATCACCTATAGGTGTTCCCTCATTTGAAAATATTTACCTACAACCAACTTTAGGTGACTATATAAGGTAGTGAACAAAGAAGGTGATGATTCTTAGTGTTTATGTAGCCCAATCATGAAATGAATGGGTTAAAACCAAGATAAAATTACCCTAAGGGATTTAAATAAAATCATTCAATGTTTTACAAACATCAAATAGACATATACACCTATAGGAGCTCTAAACAAGCAAAACACAATCAGAAGAAACACTTAGTCCTGACTAGGCAGAGAGTATGAAGGGTATAAGAAAGGTTAGAGTCATGAATAAATATTTTAAAATATCCATCATGAGCATGAAAATATATATAGGTTTCAAAAAAATTAATCTATTACAAATAAGGGACTCATATCAAGAATCACAATCTACTTTCCAAAACCCTTGCATAGTCTACCTTTTATAGGGGTCTATCTTATAAATATAAGGATTTAGGAGGTATATTGGTAATATTTAGAGATAAAAATTGGTAAAAAATGTATATATAACTTGGGGAAGCTCCTCCACTATTAATTTGGTCTAATAAAATAGGAAAATTACCCTCTATTTTCTCTTAGACAGAGGGCACTCCCTTATATACAAACCCTATAGTCTTGGAAAGAAGGGATGATCAAGTGAAAATGGATGTATTTAGGCCTTGATATGAGATTTTATAAGTTAGATAAAACCTAGGACAACATGGAAAACCAATCAAATAAGGAAGAAATTTAACAAGGTGGTCTAGACCACAAAGGTTATAGTCAAGCCTAAAAGGCAGGGTGTTGTCCTAGTGTCCAAATGGGAAATCACTTACACTTATAGCCTTAGATATGATTTATAAAATATTGGATCATTATTATGGGATCATATCAAAGGTTTTAAAACTTTTTTTTTGTATAAAAATCATAATGAATCCATTTTTGGGCTTAAGAACCATATCATGGCCTGTGCAAATAAGAAGCAAAATCGATAGGAGAGATTTGATTGCTTTAATATCCATTGAAACTTTGCATGGAAGTAAGGGAATTTTGGATAATTTTATAGGAACATTGAAGATCACATTTGTGGAATTTGTTTGAAATTCCAATGTCTAACCTTCATGAACAAATCTTAATAGCAGGATGAGGTTAAGACCCTACCAAACCCTAAAGAATGACCTGATTAGGAAAATAAGGATGGAAAGATAATATAGTGGACCATAATGACAAGGAAAGTGGTTAGGGGTTGCATATTAATATTTAGGGCTTCCCCCCATCAAATTTTATGCTAACCTAGCTATATGAACAAGGTGGAAAATTAATTTTCTTATCTGGTTTGTGCATTATGCAGGTTTTAGGAGGTTTCAAGAGATGAAATAAAATTTTAAAGGAATATTGAGACTAAATATAACCCCCCATGTAAATTTAATGACTTTTAAAAACTCTTAAGTGTTCCTACTAGATCTCTCATATTATCCAGTCTAAACTAGCATAGTGAACATGGTGGTAAGAAGGGTGAAAAGCTTCATGTAAACTAATTTTAAGGTGTGTTTGATGCATCTAAGGCCATGGAGGGTCTTTAAAATTTTCATAAAATAATTTATATGAATTTAAATTAAAAATTTATGCCTTTTTGAAATCCAAGTGTGCAAGGTGTGTGAAAGAGGAGTTTCTTTGATTACAGATAGTGATGTCTCACTTTTAGAAGATTCTAGATGACTAGGAATGCAACCAATAAATGGATAATAATGTATAAAATCCTTCCCTATTATTCCAATAATTATAAATATCCTTAGTTAGTTTTGGGATGTTCAAACATGGGTAAATGATGAAGGTAGTTTCCTTGTGTAAAATGAGAACTCCTACACCACATTTCAATAGTTTCATGTCTTGGGGGTGACACTTGTGCTTCCAAATTTACATGATTAGTCTAAAAATATCTTACCATGAAAATTTAACTCCTCCTCTTAGAATTAAAAGTGAACTTGTGACCTTTGGACTTCTTTCTTCTCCTCTCTCTCTCTCTCTTAAGTTCTATAAGAACTAGCCATTTTGGCCTTTGTAAAATATGCACCACCTGAGTATGGAAAATACTTGTGAATTTGCATACCATAAGATCAATAAATACTATTTATTTTATATCTTCCATGAATATTCATAGTGCATTCAATTGAATGATGGATCTTGATTAGTGATGACTATGGTTTACTTAGCATTGTTGTCTCATTCTCTCACCTATATATAGATTCTTCTTGCAGCTCATATGAAGTGTTCTATGAAGTGTCAAGGTTGAGTGAGTTAGCATATTAAATAGTGTCATTATAGACCTATTGTATATTCCTCCTATCCTAAACATTTGTCATAACCTCATACTAAAATAATGATGTGAGAAGATTCAAATTGGAGAAGTGTATGCCTAGTTAGTCCCTTGTTCTCATGTCTAACATGCAGTTGGTTGGTAGTCATCAACTAATTTGGTTTATCACCTTCTTTAGGATAGTTTGATTACATTTTTATCTACCTTTTCTCTTACAAGCGTAAGTGTATTAGTGATCTACAAGTGGTACATCAAGGGAGCTATCCCTATCTAGAGATTCACCTCATTCTTAGGCTACTTAGAGCTTAGAGGTGTTTCAATTGTGCCACTTGGATGAGGAGAGATTAGAAATATCATCAAAGGGTGAAAATCCAAGTGACCACACTATATAATTTTAGTGTTTATGTCACTTAATTCAATGTTTATGTAGGTTCATTCAACATTTCCATTTTTATTTGTCTGATTAATTTGATTGTATATGTTTATGAGCATAACATTTTTATCCTTATAAATAAAATTTACATCCTAAGTTATGTGTTTGCTTCTATTTTATATTTTATTGCATGTACACTCTGTTGAGGTATAGTTTTATGATCACATTATTAATACCAACATAAATATAATTATTAACAATATTACGTTAATAGTATATATTTTAGTTAATTAGATATATTATGAGTCACAATATATTCATATTTTAGTATGTTGTTAGTGTTTAATAGTTTATAGAAGATTTGGGTGAGAATTTGTAAGGATATATCATCATAAATATAGGAATGTAATTTCCTATATAATGTGTATCTCCCTATGAATTATAATTTAGCTGAAAAAATAATATATCAAAGATATTATTGTGTTTAAAAGATCATTGTGTTTGGCTCTTTTTCTTATGCAGACCTGAACCAGAATTAACATCTAGTATCCAAGTTGTTTTTGATCTCTTTATGATGGAGAATTAAAATATATAAGGGTAGTGCAATGTTTGCATCATTTCCCAATTGATGATTATAATATTATTTTTGAAAGTCTTGTTCTTACTGTGTGAAATTAGAAGAGGTGTGTAGATTTATTGCTTGGGTAGATTAAATTGTGAAACACATATTCCAATCTACCTAAGTGGATATTGGAACTGATTTTCATCTATTTATGGGCTAAATTGATGGCTTTGGATTCCACATTAGCATATTTACATGCATAGCCATTATTGAGGAACTACATGTTGTAGTAATATCATTTTACATACTCATGTCATTTGATCAGTATACATTCATGCATGCAACATGAGACCTCTCATCCTATCATGAAATCTATCAATAATTCCAAGTGTTGATCTCTATATAGACCTGTAAACCTAACATCTTCTATGAAAGCAAGAATATTGCATTATTAGTTTTACCCCACATTTTTGCAATTTTTTTGGCACTTTCCATTGGTCAAATTTTTATTCTCTAATCCAATAAATTTATGAACATATATCTCCCAATAGTTGCAAAATCACGTGATAGTTTCACTATCCATACAACTTCAACATTAGTATTTGATATTTGCTATAGGGAAAATAATGGATTGCATACCCCTAAATTTTGGTACCATCAATGTTATATCTGATGGTATGCATGGTAGTTTTATCATGGGGATAAATTTGTATCTCAACATGACATTTGATAGTATTTTATCCAAGTGCTTCCAATTTTTCAAACTACTTCAGGACTATGTTCATAGTTGTCTATAATCTACCATATCCATTCTCAGTGTCTAAGGTGTCAAGACTTTTTTCAATGACCAAATTTATTCCATGGAGAATAAAAGAACTATGGAGCTTGCAGATATCTTGTTTCCCACATACACTAGACAAATTATCATTTCAAGGTCATAGGAAGTTCATTTATTCTTTTAGTTAAAGTTATGAGTTTATTTGATAAATCTATTTTTGAGTTTAGTGTCAATAATTTAGTGTCATTAGTCTTAATCATTGTAAGTACTATATGGATTAGTTTGATTTTATGTCATATTTTTTTTATTGTGTCATGTCAAAAGTATACATAACATAAGTTATTTGGTCCAATATTTTAATGATAGTCATTTTAATGGTTTATTTTGTTTTAAGATTATCATAAAGTTGAGGTCTATTATTTTTAATATGTACAAAAATTATATAGAGTCAATCTTTATAAGTGTCATTTTTATGTCTAAGTCATATAGAGTCAACATTATCAAAAATTGTAAAAATAAAATAAAATTCCTTATAGATGCATTTTTAGGCAACCTTGATGTCTTGAATCAATTGACAATCTTGTAGGGGTGACTCTATTCTCTTAAAAACAACATGAATTTGAGATTCAAAAAATCATTGGATGAGTAAGTAGCTTGATCAATTAGAGGATAGAGGCATAAGAGGATGGAGGCTTTTTATGCCTCTCATAATTCACCAATGATGGGGCTTAGAATGATTTGGTGACTGGTGTGTGTGTGTGTGTGTGTGTGTGTGTGTGTGTGTGTGTGTGTGTGTGTGTGTGTGTGTGTGTGTGTGTGTTTGAATAAATAATTAAAGGACATACCTGTTCAAATGTGTGGTGTGTTTTTTTATTTCTTTAGTGTGGTGTGCTCTTTGCTAAATTAGCTAATTCCAAGGATGATTCTTTAGTGGTAGTGAAAACTGTTTATATTATTTTTGTTTGGGTGGTAAAAAACATTAATAGAGGCTACATCAGATTACAATAAGGATTAGTTCCTCATGATATTTTCATTTTTTTGAGTTGTGTGTGTTTTCAATCCCCTACTTATTTTAAACACCTCTGCTATTTGGAGATAAGGGAGAGTGTGGATATAATGGAATGTGGAAAACAATTGTATAAGAGGGTAGCTAACTACAAAAATCCTCTAACTTCAAAGATCATCTGACTACCTTAATTATTTATGGATATGATAAACTAATGACATATCCATTATGGTCACATGGAGTAAATGTGAGATGCATTCCTTCACATGGTAGTGGTCATGTGTAGCAAGATCCAGACAATAAGATTTATACAGTAGTATGCAGACCTAAAATTATGTGTTGGCATATGATTCTATTCGTATCAATTCTTGAAGATGTATATTCTCCCCATTCTCACATTAAGGGGGTGTATGATAGGATTAATAATTCTCACAAAGGGGTGAATGTTGAGGTATAGTTTTATTTTCACATTATTTATACAAAAGTAAATATTTTTGTTAATGATATTATGTTAATAGTATATATTTTAGTTAGCTAAATATATTGTGACTCACAATATATTCATATTTTAGTGTGATTTTAGTGTTTTTTAGTTTACAAAATATTTGGGTGAGAATTTGTAGGGATTTATCATCTCGAATATAGGAATGTAATTTCATATATTTTATATCTCCCATATGAATTATAATGTAGTATAAGAAATAATATTTCAAATATATTATTATGTTTAAAATTTCATTGTGTTCAGCTCTTTATTTTATACAGACCTGAACCAAAATCACACTCATGCTAAATACATTTAAGATAGACTACTAATTAATTTTATACATGTTCATAATCAAAGATCAACTAATAAAACCCAAACATACACATCTTAAAAGGTCTAGTTTAAATTAATTTTTACTTATTTATCTTTCAAATTGGATTTTGGTGTGTGTGTATACCAAAGTCACATATGATCTCCCCTTATGCCATGAGGTGATCTTAGTGATTAGAAATAACTTCAACCTTTTGTGTCTAATCTTGAGTGTAGTTGTGTATGATCTTACCTCACACCATGAGGTGCTATTGGGAATTATAAACAACTCACATCCTTTTATTTTCATATTTATAGGGTTAGGAAACTGATATTCAATCACCTAATGTTTTGATAAACCTCATATTTTGATAGGTTATATAAATTTTTTGGTGGATGTCATTATTCACTAAGCAGTTATTTATTTTAAGAGCATTGAAAAGTGAGGGGATTTCATCTTCAAATATATAGGCCCTAGACAACACCTTCACATCATGGACTTGGACCTCAACATACTGAAAGGTATATAGAGGCACCCCTAGATTACCATGTATATCTTAGCTTAAGACCTCTTACTAATAAATCAAACAATGGTGCAAGTAAAACAACATTTCAAAATATTACTCACCATATACTCATCAAATTCTATGGTATATCAGTGGTCCATTATCTAGTTACACTCACACTTTAATAATATAGGTTTGTACTATTTAGTCATATAAAATGCAAAATTGGTAACTTGAGCATGACTAATGACACCCAACCCATAGGTCCCTCTTACTTTCTCTCATGACCCTCATAGGCTTGTTTTTAATGATTAAAAATTATCTGTAGCCTTTCAAACTTGATCTTAGCTAAGCCAAGACCCTCTTTTCATAACCAATCCATTCCCTCTAGGTCCCATCTACTCAAGACAATAGTGCCCAACTAGGATAGGAGCCTCGATGCCACTGTTGTCCACTTTCATTTCTATTATACAGTCTCATTTCTATCACCAATAATCATTTTCTTCTAGTTCCCCATCCTTCTCCTTGTCATCCTAATGTGAAAAAATTCAATCCATGACCAATAGATCCCTATAAAGGCCCATTCAAAGATCATTTGGAAAGGGGTGGCAAATATTATCAAGAAAACAAGAATACAAGTGAAAACACTCAATAAATCTTCCCTATTCTCTACATATAGTCATCTAGTATAGTTTTAAGCACATCTAAATTTCCACACCAGTCCCTAGTCATCTTAAGCATACCCAGTTTAGCATTTATTTATATTTTCATATCATAATTGCACCAAGCACTTTCAAATGGAGAACTACATATGGTTTGATCCCTCTTTAGAGTATTGGTATGTAGGTAACATACCCACACATGGGATGTGAAACATGTCTAGTACATCTTACACACACCAACCCATTTTACCTATTTTCCAAGGTTTTGTTCAAGTACATTAAAGGCTTAGAAATAAAGAAAATCAACTTTACAAGGAACACTATTGATAGTGAAGCTTTCTAAATTCAGAGATAATGTCACATAGACCTACTAAATAAAATCCATAAAGTTTACACTCTCAAGAAAAAAATTCCAAACAAGTACTACAACATGGGTGCTAATTCTATCCACTTTTTTTGGTCCTATCTAATTAGAAAACAAAGTTCAAGTCTTAGTTTATGATAGTTGCATAGTCCTGTATAGTCAATATCAATCTCTATCTCAGTCAGATCAACATAGTTTCAAGCTAAGTTTGATTTCTCTCTATTTACTTGCTATTTTGAGAAAGTCTAAACAATAATGAGAATTAACAAATAAATAGGTTAATTATGGCATAATTATTGACAAATTTTACTAGTCAAAGCCTTTAACTAAATTAGGAATAAAACCCCAATATTCCCAAAATTATTAAATCATTTAGTAAACTTGACTTACTTCGTTTGTGCATAAAAATCCTAGAAACCTTGGGGTAAAATTCCTACTAATTTTTCCAATAAATTTCTAAATTTTTACTTGAATATTTAAATTATAAATTCATTTGAAATTTTAAAATTTAGTAGTAAATTTTAAAATAATTTTCTTCCAAACCTTAGTTTCCCATATTAGGTCCCAGTATTTTTTTAGTAATTTTCCAATAAATTTTTGAATTTTTATTAGAATATTAAAATCAGAAAATCCATTCAAAATTCAATAGTAATTTCAAAAAAATTATTTTTCTCAAAATCCTAGTTACAAATACTAGGTCCTATTCACTCAAGAATTTTTTGAAAATTTAGTTGCATATTTAAAATCAGAAAATCCATTCAAAATTCAATAATAATTTCAAAAAAAATATTTTTATTAAGACCCTAGTTACACATACTACGTCCTATTCACTCAAGCATTTTCTAATAGTTATTTAAAATTTTAATTGAATATTTAAATCAAAAATCTAATTCTATTTTCAAAATTCCGTAGTATTTTTTCAAAATATCATTATCAAAACCCTAGTTGCATGTACTAGCTCCTATTCACTTTTTGAGGTATCACCTTACATGTTTATGAGCTTCATATACTTTTTGTACAATTTCCAATTCACTATTTTTAGGATGCTATATTTTTTATATTCAATGCTTGCCTTTTATAACACTTTACCTATTATAGATTTTTGTCAAAAATTTAAACATGTTCTAAATTATTTTCCTACCCTAATAATGGCCCAATACATCAGTTTTAATGAAACTGATAAAAGGAAACTTCAATAACTCCTAACCAAACACCCTAACATGCAAGATGACATGATAAAAATAATCCAAGAAGAACAAAAAAGAGTAAACAATGATCAATCTTCTCAAACTATAAAGCATCTAGTTACAAATGACACTACAAGGGCAACTATGTCTCAAAAACCCCTATAGCAACCCAACTTTATTCTATGCCACTAGCTATAACTAGTACATATTTGTCTCCTAATGTGTCATTTTTTATTTAAGGGATAAAATCTCTTCAATCCAAGGTGCTACATCTTGAGAAAGTACCTCTAAACCTACATAGGATATGGACTCTTTTGCTCTACTGCATACACCATTGGCACATCACATTGCTTTGACACCCTTGCCATAAGGTTTTTTTCAACCCAAGATTACTATTTATGATGGAAAGAGTGATCCAAAGACACATTTGAGAGCTTTTCATGCAACATATTTGGACTATGTACCAAATGACTGGCTATTTACCAAGATCTTTCCATGAAGCCAAAAGGATTATGATTTACAATGGTTCTATAGTTTACCAAATTAGTCAGTCAGTGCATTCAATCCTTTAGCCAACATATTTCGAGCTCATTTTAGCATTAAAATTGGTGACAATATTATATATGCCCAAGTTGAACAATAGAAATAAAGGTTAAATGAGCATCTCACAGGTTATGTTCTTCAATATAAGACAATATTGGCTAAGATGACTAGCCCCATCGCCAATCAAGAGTTACAAGATATCTTTAAAGAGAGTCTCTTACGAGTTTTGCATGAATCAATTATGTTCAAAATATTTTCTTCCTTCATTGAATTGTGTCACAAACTAAAGGAAAGAGAAGTGAAGTTAATTTCAATGTGCAAACTCAAGTACACAAGTATCTCAGAAACAACAAACAAGAGTAAAAACAAAGTCCCATATAATGTCAAAGTCAATGATAACAAGACTCATAATCAACTGATAGTTAATGCAGCTTTAGATCCCCCTCAGTGTGTGATTCTATTAGCACCTCCTTGATGTACATTTACTAATCTGCCAGTTTCCCTAGCTAGATTTTTATAGTAGTTATTGGATTGTAACATCATATCTCTTCCTCTTATTATGGAAGTTGACCCAACAAATCCTCTTCCATGGGGATATGATCAACATGAATTTTTGTGAGTTTTATAGGGCACCAAGCCATACAAAAAACATATGCATCAGTTTAAGACACAAGATATAGGATTTAATAGATGGCAATAATATTGATCTTGGCACTTCAATTAACCCTCCTCAAGCAAAGCAAACACATGATAAAGCATTGAAAATATTTTTATATCCTTTTCTACATCATTCAAAATAGGAGATAGGGGGCACATCAGGGGTTCACCATGCATATCATGTGCATCCATCACTAGATACATACAGGGCACCTCCAATTGAATCACACTGTTTGAGCAACATGACTGGTGTATACAATTCCAAAGTTCTAACTAGACCTTCCATATCCTTCTCAAAGTAAGAGATCATCAAGGATGATTCAGATTATCATGCACTCTTTATTAGAGCTCACATTCATAATCATTATATTCATAGTGTTCTCATAGACAATGGATCTAGTGTGAACATGTGCACTATGACATTATTGTAGCATTTGGGATATTCAAAGTATGATATTACATTGAAAAACATAGTTATCAATAGATTTAGTGGGCATATAAAGAATTCATTGGGTGAGATTTTACTTCCTCTACATGTGGGTCCAACACACATCACCACACCATTCACTATAGTTCCTAGTGCAAGGGTTTTTGATATGTTACTTGGTCAACCATGGATTCAAAAAATTTGAGCAGTACCTTCTATAGTTCATAGATATGTGAAATTCATTTACACTAATTAGGTTATTATAGTTGGTAGAGTTCCATATGAGTTCTCACTCCCCACTTTAGAGCCATATTCTATAGTATAGTCACTAGTTTCAGTATAATTACCAGTTCTAGTTTTTCCACTACTTATAGCTCCTCCTCTTGTAGAGATTCATACATAGTTGAGGCATCCATTTCCAGCACAAAGGGTTCATACACCTCCATAGCTTCAATATTTTAGACAATTTCTAGCTATAGTGTTCACGCCCATGGGTAGTCTCATTCAGATCTCATGCATCTACACATAGAGCACATGTTAAGAGAGCTTCTCCTACTACCAGATGGGTCCCTAAGAGTCTTATAGTTGCATCCACTTCTTAGAATTATAGGGGGGCACACAATTAGTTTCTACTTCATATATTTTAGATCATTTTTAGCATATACAAGTTTTAGAGCCACAATCTCATAATTTCTATCATGCTTCATGATCATGCATGATTCCTCTCCTTAATATAGGACACTATGATAGGGAGTATCATATGAGACTCATCAATTAGTATCATCCTTTCCCCACTTACTTGTACATAGTCTCCTTTAATTTATTGTATATAATTTACCTATGATTGATTGTACATAGCTCAAATATTCTCAAAAATACCAAAAATAATACAATATTTCAAAATATAAAAACATTCAATAATTTAAAAACATAAAAACATTTCAATTGTATGCATCATCCATGATTTACATTGCTAGTACTATACTAGACTTACATTTTCTATTATTTTCCTCTTGTTTATCTATTTATCTACTTTACCATGCTTCACTTGATCTTCCTTTGAGTGTGTGTAGTGACATCCAACTCTTTGATTACTTCACTCTACCCATTAAGGGGGCATCCTACTTCTACATTGAGACATACATCAATATACATACCCACTGGGGAAATCTTTTATATGACTACACCATCTAAGATATGTCGTTCCTACACCATACACTCTAGTTATTAGGTTGATGTGCATTATTCGCTAGCTTACACAAATTACTATATTGACACTCACTAGAATTTAACACTTGTGTATTTATTTGCATATACCCAGTCTTGTACTAACATGTCTTGTATACATTCACTTCTTAATTTGATTAGTTAGATGCATTTGTAATTCTCATTTCTTACATGCTTTATTTTCTTTCTTAGCATTAGCTTGATGTGATTACATTTCTAGTTTTTGTATATCTCATGTATGTGCCTTAGGATATTTGCTAATGTCCTTTGACTCTATGTCTTGTGTGTGCCTCAGGATATCTTCCAATGTCCTTTACTTCTATTCATGTGTGTGCCTTGAACATTTTCTAATGTCCTTTACCTATACTCTTCCATGTGATTATGGATTTCATACTTGATTGTTTCAAATGTATGTGTATGTGGCATTTGAACATGCATTATATGCTTTTTTTCTAATTTGAGTGACATGTGCCCATGTCCCTTGTTTTTTTGGCCCCTTGGCCACCCTTGTATACTTATTGCTTATTTCCTTGTGTGCTTGTTTCTTGATTGCTTTTGATTGTTTGTAATGCCATGATCTAAATAATGGATTATCTTGATTTCTTGGATGCCATGATGGACATCATGCTCCATCCCCCCAACTAACAACTAAAAACTAACTTGAACTTCATTTCCAATTCAGTACATTGTATATAATTTTACATTGTTATATCTATCTAGGCATAACCCTATTGATCTAACAATATCTCAATATAAACCATGTTATATCTTGAGATATCTTATCAATTATCATTGTTATATCACATAGTTTATAACATAACACACTTATAAGGCTCTTTTTTATAAGGAAAGTCATTGCAAGGTCTCCATTCCTACCCTTAGAAGGGGGCAATAAATAGGGGTTTTTTCACATAGATCAAACCTCCTATCAACTAAAAAATCTAGTTTTAGAACACTCAGAATAACAACTAGACATCAAAATAGTCAGAATAAATTAGGCATATAGTCAATAATCTAGAATACTCATCAAATTTAGCCCAAGACAAAACACTAAGACTAAACTATAGTGTTAGTGGTGCTACTATCCATTTCTAGTGCTCCTATCCAAATAGTATAAAAACCATAATTTCTAGAAGTAGGTAGAAAATTAGGTTCAACTATAGATTTTCCCAACTAGACTATTTTAGAATCAATAGTTTCATTACACAATTTGCTTAGATAAGATAGATATAGGGGTCATCATGTATGGCATGATGGTTCTCACTTTCAGTTTTAGATACGATAGTTGGTATAACTTCTATCAGAATCCATGTTTTAGACACTAGTGATTGGGGTCAATGTGCATGGCACATTTGTTTTCTTTATTTATATATTCAGTATTATCCATGTATTCTCAGTAATTGTGTTCCTTACTCCATTTTTAGGTGGTTGGAAACATTTTGTTTTAGCTTTCATAAAATCCTAACTTTTGAGTTCCTGAATTCTTGAGTGGATTCCACATAAGCTATATTCTTAGTTTTAGAGTGGCTTTCATATAATCCTAATCTCCATCTTTCCAAGTGGCTAAGAGTGGCCTAGTTTTTAGTATACACTTAGATATATATTCCAACATTATCAAATCATATTACATTTATGGGCTTCAAGAGCCATCTCATATGACAAATATTTCATATCGATATTAGTTCATAACTTCACTTCATGGGGCAATGATGGAGCCAAAGGTCTAGCTAGCCTTTGTATTCTTGAGCCACGTTTTTAAGAATTTAGCACTCAGCTCTGTTCATGATATTACTCCTGGTACAACACACATCCAACATTAATCAACATCACTCAACATCAAAACAAGTTTTATATTGGTCTGCATACCTCGTGAGGTGTATTAATTCCTTTCTCTTCCTCTATTTCACTTATCTTTGTATGTTATTATTTTAGATATAACGTATCTAGTGAAAACTAATCCACTTTATATTTTCTCTTATAGATTCACACTTCATAGCATGCTCTCTCTATGCACACCCAACATCACACAAGCTTCATGAGCTTCACCCTTGAAGGTAAGTTTAGGTACACTTTGTTTTTTTCCTTTATCCTAGTGTTTCACTTTACTACATCACTATAATAAAAGGTGGGAAATGTTGTCATATAAAATACAAAAATTGGTAACTTGAGAATGACTAATGACACCCAACCCATAGGTCCCTCTTGCTTTCTCTCATGACCCTTATAGTCTTACTTTCACTGATTCTCAGTCATTCATAGCCTTTCAAAATTGATCCTAGCTGGTCCAAGACCCTCTTTTCATGACCAATCCATCTCCTCAGGTCCTATCTACCTCAGACAATAGCACCCAACTAGGACAAGAGCATTGTTGCCACTATTTTCAACTTTCAATGTTATTGTCCAAGCTCATTTATGGCCCCAATGGTCATTTTATTTCAATTCACCATCCTTATCCTTGTCAACCTAACATGAGAAAATTAAATACACGACCAATAGATCCCTATAAAGGCCCATTCAAAGATCATTTAGAAAGGGTTAGAAAATATTATCAAAAAATTAAGAATACAAGTGAAACCACTCAGGCAATCTTACCTATTCTCTACATATAGCCATCCAGTATAGTCTTAAGTATATTTAAATCTTTGCACTAGTCCCTAGTCATCTCAAACACACCTAGTTTAGCATATCCTTAAATTTTCATATCATAATTAAATAAAGTACTTTCAAAAGGAGAAATACATATGGCTTGAGCCCTCTTCAAAGTATTGGTATGTAGGTAGCATCCCCACACATGGGGTGTGAATCATGTCTAGTGCATCTTACACATACTAACCCCTTTTACTTATTTTCCAAAGTTTTGTTCAAGTAAATTTAAGGCTTAAAAATGAATAAAATTAGATGGTTCAAAGTGGTTCATTATATTTGTTTGAATCCCACATGTTAATTCTTTTGATTGAACCTTAGCATTGAAGTAGCCTTGAAATGCCTAAGTGTTTGAAGGAAGACTTGTTTCTTTGTGAAAGCCTGCCAGTTGAACCTATGGAACCTGTTGAACCTGCGAGTTCTTTTAGCTGAAAATGCTTGAAAAATCAAAGAACTTGAGCGCTCAGAACATTTTTTGAGAAGGGAAGAGATCATTTTGGCCTTCAGGACCAAAATAGTTGATATGTTGTCCCCAAAAACAAGTGACAAATTTTAGGAATAATAGCTTGCTCCAGTTGGAGAACTTCCATTGATTGCAAAAATAATTGAAGGAAGTAAAATCCAGAATCGCAGTGCCTTCATGTATGCCATTGAGATATAGAGTCATGCTACCTAAAAATAAAGGCACAAAAACAAAATAAAATGAACCAAACAAAATAAAACTAAAGACTATACAAATATGTACATCTGATGTCATCTGATACTTCAAGGATTAAAGTGCTTCAGATGTTGCCCACTGTGAGGTAGTGAAAATGGCATTCTATCTTGATACTTCAATAGGAAACTATTTTTGCCATTGAGCTGATGAATAGTAAATGGGCCTCTCCATAAAGAATCTAATTTCACATGCATTCCTTTTGGTTCTCTCCTCTTGTCCCATAACAAAACTTGATCTCCAATCTAAAATTCATAGGTTTTTATTGTCTAGTCGAAGAGTCTTTTTACTAGGCTTTGATGCATAGAAATTTAGTCCACCACCATAGTTCACTTCTCATCAAGTTCATTCAGGCACATGATCCTCTTGTTGATAGCATTTTCAAAATTTGAATCTTTTACTGCCTTTGCCAACTTCAATTATGGTAATTCTAGGGTGATTGGTATCTCTGCATTGAGACCATATAAAAGTTAGAAAGGTGACATACCTATCACCCTCTTGGGCATAATTCTGTCTACCCATAAATCATCAAACAATGCTTTGTGCTAGGTTCTTTTATTGTCATCTACCATCTTCCTGATGATGGTGACCATGTTTTTGTTGCTCGATTCTGCTTGGCCATTTCCTTACGAAAAATAGTCAGAAGAGTGGGAGAGGGTAATCCCATAATAAAATTAGAACTGAGTAATCTCATGGGAAGAGAAATAGGTTGCATTGTCGGTCACAATCTTGGTTGGGACCCCAAACTTGGAAATGATGTTTTCCTTAAGGAAATTGCATACTACTTCTAAAGTAGCATTCTTGGCTGGAATAGCTTCCACCCATTTGGTGAAATAATCTGTGGCTATGAGGACATAATCATGTCCAGAACTAGAAGACGGGTTTACAACACCAATGAAATCAACTCCCCACTACTGAAATGACTCTTTTATTACTACTAGCTTGAGAGGCAATGCAGCAAATTTGGGTCTTCCAACAAACTTTTGACACAGTTCACATTTATGCACTTATTTATATGCATCTTGAAATAGGGTAGGCCAATAATACCTAGCTCACATAATCTTATAGGTAGTTACAGGCACATTAAAATTTCCTCCACAAGCCAAATTGTGGAAGGATTCTAGAAGTTTGTTCTGCTGCACTTTATCCACACAGCAAAGGAATACCCCATTAAGGTTCCTATTATACAGCCTATTGTCCCATAGGACAAAGTTGGTAGTTTTCAACTTGATAGTCCTCTTTTATTTATGAGATAGGTGAGTAGGACACTCACCGTAGGTAAGGAAATGAGTGATATTTGAATACCACTCATCCATAGTGGTGACAAAAATAACTGTTGGTGTGTGTCCCACTTCTATTTTTTCATGCCCTATTTCTTCTGGTATGTTATCAACAATTAATTGGTAGAGATCCCTTGCCCACACCAGCTTCATTGGTTTGATAACTAGATCAAACTCCTAGATTTTAGCAATCGAATTACCCCTTTTTGTTCCAAACTCATGTTGATTTAATATGGACTTGACTATTGCATCAGGAACCAGGGCAATAACATGTGAATTAAAAATGTAAAAGTAGAAATGCTTTATTGCCTTTACCACTACATAAGCATGCTTCTCCATGTTTGAGTATTTTAACTCATGAGATTTAAGGGGACAACACATGAAGGATATGGGAGATTCCACACCTTCTTTGTTCTACTAAACTAGAATTGATGAAAGTGTGTGTTCAGAAGCATAACTATACATTATGAAGCCTTTGGTGTAATCTGGACAAACCAAAATTGGAGCATGGGCAATAGCTATTTTGATGTCTTGAAATGTTTATTTGCCTTCTTCAGTCCAATTGAAAGTGGCCTTTCCCTTCATCATGTCCATAATGTGGTGAGTCTTCTCTATGAACTCAGGGATGAACCTTCGTAGAAAATTCACCTTTCTAAAGAAAGAGTGAACTGCAATCTTAATAGTGGGCAGAGCAAGCTATTAACCCCCTACTAATAGATACTATTTTATTTAAATATATTTTTTAAAAATATAATAAGTCATCTTCCAAAATTTAATTGAAAGGAATTGACTTTTAAACTCTAAATGTGAATTGTCTGAACAATTCTGAATATGAGTGTTATATAAACTCATATAAATTTATTGTTCAGTTAAAAAACATTCAATTTATATTTTTATCTCTTAAAATAGTCTCTTAATTAAATTTTAGTAATTAAATTTTAAATATCAATAATAATTAAAAATTGATAAATTGATGGAAAACTGAAATAAAATAATAAAATAAAGACTAGAGATTGTTTATGGGGTTCACTAATTAGTTACATCCTTGATTTTATTCAAATTATTTCATTGGAATAAGATGTAAATACAATGATTAAAACTTACATCCTTGAATAACTTATAATTGGTTGATCAACCTTTGAAGAACTCTGATCACAGATCACAAATATCCTTCATTTCCAAAATGATCACCTACAAATATATATCTCTAAAATGGGCAATTTATCTCTTCAAGGAGGCAAACACTCTCAAAAGGTTTATAAACTACCTTCTAGTTTTCACAAATCCCTCTCTATAATTTACATAGATTAACAAAAAAAAATTGTCATAGGCAAAATAGCCTCAACTGAGCTATTCCAAAATTTTGCCCTTTTACAAAAAAAATACAATCTATATTTCTTCTATTCTCCATTCTCTATCTATGGATGATCATCATCCATAGTATAAAATGAAATAATTTTTTTAATAGCCAACATTAGCTAACAACCTTCATTTTACTGAAGTATGGTTAAAATCTAGATAGGTTACATGAAAATAAGAAGGAATAAAATCTCATAATTTATGGGAAGTTAGAAACGCCTTTGCTTTATTTCACAAATATGCTTCCTATAAATAATAACCATGATCTTCAACCAAATATGTGACCATGAAAAACATAAGTGAAAGACCCACATGGGAGGAAGATGTGCATGCCAAGAGTTTAAGATGTGCATGGTAAAGTTTAATTCCCAAACATAAAACATATAAGGATTATAATATTAAAATATATCCCAACAACTTTCCATGCCCCCCATATAAGTGGATGTTCCATGTGGTAAAAGCATTTTTGTTATATATTTAAAGTTTGTTTAAAGAGTTTAACAAGAAAAACATGAGGATTAAATTAAGCACAAACAAACCATTATCCACCAAAACTGTTGACTACTTTTAAAGTGGGTGCCAACATGGAGTAAAAGGTGGGGTATAAAGTTTTATAAATAACATATCCCATGTAAATGATTCCCTATGGGGAAACATAAAGTGGGGTGAATAAACTTTATTAAAATGTCTTCATGTAAAAAAAAACCCTTATAACTTTCCACATGGGAGTGGGGATGATAAAAAATTTGAGACTTAGATTAAATAATATCCAATGTTAGATTAAATAGGATATTTAATTGAGATTTAATTTAAACTATATCCCATAGTTAATAAAAACCATAAAATAGGATATTAGAATTATTTTGAAAATAGGAAAATGGAAGAATTATGGTGGGAAAATAATTGGATGATGTGGAATAAATAAATTGGTGGCATTAGTGGAAATATATAGTTGGAAATGTTGATAACGGAGTAATGTAGGTAAAGGTTGGTTTGGTCCCACATCTACAACATAACACCCATTAGCATAAAATAATTCCAATATAAAAAGTAATTGTATAAACTCTATATAGTTTTTCTACATGTCAACTTTCCATTGTGACACTTGTCTCTTCCACATTTTTCTAAACCATATAAAAATACTCAGGATCACTTTCAAAGGGGTGTATGCCCTTTGCAAAGGGTGTGCACTCTTTCAACATTTCAATATGTTTTTGCATTTTCCCTCCAAATTTGTCTTGGGTACAAACTTGGAGAGGTATGAACCTAGCTTGAAACTAGTTATGGAGCAACCCACTTAGTTTCTAAAAAATTTAGGAGTCTTTTTTTCTTTGTCAACACATCTGATTAGCCAGCTTATATATATATATGGAAACTGGTTATGGAGCAACCCACTTAATTTTTAAAAAATTTAAGAGTCTTTTTTTCTTTGTCAACACATCTGATTAGCCAGATTTTATTATATATATAAAAATCTGGCTAATCAGATGTGTTGACAAAGAAAAAAAGACTCTTAAATTTTTTAGAAATTAAGTGGGTTGCTCCATAACCAGTTTCCATATATATATATATATATATATATATATATATATATATATATATATATACTTTCTCCTCTATAAACCCATATATATATATATATATATATATATATATATATATATATATATATGGGTTTATAGAGGAGAAAGTGTAGTTTTAGAATATATATATATATATATATATAATGTCAGAATATTATTTATAATTATTACTTAATTTATACATAACATAGCTCATTATGGACTATATACATATTGTCACAAATTCTCTTATAAAATTTTGAATATTAATCGAAAGCTTGTAAAACTTATATCTCAACAGTCTACATATTGTCAACTATGGTTTAAAAAAATGATTTTCATGAATTTAAGGTCAAAAAGTTGTGTTCATACACTTACAGTTTCAATTTTATACCTGTCTTAACTTGTAAAATTATTTAAAAGTTATATATATAATAAAAAATTAATAAAAAATATTCTCAACAATCTTTGACATTTCACCTATATATATATATATATATATATATATATATATATCATACGAAAATTCAATCATTTACTCAAAAAAAGTGTGTTTTTACACATGAAATCTCCTTATCTTTTTTACAAAAAATGGCCAACCTATTATCATAAATGGATCTATTTCACATACTTTTATCATCTAGGTATTGGAAAAAATTATATATTTATAAACTTCATTGAAAATTTCACAATTCATATTTTTATGTCATTGTCAAATTCATTTTCGAAGTGTCTCTAACATTCTCTCCAAGTTTAGCTATTGTTATTTTTTAAAAAAAGTGTCACTTTATACCCCCCTTTTATCCCCCATTATCCTGCATCTACCTGATGTTTTCCACACTTACACTAGTTTTCAGTTTTAGATTATAGTGGGAGCATTTTTTAGAAACATGTTATTCACACTTACACCAATTTTTTATTTTATATTATATTGGGGGCATGTTATGGAAAAATGTTCTCCATAGTTACACAATTTTTAAATTCTCCAAATTGAATAGTTATATGATTCAGATACACATTTGTGATAGAATTCTATACATTGGTACCCTTGTTATACATAGTTTTAGCATGAGACATATCTAAGATGCATATGCCATGAAAAAATCACCTAAAATTATAAATAAAATCAAATTTAATATTTAAAACACTTCTATAGACTATCATCACTCATTAGGATAAAATTTTACATACTATATTGAGCTAATTTGCTGAAGTAGTTGGTTCACTTTTGGTATGATTGAGGTGACTAAATCACTTAATCTTGCTAATTTTATAGGTTGGACTTGACCACATCAACTAACCTTACCAATTTTATATATTGAGTTGACTTGGTTCACTCACATTCACAAATTTATAATAATGATTAGGTTACACGATTGAACTAATCTCAACTATCATGTGGCAACTCTCATTTTCTCCAATGTTGGGGCATGCATCCTCCAATCTCTCTATCTATCTTGATTTATGCACTTTACATATTTTATATTTTTCCTAATGTCATGTCTAATGGTTCATAATTAAGCATATTTTCAAATCAAATATCTCAAAGTTAATGTTGTTACATCGATACACAGGTGTACTCCTAAACCTTACTCTTTTTAAATTTCAATCATTTCAATGATTTCAATTTTAGATTATATGCACTAATTATATACTATATCATGCTCTTAGTTGTAGGTCAATCAACAACAAAGCACTCCTATTGGACTAAAGTAAAGGCAAGGTGTCTTATACACACCCATGTATATATTTATTTTCCTTTAAACTAGAAATTTCATTACTAGATTAAATGAGAAAAAAATGTAGACACTATTTCTAAATTATGTAGCACCTCAATATTTTACACTTAGAAAATATATATTATGAATTTACCTTTATCTTCTATACCTCTTCTACTGCTGAAGGGATTGCATACACTATCTTTCAATGAATATTTTTTTATCTCTTAGTCAAAATAATGTTATTCTAATGACTCAAACCTTATATCATGCTCATAATGTTATAAATCCACTTATCATCTATCTTTACAAGTTATGGACCTGTGTCTTTTTTCTATTTGTTTGGACACTTAATCATAATAGGATTCCTACATTAATGCAAGTTTCCTTCTATGACACAAGTGTCTAGTGCCCTAAATTCATCCAATTTACAAATGTAACATATCCATATGGTTGGCTTAAGTGATTTAATGTGAGATATTATCCAAAAGGATAGGTATAAATACATGATCAATCCACACTCATTCATCACCTAATAAATTTTTACCTGCTCACAAGAAAATTTACCAAAATAATTCAATAAACTGAGCAAAGCTTCCGTATTTTATCTTATTTCCATATCAGTCATAGGGACTACATCTATAGTCTAAATTATTGATGGAGCATTTTATGATTCACATTTTCCAAGTTAGAAGATAGGTGACTTTATGTACTTGCTTATCACACATTGTATCCTTATACACACATAATCTAACATGTATGGGAGAAATACATAAGTTTGAGGCTCTTTTTAGAGTATTAACTATGTAGGTAATGTTCATTGATAGAGAGGTATTTGGGGAATAACAACACCATGTGCCAACTAACCCATTTTTCCCATAACCACTATGAAGATGAAGAATTAGGGTTTTACTATTTGACATGGAATAATAGTCCACAACCTTAACCTGAATAAACCAAAGCACAAGTGACACATAAATTAGAGACATCTAGGTGGTCGCATCTAATTTTATTAGGTATTTCATACTTAAAACCTAGGTTTGAGTTAGATAGAAGCATCAATGAAACTATTTACAGTTACAGACATATAATTTTTAGAATCAAGTGACTGATCTAGAATTTAGATCTCTTCTACTTTATTTCTATTTTATATCTAGTTCTATATTAGTATCAAGCTAAGTATCTTATTTTCATTATCATTGCAATATCTATCATGGATTTACTTTCTATTTCTAGCACATCTCAACATAATAAATTTATTATATGTTTATCTAAGTTTTGAAATTAATTGGACTACTTTAGAGATAGTCTACCATCCTTGGGCCCTATGTTATCTCTACCCAATATACCTAGATTTCCTAATCTAGATTTTAGGGTTAAATAATAGGTATCCTAGGGAATGAGAGAAGACATATTAGAAGATAACACTTACGGTATTGTGAATATGATTGGTTTGGGTTACCTTTATCCTTCAAGTGACTAGGGAAGAGTTACCTCTTGAGGGCCCATAACCCATAGGTTCAAGTATTATAACCTACTATGTGTGTAAGATAAAATAAGTCTAATTTCATAATCCCTTCATATTAATCTACTAATATTAGTTATGGATTAAGGCACAATATCATTTTTATGTATTGGTAGGAACTATAATTAATAATGAGTTCATACACTTTTTGTAAGCACTATTAAAATTAGTTAAAATAAAAAAAATTATAGTTAAATTTAGAGTAGCATTGCAGGGTGCTACAATATTATTCCTTGAAATGCCTTAAACTATATAAATTTTTTATTTATTGTTAAGAATTAATTATTTAAATCTTTTCAAAATGGATAATGGGTCCCATTTGTACTCAATATGTATTGAATTGTAAGGTTAAATGATAAAGATAAATTGTGACTTTTTGGAATCTAATTAATGAATTATTTTAATACAAATAAAATAAATTAAAAAATAGATTAGTATTTATCTTTGTAAATGGTTTTAATAAATTCTAATCTCAATTTATTTGAATTAGGTTGATGTGGATTGATTTGAAAAAAATACTATGTTTAAGCTCATTTAAGATAAGGTGTTATTGGGAGAATTACATTATATTATCAGAGCCCAATTTGTAACATCAAGAATTATAAGTGATGTTTTAGGAATTGAGTTCTTATGTGATAATTTATAAGTTCTTGAGTTATTATGTGTTTTGAGATTTATTAAAGAAAATATTATTCCTCCTTTACTAGGTTATATTATAAAACTATTTATTATTGTTCCTTGTTTAAGTTTATTCTTTTAGTTTTTTATATCTTATAAAAATTGTGCTTGTTGAAATCCCTATAATATGAAGTTAATTTAGATTTTTATTTCTTGATTATTAGTATTGAAATATTATGCTAGAATGAGGGGTTGTTAAATGTTAATATCAATTACGCAAGATGTATATTGCATTTCAAAAATAAATTACTATTTACTCTATGGTATTATTGTCAATTTAGAGTAAAAAGAAGATAATTCTAGAAACTAAGTCTTTATTGTC
The DNA here is from genome assembly GCA_037957365.1 of Torreya grandis. Classification (NCBI taxonomy): domain Eukaryota; kingdom Viridiplantae; phylum Streptophyta; class Pinopsida; order Cupressales; family Taxaceae; genus Torreya; species Torreya grandis. The sequence continues at coordinate 2,829,588 of JARHVA010000664.1, read as the reverse complement.
TCTAACACATTAATAGATTTAATATAAAGTTGATATGATATTATAGATTTTGAGATTGGGTCTTAAATTATTTACCAAAAAATATTTATTTTAATTTATAATTGAAAAATAAAAATTAAAAACATAGAAATTTAGAAAAATATATATTTATTAAATGGAAAACAACCAAAAGAGCAGAGGTAAATGTTCTCTATTTTTGTTACAAATTTCCAAAACACCATATTGGATTTAATATCACTATTTAAATGAAATAGATAAAAAAAAGTGTAGAACATCCCCTACATAGATTTATGTGTATCTCATTAAAGACACAAAAAAAGTATATTATCAGATGGATACATAAAGTTACTTAATACATTGTCAAAAATGGAAAAGATATAAAATATGGGGTTGAATAACATGACTCCCATCAATATGGGTATGAAGGATCACCAAAAAGACTTTACAATGGAGAAGGGTTGTGATACACTCACCAACTCTATATATACCATACATAAGTAAATTGAAAATGGAAAAGAGTGGAGGAAAAAAATACTGCATCACACCTGTTGACGCATTGGATTGCACCCTTGATAGGAAGCTGAGCTCCTGTCTTCCACACGTCAAAATAGAAACTCCCCTATTGCCTGTGGGGATAGAAAAATTGGGGGAGAGTCTCTAGATAAGGGCTAGCTCCCTTTGATGCATCTGAGTTATTCCAGTAAGTGCTAATATATGTATATATATATATATATATATATATATATAATGGGTGGGGGGATGAAAAGGGAGAAGGATTATAGGAAAAAAAAACCTAATCTAAAAGGGTGATACACCAAATAAGTTTGACCTACTCACACTCACACTCTGAACTATAAGAACACATACATACACTTTAACCGATAAAAGGACCAGAATGTAGGAAGCTTGGCAGGGAGACTTTAATGGAACACATAAAAAAGGGGACTTACCATAGGCACTGTAGGAAAAGCACACTGTCTAGTAACATCTTTTTGCCTATACGCTCTATGTACAGCTCTTCTTGTCACCTATATGAATGGTGCCTTGTAGATACCAGGTGCATTAGTGTCAACCCTGTGAAAGCACTTAGGAAGCAATGACTAAACACAAAACTGACACTCAGACACACTCAAAGATATCTAACCAAAATAGAGGTAAAATGCATTTTTATTGATTCTAGGTGAAAATTGCCAGGGCTTCGCCTTACAATGTGAGAGATAGATCCTTTTCAAAATGAGAAGTTTACAATATATAGGGGAAGAAAAGAGGCCTTTTGGCACCCTTTTTTACAAGTGACCCATGTGCACTCTAAGCATTGGGAAGAGGAAGCTGCTTGAAATATAAATGCAGTGTCGGCTTTAGTTCTGACTTCAAGCATTCAAAAGCATGGGCTGTGCTATTTCCCCACAAACAAGACTGCTACTTGAAGGCACCTACGTAGATTGTCTGCTCATCAATGCAAAGTGAAGAAAAAATGGGTTGTGATGTTCACTGTTCACACCTCTTGATGATCAATTCACAGACATTGTGTTAACCACTAGAGTAACTCCTTGAGTTAACACTTTCCTTTATCACTCGAACTATTTTGTCTATTTCTGCACTTGGTTCTTTTTCCCCTTCCTGGCTTTGTCTTTCTTCAAGCCTTAAGCCTTTGAATTCCTTCAAGTTCATGCTTAAGTTTGTGAAGATCAACGGCTACTTCATTGTCACAAATTTGACGTCCTCAGGTCTGTCATCCTTCTTAGCAATTTGTTCATGTCTTTCTTGCTTGCCTTGGCTACTTTCCACTAATTTTAATAAGTGACACAAGGCGTGTTCTAATGTGAAATAGACAAGATACGTGGCAGCATCTGCTTAACTTTAGAAACAATATGGAAGCATTTGGGACTGATTTGGATTCATTAAGGATGATGACATTTGGTAGCTTTCGCTCTCTTTGATAGTTCATCTAGGGCCCACCATAGTATTTTTTGAACAAAAGGGAGAGACTGTAGAATTTAACACTTGTCAACTTTCACCAAGCTTTGTAGGGGACACATGACATGTTTCACTATTTTTAGAAACTTTAGATGTCCATCAAGAGTCCTGCATAAGATGACACATGGTGGCTTCCACCAAGCTCTAGAAATAATATTAGAAGCATTTGGGACTCACTCAGATTTATGTAGACAATGACACTTGGCTCATTCTGCTTACTTTAGAAACAAAAGCCCCAGGGCCCACCATATTTTTTTAGCCAACAATGAAATAAAATGAACTGCGGATGATGACACTTGGTAGCATCCACTGAGTCTCACTAGGGACACATGGCAGCTCCCACTACATTTAGAGAGACACATCAAAACATCCCATAGTTGCCACTTGGTACCCTCCACATGCACTGAGAAAATCTTATTGAAAGAAACCCCTCTTTGAAACTCATAAGAACCTGGGACGTGGATGCTGACACTTGTCACACTCTGTTTAACTATAAAGGGACACATGGCACATTTCACTGTTTTAAGAAACAAAGTAGAAAGGGTATCAGGAGATGACACTTGGCAGCTTCTGCTTGACTATGAGAGACACTTATAGAGATCAATGGTTATTTCATCAGCATGAATTTGAATCAAACTATTGAACTAAGGTGATGAATTGTCCAAGCATTTAGAGCCTGTTTCTTGTCTGCAGGGTCCATCGAAACTCTCTATAGAGTCCATAGAAACTCTCAGACTTGTGTAGAATCAAAAAAAAAATGGCTTAGAAAAGTAGGGAAAGAAAGGGGCTGATTTTTGGCCTATTGGACAAAAAATGGTCAACAAATTGGCAACTCCTAGGGGAAGCATGCCTGCTATGCTTAGGAGCCAGTTGCCTTAAAGTCTATTAGGTACGGAGTCAAAATGTAACTTTGAATAGTTAGCAACATATTTGAGATATCTGAGAATCAATCATGAAAGTTTACCTCAAAAGGAAATGAAAACACACATAAAACTAAGAAAACTACTGACGTGCATAAAAGGCACTTAGGAAAAATAGGGAAAAAAGCAAGGAATATATATACATGATGGGAGAGGGGCTCAGTGATAATGCTTAAGATGTATCTCATTGACTGGGATATATAGTTATTCACCATCTAACCTGGAGAGTTAGAATGCATTATGCTGCTTACACTGAGTGATGACGTATGGACCACTCCATAGGGTGTCAAACTTCACATGCTTTCTAGGATTAGCTTGGTCCCCATCCCATTTCAAGATAATGTATCCTTCAGAGAAACCTTTTGATGAAGATTTATTGTCGAAGTGTCTCTTTATCTACTGTTGGTGGCTAGTCATAGAAGCCATAACCTGGTCTCTTGTCTCTTGGAGCTCCATCAGCTCGTATAGCCTAACCTCCATGCTATTGCCTTCTTCTAATTACAGCTGGTGAGCGAGGTCCAAGGTTGGAAAATAAAGTGAAATATGAACATGTACAATGAGTTACTAAATTGCCTTCTTTGGGGTGACCCTATCTACCCATAGGGCTATTTTTAACTTGGCATGCCAAGTCCTTTGATTCTCCTCCATTGTTCACTTGATGATCCTGATCAGATTCTTATTGGTAGATTTGGCCAGCCCATTCCCCTACGGGTATTAATTAACAAAAATAGCTAAGATAGATACCATGTCTTAGCACCCATTCACTTATTTTAGTTCCCAAAAAATCTAATGCATTATCCAAGATTATGGTTGTTAGAACCCCAAACCTTGCTATCAGGTCTTCATAAAAATCCAAGACTGCACTTTTATTGGCTTCCTTTAGAGCAACAACCTCTTCCCATCTTGTGAAATAATTCATGGTGGTCAGGACCCACTTATGTCCAACACTAGAGGGAGGGTTAATCATCCCTATGAAGTCAAGGCCCCATTACATGAATGGATGCTCTACTTGAATAGGCTGTAAAGGCATGGCATCTAATAATTATTTTACATCAAAGAGCACATACTTCTAGCACTTTCATACCCAGGCATGGGTATCCCTGAATAGAGTAGGCTAGAAGTAACCAGCTCTCATTATTTTTGTAGTTATAGCTCTAGGAGCAAAATGACCACCTACTGGTCCATCATGGAACTCAGACAGTACTCTATCAGCCTGACTTGGGTCTAAGCACCTTAAAATGACTCCTGAGAGATCCCTTCTAAACATTACTCCATCAATCAGGACATAAGGGAGACACTAGAGTGTGAAATATCTCCTCTTGGTCCTATCAAGGCCCTGTGAGCACTCACTAGTGAGAAGGAAATGCTTCAAGTCTGATGTCTAATCCTTCATGATAGTTGGTTCTTCTGATATAGCTGCATCATGAATTAGTAGATAGTCCTCCTATTGCTTCTTAAAGTCTGCAACAAGGTGTTCACACAGGCCTCTCCCTCTTACTAACTTGGTGACCTTCATGTCCACATCATATTCCATCACCTTAGCGATCCACCCCACTCTCTTTTCATTCAAGTCTTGATTGATCAGGAAATCCTTGATGCTGAGATGCAGAACTATGAGGTGAATTCTGCTATTGGACAACATATGCCTAAATTTTTTCAAACTCTATATCACTGCAAGGAACTGCTTCTCTACATATGTGTATCTGACCTCAAAACCCTCTAGGCTTTGGATAAAAAATGCAATTGGCTGCTCAAGGTTATCACCATTTGCTTGGGTAAGCATGACGGAGATTACCTCTTTATTGCCGAAGGTGTAGAGGTTGAAATCTTTGGTGAAGATAGGGCTGATCAAAGTAGGAGCCTGGGCTATGGCCTGCTTGATTTCTTCAAAACTATCCCTACTTTGTGATGTCCATGTGAACTCTTCACCCTTCCTCAGCATAGAGGTCAACGGCTTGACTACCTCTACAAAATTTGGGATAAATATTCAAATGAAATTTATCTTGCTGAAGAAGGTTTGAAAGCCTTTCTTGTGCTTAGGCAAGGACAGCTCCAAGATGGAGCAAATTCTCTTTGGATCAATAGTTAAGCCTCCCTTAGAAATAATGTGGCCAAGGAGTTTCCCCTCATGGATAGCGAACACGCATTTCTTTGGGTTAAGAGAGATGTTGAATTCTTTACACCTCTCAAAGGTTTGTCTAAGGTGTTTCATGTGTTGGCTCACCTCCTTGGAGAAAACTGTCACATCATCAAGATATACCAAGACAATGTTATTTATTAGGCCTCAAAAGGCCATGTCCATGGCTCATTGGAAGGTGGCACCAACATTAGACAATCTAATTAGCATTTTCCTATCAGCAAACATTCCCAATTTGGTAGTGAAGGTTGTCTTATATTGGTCACATTCTTGCACCAAAATCAAATTATATCTTGAATACCCATCTAGGAGGGAGAAACGCTCAGTGCCTATCACCATTTGAAGGATAAGCTCCATGCTTGGGAGAGGATAGTGGTCTTTCAAAGAGACTTTGTTGAGATATCTGAAATCAATGCATAGTCTGATCTCCCCATTCTTTTTCCAGATAGGAACAAGATTTGCCAACCAAGAGGAGTGTATGATTGGAAATATTATCTTGGACTCAATCAACTTGGTGAGTTCCTTCCACATGAGAGGCTCAATCATTGGGTTGATAGGCCTCTACTTTTGCATTATTATCCTGGCTCCTTTTTCTATCTCAATGGTATGTTGGGCCAGACTTGGGTCAAAACCTCTCAAATCACTATACTCCCAAGCAAAGACATCAACAAACTCTTGGCACAACAAGATGAAGGCCTACCTTTCATGGTCCATGCACACTTTCCTGAGTGCAAGCAACTTATCTTTGAATATTTCAACCTTCTCATGGTGTTCCTCCTTCATTGTGATGCATGCCTTATCACTTTTCAATTGATCATCTCCATTGAAGATACTCTCTAAAGTGACCAAACCTTTAGGGAGCTTATTATTCTTCAGTTGAGCAATTTGGCTGCCATATTACTGTTGTAGCTTAACTTGGATTTTTGTAAAAAACTCAACTTCTTCTTACAAGAAGAGTGCTATTTACTAGTCACTATCGAAGACTTGCCAGTTGGTGATATTTTTAGGTACAGAGGGCTAGATTACTATCTTCAAGTGGCATGAGTTGTGGTCTCAACCTATTTCCCTAGGTATATCAAACTGGGCACCAACTGCTGCCAGTCTATCTACTTGCTTGTTCTACTCTCTAGGAATGGAGGTAATATTTAAAGCAAAGAAATTTTCCACTAAGTCCCATACCCTATGTTTGTAGGACCTCAGTAAAGAATTCTTTGTCAAATTTTGGCCTCTTACCTAATTGACAATCAACTCATTGTCACCAAAAACTTGTAGCTCTTTGATTCCTCTTTTCCTTGCCCACTCCAAACCATGGATGAGGGATTCATACTCCATGATGTAAATTAGAACCAAAAAGCTAAAAAGTATTTTTCCTTTGAGGGAGAAACTAGCACCGCCCCACCACCAGCTCCCAACTTACTTCTTGAACCATCAAAGAACAACTGCCATAGACCTAAGCTTTCTTGGCTCATTTTAATCAGATTTGGTACAAAAGCACCCTCTTCATGTATGCAATAAATTCCAAGGCTTGCCACCTCTATAAATTTGTAAGTATCAAGCTCAAATTTGTCACTTCCCCATTCATCTAAGAGCAGGTCTACAACTCCTTCAAGGGCAGAGGAAGGAGATTGATCTACTTAGAACTCTTCTTGGTCAATAATGGCATAGCTAACATTTCCCACCTTGAGTGAGTATGGTTCCAGATGATCTTTGTGGAGTGGCTCAGATTCGATCTTAACTTTAGTCCCATACTTGGTTCTAAAGACTAGATAAGACTAATTCGCTGCTAGATAGCTACCTATCTTGGATGTAAAATTCCTAGATAAGTAGATAGCAAAGTAAGGAGGGACATCCGCCACTACCACATCATGACGAATTGAGAAAGTCAAGCAAGCGTGCAGCATCAAGCTCAAACCTTTCACCACCCCAACTGTCTTTGTTGGTGTTTCATCCAACTGTAGGACTCCCTTAGTCATCTCTTCATATTTCAGCCCCAGCTTGTCAGCTATGCATTTTGGCATTACCAAAGTGCTTGCTCCACTGTCAATGATGCAATTGTGCACCAAGAAATCTCCTATGACCAAGGAAAAATAAAAAGGGGGGACATTTTCATCTTTCCTGACTTGGCCTGAGGTGAAAGGCTATCCATTCATCATCAAAACATTATTAGCTTTTGTTGGGATAGCTTGTTCATCTAGCTCATACAATTCCTTTTGAAACATGTCCTTTTGCCTTGGTATTGACAATGAATCCCACAAGGGGATGTTCATGTGCAGCTTCTTCATCTGGTCAACCACATTGACATGAGGGTTGCCTTTCTTCAAATTTTCCTTGTGATTATTTACAGCCTAAGGTGTAGGCCGAGGAGCTGAAGATACAACCGACAGTTTGAAGCTTGGGACCTTTTGATTTACATGTCATGAAGAAGGTATTGCTAACATTTGGGCAATATCCTGAGCTTCTTCCATTACTCTCCTTTTGAATCTTATGTTGGCTATGATATAGTCACCCTGATTGTCCATAGTACCCACGTAATTAACTGAATAGAACTCACCTTTTAGGTGATTCATGAGAGTAGAGTCAGGCTGAGTTTGATTGATACTCATGCCAAGTTACATTGAAGCCTCAAAACCTTGGAATTGGGTGGCTGCCTGATTGTCTTGTACCTTTGGGTAGTGACCCATCATTTCACTAGTATAAATAGCCTGCTCTTGACCACATCCCATGGTTGAGTAACTGGGTTGTTCTTGTACTAGATTGTTTTGAGCGGGCACCATAGCCTTGGATGATGAAGGGGCACCTAGATTTTAGCCTTGATAAGGTCTGGTCTATGCAAACTGACCCTACCCTTGATTTTAATTTTGGAAAGGGGGTCTATTTGCTTGACCATACTGCTGATATCCTTGGTTTAGTTGATTGTTTTGAGTTTGCTGCCTTTTAATAGCCACTAGTTCATTTGTTACGCTTTGTAACAAGATTTTGACCTTGTGGAGGTCATTGGATGAAGTAGTAGTTGGATTTTCCATGTTGGGAAGAATATCTAAGGTGGGAGCAACCATCTGAATTAGAGGTAGCATTTTAGGGAAAAGTGGCATATGGGGTCTAAGAGCTATTTTCCCAGCCTACACTAGGCAATTTTTAGCTGCTATAGCTATGTTGTAGGTGGCAAGCAGCACATGTCCTCCCATGGACTGTATCATAACAATGATATCACTGTTCAATGCTCTTAAGTAATAAAGGAAAGCATAGCTAGGAGTCAACCTTACCAAAATGGGGATTATATCCCATGTCTTTTGAAATTGAGTGTTGAAATCTTGCATGCATTCATGTGGAGCTCTTTTGATAGTAGTCAGTTACTTAGCAAGTGAGATGTGGTCACTCTTTTCTCCAAATCAGTTCGTTAGGAGGGTGCCCAATTCATTCCAAGAATTGACTGAATTCATGGTTAAAGTCCCATACCATTCAAGAACTTTGCCCTTGAAAGATAATGCCAGCAATCTAATTGCAATATTTTCCTCAGTGATATTGTGAATATTATAGAGGTTAGAAATATTTCTGATGTGTTCAATAGTTGTAATGGGTCTCACTCCATCAAAGGAAGGCACACTTTTGAAGACTACTCTTGGAATTGGGTCATAACCCGAGAGATTCAAAGGACTTTGACCACGAAAGGTCACAAAGGGAAATGCCATGGCTATGATAGGATGTAACCATGGCTTTCTTGCGTAGGTGTTCTTTATAGCAAGTTTGGGAAAGTGGTTTGCTAAATAAGGATGGGTCCTCTCAAACCTAAGTCTCTTTGTTGAGTTTAAAGGCAATTCAATGAATTTGAAAGGGACACCATTAACAATAGACCATGTGGTGATTTTAGGCATAGGAGGTTAGACTGGTTTTTGATCAAAAAATTAATCTCCTACCAGTGGAGTCACTAGATGCTAAGAATGGTTGATTTTGCTATAATAGGACTAGCATCAATCCTAAAACTTTACTAAGTATAAAAATTGAGTCCCACCTGGCATGCCAAAAACTGTTGACGTAGTGGATTGCACCCTTGACAAGAGGCTGAGCTCCTGTCTTCCACACGTCAAAATGTAAACTCCCCTCTTGCCTGTGGGGACAAAAAAATTGGGGGGGAGAGTCTCTAGATAAGGGCTAGCTCCCTTTGATGCATCTAATTTATTCCAGTAAGTGCTAATACACACACACACACAAATAGACATAATGGGTGGGGGATGAAAAGGGAGAAGGATTATAGGAAAACAAAACCTAATCTAAAAGGGTGATGCACCAAATAAGTTTGACCTACTCACGCTCACACTCTAAACCATAAGAACACATACAAACACTTTAACCGATAAAAGGACCAAACTGTAGGAAGCTTGGCAGGGAGGCTTTAATGGAACACACAAAAAAGGGGACTTACCATAGGCATTGTAGGAAAAGCACACTGTCTAGTAACCTCCTTCTGCCTCTGCACTCTAGGTATAGCTCTTCTTGTCACCTGTAGGAATGGAACCTTGTAGATTCTAGGTGCATTGGTGTCAACCTTGTGAAAGCACTTGGGAAGCAATGACTGAACACAAGACTAACACTCAGACACACTCAAAGATATCTAACCAGAATAAAGGTAAAATGCATTTTTATTGATTCCAGGTGAAAATTGCCATGGCTTCACCTTACAATGTGAGAGATAGATCCTTTTCAAAATGAGAAGTTTATAATATATAAGGGAAGAAAAGAGGCCTTTTGGTGCCCTTTTTTACAAGTGACCCATGTGCGCTCCAAGCATTGGGAAGAGGAATCTGCTTAAAATATAAATGTAGTGTCAGCTCTGGTTCTAACTTTAAGCATTCAAAAACATGGGCCGAACCATTTCCCCAAAAATAAGACTACTGCTTGAAGGCACCTACACAGCTTGTCTGCTCATCTATGCAAAGTGAAGAAAAAATGGGTCATGCTATTCATTGTTTACGCCTCTTGACAATCAATTCGAAGACACCGTGTCAACCGCTAAAGTAACTCCTTGAGTCGACACTTTCTTCTGTCACTCAGACTATTTTGTCCATTTTTGCACTTGGTTCTTTTGCCCCTTCTTGGCTTTGTCTTTCTTCTAGCCTTAAGCCTTTGAATTCCTTCAGGTTCACGCTTGAGTCTGTGAAGATCAACGGCTACTTCATTGTCACAAATTTGACGTCCTCAGGTCCGTCGTCCTTCTTAATAGTTTATTCATGTCTTTCCCACTTGCCTTGGCTAATTTCTACTAATTTCAATAAGTGACACGTGGCGTGTTCCACATTAAATAGGCAAGACATGTGGCAGCATCTGCTTAACTTTAGAAACAATATGGAAGCATTCAGGATTGATTTAGATTCATTATGGATGATGACATTTGGCAGCTTCCACTCTCTTTGAAAGTTTGTCTGGGGCCCACCATAGTCTTTTTTGAACAAAAGGGAGAGACCGTAGACATTGACACTTGTCAACTTCTGTTGAGCTTTATAGGGGACTTGTGGCATGTTCCACTATTTTTAGAAACTTTAGATGTCCATCGAGAGTCCCACGAAAGATGACACATGGTGGCTTCCACCGAGCTCTGGCAATAATATTAGAAGCATTTGGGACTCACTCAGATTTATGTAGATAATGACACTTGGCTCATTCTGCTTACTTTAGAAACAAAAGCCCCAGGGCCCACCATAGTTTTTAACCCAACAATGAAATAAAATGAACTGCAGATGATGACACTTGGCAGCATCTACTGAGTCTCACTAGGGACACGTGGCGGCTCCTATTGCATTTAGAGAGACACATCAAAAACTCTTGCAATTGCCACTTGGTGCCCTCTACACACATTGAGAAAATATTATTGAAAGAAACCCCTTTTTGAAACTCATAGGAACCTGAGATGTGGATGTTGATACTTGTCACACTCTATTTAACTGTAAAGAGACATGTGGCATGTTCTGTGATTTTAATAAATAAATTAGAAAGGGGCTAGAGAGATGACACTTGGTAGCATCCACTTGACTATGAGAGACACTTATAGAGATCAAGGGTTATTTCATCAGTGTGAATTTGAATCAAACCATTGAACTGTCCAAGCATTCAGAGCCTATTTCTTGTCTGTAGGGTCTGTCGAAACTCTCTACAAAGTCTGTAGAAACTTTCAGACTTGTGTAGAATCAAAAATAAAAATGGCTCAAAAAAGCATGGAAAGAAAGGGGCCAATTTTTGGCCTGTTGGACCAAAAATGGTCAACAACACCCGATCACCACCCCATATTATATGGAGAAGAGTGGAGACAAAAAATATTATATGTGGTGCCAACCTTGGATAAAATACCAAATTAGGGGATCTTAAAAATGTGTTGTGTGAAGGACCATTTAGTTTAATGAAGGATGAAATTATTGAATAAGCTACTTTTTAGTTAACTTATAATTATGGATAGTTGTGCTAGGGATCACAAATATATGTCTATTTTCATTCTAACATGAATTCTTTGTCAGGACCAAGTAGTTTCTCAGTGATTCTAGACTTAAGCCTTACTAGATGGGTTTTTATTGATAGTATTGCTTTATTTGGAAGTGAGGTTCATGTTTAAGCTAGTGTGGTATCATTTTTTGGGAATTTGATTTTTGTGTTTTATAAACTAGATGTGATACTAGTACCAACATTTACTTTCAATAAGGCACTCTTATTTAAGATATACAAGATAATAGTATAGGCCTGATCATGAGAATGATTAAAGACATGTTTGATTATGCCTCAATACATATGATTTGTTTTGGAATTCATCTAGAATTTTCATTAGACTATTCTAATGGATTAAAATCTTGGTGTGAGACAGGCATTATTGTGAAATAAATTCATATTTGAATAAAACAGACGTGTTTGTATGGTTGCATCTCGTTATGTTAAGGTAAAATTTAGTTATGTATCCTAGTGGCATAAACATCACATTATATTTGTGGTATAATGTATGAATTTTGATCTTGATTGAACCTAATTGATACTCACTTCAGATAATTGTGACACCCTTTTACCTTGGGGTCAAAATGTGAATTCATGGTTGGTTTTAAGGGATTGTAGTTGATATTATGTCTTTCTTAAGATTTATTTTTTGATAACATTTTCTACAATTTATCCATTATTTTAGGATTTTTTTAATCTTTATTGGTTCATTGAAGCCCCTATCAATGTTGAAAGTTAATCTTGGGGTGCATACTTTCTTAAATTTTAGCTACATGGGGATACTTGATTTATTGTACACATGATGTATTTAGTATTTTGAGAATGGAACCTTATTAAACACCAAAAATTGGATGATTTTCCCAACTAATAAATTTAATTTGATTTAATTTTAATGTTTGAGATCATGTTATACATAAACTCTCACCCCATTTTGTGGAAAGTTTTATGCTATTTTGAGTTTAACCTAGAAGATTTTTGGAAGAATAGAATGCTTAGTTTATGTTTAAAAACCCTTTATGCAGTTTGAAATCAACCACAAAGTTTTTTAAATTATGGATTTTATAAATATTTTTACATAGTTATCACCTTAAACTAGAAACCATATCCTCAAGGGATTGTTCAAATAAAAGATAAGTCCTTAAATCTGAGTCTTGTTGAGGAATTTTTATAAACGGTTTGAGTGTGTGTTCTATTTTCTGCTTGTAAAACATTATTTTATATTTGGGTGTGGTCCTTCCTTTTTTAAGTTATTTTAATTTTCTTAGGGAAAATTCCTAAACCATATTACAGAGACTAACAATGATGCCTTGGAGAACTGACCACTATCCCTGTAGCATTACAAGCCTTATTTTGTTGGCTCAATAGTACTTGGTTTAATTTATCTAAGACTCCTTAAGGACATTTAATTTTTACCTCACTCAAATGCTTATAATTATGTTAAGAATAAGATGGTTATCTAATGCTCATGAAGAACACCAATAATTAGGTAGCCTTATCATCATGTCTTCTTGTTATTTGAGGTGAAAATATTTAGCCATTATTTTTTAGGAAGGGACATTTCAAGAGTCACCACATAACCCATACACTTCTAAGTGGCCACACCTACAACTAGGTTTTATGCTATTTTGAGTTTAGCCTAGAAGATTGTTGGAAGAATAGAATTGATTGGTTTATGTTACAAAACCCTTTATGTAGTTTGAAATCAACCACTAGGTTTTTTTGAATTATGTTCTCTAATTATGGATTTTATAATTAGTTTTACTTAGTTAACACCTTAAACTATAGAACCATATTATTATGGGATTGTTTAGATGAGAGGCAAGTCCTTAAATTTGGGTTTTTTGAGGAAGTTTCATACATGGATTGAGTGTGTGTCCTCTTCTCTCCTTGTAAAATGTTATTTTTTGTTTGGTTGTGGTCCTTCTTTGCTTAAGTGTTTTTAGTTTTCTTAGGGAAACTTTCTAAACCACATTGCGAAGACTAACAATGGTGTCTTGGGGAACTGACCATTATCCCCATAGTATTGTAAGCCTTGTTTTGTAAGCTCCATAGTAATTGGTTTAGTCTATATAAGACTCCTTAAGGATATTTCATTTTTATCTCACTTAAACGAGTATAATGATGTGAAGAATAAGAAGGTTATCTAATGTTCATAAAGAGTACCAATAATTTGGCAGCCTTATCATCCTGCATTATTGTTATATGAGGTGAAAATATTTAGCCATTATTTTTCAAGCAAGGACGTTTCAAGGGTCACCACATAACCCATACATTGTTAAGTGGCCACACCTACACCTAGGTTTAGAAGCTAGGAAGTGTTTTAGATCTTTTTTATTCGATTAAAGGATCATTTAGATTCTACATTGATGTTTCTAGTTAAATATTTAGAGGTTGTTCTCATTCAAGATTATTGAATTTCAACATGTGATCCATATAAGGTAAAAATATATGAGCTAATCTACTCTTTCTGAGCTAGTAGTAGTTGTTGGATTCTTATAATATTTTTTTGTTTGTGATTATCAATAGTAAATGACAAACCTTCTATGCACCATTCTTCTCTTAGCACATCTTAATCTACACACTGCTAGTAGTGTTGTATGGAAGTTAACAAGCATTATACAGATAGTTCTTTAGATTATGCAAGTCTCTTGCATGGATTTTGATGTCAAATTCAAGGATCCTGCATCTTTTGATCATGTTTGGACTCGTATAGTCCTTTTTGGGTGTATCTGGGAGCATAGTGATGAAAGTACAAAAGATATGGTTGTTGTCATTGGTATATTTTATATGGGGATAAAATAATTATTTTTTAAATTTATATGCAAGTAAGTGCACAAAGTTGGGGGACAAAAAGTAGCCTACTTGTGGACATGATTTTCCTAAAATTTTAGAGATCTAAACTTCTATAGATAACTTGAGATATCTAAACTCCAAATTTGAAGATGGTGTAAGAACATGAAATATATAATTTCAAGTCTAGATCCCAAAACACTATTTTTTTAAAAAAATAGTTAAGTATAAGTAAGTTAAATGTCTAAAATTTGAAGAGGAATTCCTATTTTTTCCAGAAAACATAGTAGATAGACGGTTGTGTTGTGTACCATTTTTTGAGTAGCATTTAATATTATTTGAAACCCTTTGGGAAAATTTTAGATAAAATATTCTAGTTTGTCACCTATTTTGTTTTATATTTTCTAAATGAATTCATTTTTTATGAATTTTGCAAGTAAATAGATCATAAAAACTAACAAAAAAATGGATAGTCATCCGTGCGGTGCACCTAACTACCTCAAAAAAAATTGAAAATCATTTTATTTAATGTGTGTACAAGTAGGCCTAGTTTATTACCATATAACTTATTTTTCACTTGGCTCAAAGAAAGATAAATTATATGAACATGTATAGGCATGTATGTTTATGGCATGTAGTGGCCTAAAAAATGAATAGTTAGAAATCAACATAGTTTGAAACCTTAAATTAGTCTAAAAATTATAAAAATCATATTTTTGGAAAGAGGAGAGTGTGCTCATCATGACGGTATTAAGTTTTTGAATTTTCATGTTGAAATTATTAGTATATTTAGAAATCAAATTTAAAATGTATTTTTTTTTATCATACCTTTCAAAACTTGGTTGTACATTGATAGTTCAAGCCTTTGGCTTAGGAATCCAAGTCATTCTTGAGCCCAAAGGTGGGGGAATTGAACTAAAATTCAAATACCACGATCATGTTAATAACATGATTGTGTTATTAAAATTATCACATTAATAACTTGATCATGTTATATATTCTCAACAACCTAAAACCTAAATAGGAGCCATTAGGCCTAATAGTCTTAAGATAAAATATTAGTTGATTAAGATTGTCATTCGGGACCAATGTTCTTGTCAAGAATTGATAGCATTGAATGATAATTGGATATGTATTAAGATATGAATCAATTTATTGTTCCTTTGAACCCAATATAGTGTGAAATTAGGCCAATAGATCCCAAATTGACATTAGATGGACATATTTCCTTGGATGGAGCTTGTTTGGCCCCAATTAAGTATCAAACTAAACTAAATACTTGGTTTTTTATATTATGATGTGTAATTAAAGACCCAATTGAAACAATATGGACATAATTCATTTCTTAGGGCTCATTTAACCCCAAATGTGTATTAGATTGAATTAAATATTCAATTAGTTTAATATGGTGCACTATCAAAGCCCTAATTGACATTATATTGAAAGAATTCCTTGAACAGGGATAAATTACTCTTAATTACAAATTATATTGAAGAAAATAATTTATTGGTTAAATATGATGTGTAATTAGGGAAAAATATTCCTAATGGACATTAGATAGACATAATTCCTTACATGGGGTTAAAAATTCCTCTATTGATATTTGGTGGCAATAGTTAATTACATAGGACTTAGTTCTCTCCAATTGTGTATAGTATTGAAAAAAATATCAATTGATTTAACATGGTGTAATTAGATCCTAAAATGACATTAGATGGATGTAATTCCTTGCTTGGGGATTGAGTGGCCCTAATTGCACATCATATTGAACCTAAATACTCAATTAATTTAATGTGGTGTACAATTGGGGCTAATAGAACCCAACCAAAATTATATGGACAAAATTACTTTCATGGGGTTCAGTTGGACCCAATTATGTATAAGATAAAACCAAATACATGATTATCTAAATATATTTTACAATCAATGCCAATGAGGCCATAATTGGAATTAGATGTATTCAGTTACTTACATGAGACTTGGTTGGCCATACTTGCATATTTAATAAATAAATACTTGATTGATTCAATATGTTATTTATTTGGGACCAACAGAGCCCCCTATTGATATTAGAATGATGAAATTTCTTACACAAGGATTGTTTGGACTAAATTTCATGTCATATTGAACCAAATATTCTTTCAGTTAAATTTGGTGCACAATCAAAATCCAAATTGTTATTAGATGGATGCAATTACTTATAGATGGTTGAATTGGTCCTAATTTCATATCATATTGAGTCAAACACTCAATTATTTGAATAAGGTGTGAAATTAGGTCCCTAATTAAAATTATGTTGACAATTTATTGGGCAAGCCTTGATTGGCCCCAATTATGTATCATTTGGAACCAAATACTTGATTGGTTTGATATGGTATGCAATCAAGGCCAAGTAAGCCCTAATTTCCATTATATATGATTTTAATTCCTTGCACATAGTTCCTTTAGACCAAATTACATATCAAATTGAAAAATACTTATTTTTTTAATATGTTGAGCACTTGGATCCTGAATTGATATCATGTGCATGAAATTCCTTACATTGAGGCTCAGTAGGCCCTAGGGATCAATTTAACCCCAATTAACATATTTTATATATAGTAATAATTAGGTTCATAGGGATGAACTTGGTTAAAATTGCATCAATCATTACCATAATTGACTTTGTAGGATTAATATATGATGATGTGGGGAATAATTGATCCTAAATTCACATTCTTTACTCAAAAATATAGGTTCAAGGATCTTAAATTTTCCCTAATCACCATCAAAATTTTACCTTATAAACCTTAATAC